>JARHVA010001694.1:600000-925000 GCA_037957365.1 Torreya grandis | reverse complement strand
TGTTCTGATTTATATATTTTACGTATGTAAATTTTATTATTAGATATTAATCGATATGTTTACATTCAAAAGATTTGACTACCTAGGGTAGTGAAATTTTATGTGTGAAATGATGTGTAGTGACAAGGGAGGCCAATCAATAGAAATATGACTATCTTGAGCATAAATACACCATTGGTTTTAGCTAAGTAGTGACTTCATGACTCCCTTAGATTAAAATATAACCCTAGTGTCATCATTTAATCCAGTTTTGAGTTTAAACCTATTTGACCCTCCTAACACTATTCACACCCTTTGACAGTATTCATTACTTTTATACAATACCTTAGAAGTAACCTTAACATTAAATTTAGTCATAAAGGTAAATGTTTAAACCACTTAACTACCCCCCTTAACCAAAACTTGAATGAGAACTTGGACCCATGTTTGCAAGTGGATGGAAAGTGTTTTTGAGGTGGTTGTATGTGCATTTAAGACCCTTTTGACCAAGGGATGGGCTAACACTTTTTTAGAGTGTTGATGAATTTATAGGACAACCCATTTGCCCATTTATGGCATGGGAAAGTGAGATCATTAATAAGTATCTTAAATTATTTATTTCCCATTATGGATGTGTAGGGTGAATTAATAATAGAGAAGATTTCTTGGAGAAGCGCCAAGGAATGGGAAGGGATAAGTGTCACCTTCTCATTGGCTATTGGGTTGGATTTTTTTGTCTATAATAGCATGGAAAGCCTTCCTTTGAGGAATTCTTTACTCATTTCTAAATTTTAAGAGTGGGGGAGAGCTTGAGGTAGGAGAAAAGGAGCTAACACTCATAGGATATTTCCTTGTGTAGAGACAAGAAGTGGAGCCAAGGTAGGTTTATTTTTAATCTATTTACTTTCAATTTAGTGTTTTAAACAAATTATTCTTCTCCCTTTCTTGTTTTGATATTTTAAGAGGTGTAAGACCATTTGGTTTAGCCTCTCTCTTTGTTGTTCTCCATGGTTGTGCCTATGGCCACCTTATGTACTTTATTACCTATTTTGGGGTTGGAGATACAAAATCCCTCCATTTTTTGGGGTTGTTTTTATAGCCCATTTTAATATTTAAAATCATAAATTTTTGCTTCCCAAATAGGATTAAATTGATCTATATGGTATGTACCTTCTTATTTAGGTTTGGGCAAGGGAACCAAGTTCCAAGTCCTCCTACTAAGCTCCAATACATAAGATTTGGGCAAAGGGAAACCCTCATGTTTACAAGGTCCCCCCATGAAAAATTATAATGGTTTGGACAAGGTAAAAACTATAAAAACCTCCTTCTCCCACCCTCATAGTGTGGAGAGTATAAATTATCATCCACAATGGGTGATTGTGGAGTCTTGACAAGTTTTGATTCTCATGTCTGCCATGTGTGTTTATACCTCTTCTTATGAAATTCATTTCAATTGATGTAATGTGTATTTTGGTCTCAGGTGAACATGGAAGCCTCTTGATATAAGGAAGTGTTAATTGAGACACCTAGTATTCCTTCTAGTTGAGTTTGTTACCTTGCTAGTATATATTTCCCTCTTTACCTATATTATCTTGCCTTGAACATTAGGTGCCACTTATACCTAGAAATGGGAGTCCTATGCTTGAGGGTGCATAGGAAAATAGCTTAATTATGGAAATAGAATGGGAGGTGAGCCCCACCTTGGCTTGGCCTTGCAGTTACACTTGGAGCTTACATGGAATCTACTTTTATATTTTATGGATTTTAAAATGTAAATGATAATAAAATAGTTATTGCTTATTTTTAAGCCATTTATTTTAATAATTTATTGTAAAAAAATTGAAATAGAAAGAAAAAGAATTGATGTAAACATTGTGAGATTTCATGACTTGTTTTATTAATTAAATGTTAATTGAAAGCAAAAAGAGTGAATGTCATGAAACATTGTTTTATGTTTTGAATCAAGTTGTAAAAAATGTATGAAAAACATTAATTTCTATGTTTTTTTACAGTTTATCACAAATAAAATTAAAATCTTATTTCTAATTTTCATTTGAATGGATTTCATTAATCCCAAGAAGGGCTAGGATCACTTAAATAATTTTTTTATAATTTCAAAAATCCCAATTTAAATTTTTGTTTAAAATGGGATTAATCAATATTTTACTAAAATTTACGGTTTACTTTTGGGACATAAGGTTTAATTGTTACATTTTTTTTAAGTTAAACTACTGAAATTGCCTAGTTTCCTTTATAATTTATTTCCACTTTGCATAATTCTTTTGCACTTTAAATGAGATATAAAATTTCCCAAACAAATTTTATATAAAATTTTTATAATTTTTAGGACCCATTGCTTTTTTTCATGAATTTAGGACTTATGGTTTGTTCGCTATGATTTTTCAAATTTTGGGTGTTTTTAGGCAAGGGAAAAGGCTTATTTTATAGGGAAACCAAATGGGGGTGAGGGATCAAGGCCCTAAGGGCCTATGCACTAAAATTTGATGTTATTGTCATATCATCTAAGGTCAGGCATGCATGTGAACATCATCAAGTGGTTAGGGTTAATTGCATGGCTAATAAGCCACATGATGAATCCATTGTAAGATTAAAGCCATGGGTGCAATCAAAAAATATTGACTACCACCCAATTTTGACCATATTTAATATTAAATTTTCATTAAACTATGTATTTCCATAGTTTGTACTTATATTTTAATATTTGAAACCATAATTATTGCACTTAGACATGATCTATTTTGCACAGTCAATTACGGTAACCCAAAGACCTAGAGATGGGGTAACTCAAAAGGGACCCCCATAAAAAAATTTCTCTCTTTGACATAGGATAAATCTCTAGTCCTATAACTACATATTTTTCAAAATATGCCTCCTTTGTGAAAAAGAGGTCATTTTAGACCTTTTTGATGTTTGTGTGCTTATAGAATCCCTAAAATAGGTTGACCCAAAAGGTATCCCTCCTTAATTTTATCTCCCCTTCCATGTGAACTAAAAATCAAATGCTATAACTAAAAAAAATTAATTTCTTCTTTAACCTTGTTGGCACCCATTAATGGTTGAGGTGAAGTTTAAAGCTCCTAAAGGCTTTTTCAAAAATTATAGGAGCCCAGAACTATCTAGAGGCTTTTTGAGAAAATAGGTACCTATAAAACCAACCAAATCATGTATGTGTTGAAGTAGATTTTTAAAATGAAATGAAATGGGAAAAGATTAAAAGTTTGGAGAGTCCATTAATGGTAGTCATCCAAGGATGAGGAAATACAAGATCAATGATTATGGATAAGTCATTGTCCAAAATTACCTTCCTCTTTTCCCAAATACGAAATTGAAAGATAATGAGTGATTTGAAACCTTTATTGTACTCCTTAAGGTTTTTTAGAGTATCCTTACCTTTCATTGAATATGAAGGTTAAGTTATAAAGGATCCAACGACTAAGGTGGAGTGCTTCATCATTAGGGAGCTAAGCAAGGACACTTTAAGCCCCTTTTTAGGTCATATGCAGAGTATATGTCCTCCTTTCTAAAAAAAAATCTCAAAAGATAAATCAACTTTAAATCACATTTCATTGTGACTTTAGGGGTGAACCAAGCCCTGTGATTGGTTAGAATCACTCAATATCCCTCTTGAATCCCATTGAGAGTTAGGATGAATCATTCAAGTCAATGATCACTCTAACCCACCTCCATTTAGTTTTGAATCCATTATAGACATTGAGAACATGGGGCCTACTAGGTTCACTTAGAGAGTTATAGGCTTATTTGAGAGCTTGTAGGTTGATTAGAGTGAGTGGGGCCTACATAGTTATATAGTAATCATGTCTTCACTTACGCATTTCCACTTGTGTTGTTTATGAATTTGATTTATTTATGACACTTTTCATGTCTTTTTCCATGAATATGGCTAGCCCATGGGTAATGGAGTTACATAGAATGTGTATTTTACATTTTCATAAAAAAATTGGCTTGTATTTGTATGGATTGGTCATATGAAATTTTGGTCATGACAAAGTGATAAAACTATAAAAATAAGAAGACAACATGTCCACATAAAGAAAAATAGAGAAACAAAAACGTAAAATAATGCACCAATAAGAGTCTAATTTAAACCAATGATTTATATGCAAAAAATTTGATAAAACATTATAGTTTCAAGGCTTGTACCATAATTAGGTGTCTACACCAATGAGATTTTAGTAATATCCCATATGTCTTAAGAATGTGCGTACATCTTTGTTTACCCTGAGCCTCTAACTATAAATTTTATTTTATTTTTAGGTGTCCACCAACATTCCATGTTCAAGGAGTGCCCCAAATTATGTAACAAAGACATACTTATTTAGACTTCGATATATTTGTATTTCCCTACATCTCTCAGCCATCATGCATAGGTTTTGTCGATAGTCATTTACAAACCCATAAGTTTTCCAATCATCCAAATACACACGTAATAAATTGTGAATAAAGTCCTTAAATGCCTCCACAACCATCCATGATAACACAACTCATGCATTTTTAAGTTCATATGCATGAATTTATGTGTAATAGATCTCTATTCAGTATCAAAGGTAGTCCTTGCCTTGTCTTCTTATATGATTTGTACTTGGTGAGATCTAGATAACCCATCAAAAAATGTGTATATTTTGAAACCTAGTACCCCTCTAAGATATGTTGAGTATGGAGCCATTTGGGGCTATCACGTGACCATCGTGGTACATTTTGGGGGCTTAGAGAGCTCTAAAAATATGGGGAGCACATTTTTCCCCACTCCATATTTAATGAAACCTTACTTCCATGTGAGCGGAATATTCTTATATATTTTTCTAATTTCTACGTCTTCCATGTTTTGTGGAGTTAGTTGTTTGATATCTATTTTCTATGTTGAATTTCATGTTTTGTGGAAGTGGGATTGAATTCCATGTTTTTTAGAGTTAGTTGTTATCTCCTTGAAAGTTATTAGAGCCTTTTGTGGAGGAGAGATGAGGATGGCGTGTTCCTCCTTAGGTGGGCATTTGGATAAGCATGACTGGGTGGAGGATGGGTGTTTTCTTTTGGATAATGCTTATATTGGATAAGCATGGCGTATTTCTCCTTGTTTAGTGGATTTTTTTTCATTTATATATATATATATATATATATATATATATATACAAGTGTGGTGTGACTTTGTAAGGTGATGTGTTTATTTACAAGTTGTGGTATAGCAGCTTGTGGTATGTTATTATATAGGTATAGGTATGGTAAAGCATGTGTGAAGAATTGTTGATAGATTTTAGATTTGGATCAATAATTTAGAGAGTTCTTGTGTGAATTTTGCAAGATAATTTTTAATCTCTGTAAGAGGTTCTTTGTCATTAATTTTATTGAGGACTTTCTTGGTGGATGTATCCCACATTGGGTGAACCATGGTATATCTATGTTATGGTCTTTAATGCTATTTTTATTTTCTCCGTTAATGCTTTCATTTACTATGATTTTAGAAATTGATTCTGTGATGCAAGTAGTGCACACTGAAATCTGATTTTACACATTTAAAATCTAGTTTATGTGTTTTAAATTAAGATTTTATGGTGGATTAAATAAGGTTTGAATTCATTTAATTCCTAACAACTGGTATCAAAGCTTTGGTAGTGTTTTTGTTAAAGTGATAAATCACAGGAAGGGTTATTAGCTTGAGTGGGAGATATGGGAGAAGAGATCAAATTCAAAGTTGAGAAACTTGATGGCAAAAAATTTGGTTTATGAAAAATGAAAATGGAAGATTATTTGTATTACAAGGAACTTCATATCCCCTTGGAAGGGAAAAGTGGACATCTTGTAACCATGAGTGATGTAGATTGGACATTTCTTAATAGGAAGGCATTGGGAGCCATACGGTTATGCCTTGCATCTTCTATTACATTCAACATTTTAGATGAGAAATATACAAAGGATCTCATGGATAAACTTGGAAAGGTGTATGAGAAACCCTCTACTTCAAATAAAAAATTTCTTATGAAAAGATTGTTTAATATGAAAATGTTTGAGAATGGTTCCATTGCTAGTCATCTAAATGATTTTAATATGGTAGTAAGTGTACTCACTTCTGTTTGAATTAAGTTTGATGATGAAGTTAAAGCTTTGATGAATTTTTGTTCTTTATCTGATAGTTGGGATAACTTGGATATAGATGTGAGTAATCCAGTCCCTACCAAGGGAAGCTTAAATTTTGAGGATGTTTTAGGTGTGATTTTTAGCGAGGAAATGTGAAGGAAGAGAATTGGTAAATCATCTTTAGGTAATGCTTTATTTATTGAAACTAGAAGAAGGCAAAAGGAAAAGAGCAAAGGCAACCATGGAAATTCAAAGGGTAGATCTAAATCCAGATATAGAGCCAAGATGATATGTTGCCATTATGGGAAGAGTGGACACTCAAAGAAGGATTGTTGATCACTTTGAGATAAAAATTTCAACAAGGAGGAAATGAATGAGGTAAATTTGAAATCAATTAAATCTTTTCAAGATGCCTTAGTTCTTTCTTTGGATAATTTTTTGAGTCTTGGGTATTACATTCAGGGGCTTCTTTTCATGCCACCCCACATAGGCATTATTTTACTGATTATGTTCAATAAAATTTGGGACATGTTTATCTTGGTGATAATAAAACATGTGAGATAATAGGTAAAGGTTATGTTTAGGTGAAAATGTAAAATAGGAACACGTGGCTACTTAAGGATGTCAGACATGTGCCTATGCTGAGATGGAATTTGGTTTCAGTGGGGCAATCAGGTAGTGAGGGTTGTTCGGTAATGTTTACTATAGATTCTTGGAAAGTTACCAAAGTTTCTCTTATGGTTTCAAGAGGTAAGAAAGTTGGTACTTTATATTTCACTAGTAGTGTGGATTCTTATGATTTAGTTATTGCATATGGAAATGCAACTATGTTGCACTATAGGCTTGGTCATATGAACCATAAGGGCATGGAGATATGAAACGACAAGTTGTATTTATTAAAAGAAATTGATTTAGACTTTTGTGAGGATTTTGTGTATGGGAAACAAAAGTGAGTTAAGTTGCTAAAATTTGGACCCATAAAGAAAGAGCAGAAGTTAGATTTGGTACATTAAGATGTATGAGGACCATCTTAGGTATCTTCTATTGGTAGTTCCAATTATTATGTCACTTTTATTGATGATGTAACTAGGAAAGTTTGGGTTTATTGCATTAAAATGAAATCTTATGTATTTGACACTTTTAAGAAGTGGAAAGCCTTGGTTGAGAATGAAATAGGTCTCAAATTTAAATGTCTTAAATCAGATAATAGAGGTGAGTATTATAGTAATGGTTTCTTTTATTATTGTTCTAACATTGGAATTCATAGGAAAAGGATGGTTCCAAGAACTCCATAGCATAATGAGGTATCTGAAAGGATGAACAGAACAATAATGTAACATGTTATGAACATGAGGTTACATGTAGGGTTGCCTTTACAATTTTGGGTAGAATTAGTTAGCATGGTAGTTTATCTGATTAATAGAGGACCTTAAATGCCTTTGGATGGAGGCATTCTTGAACAAGCTTCATTTGGTACTAATGTTGATTATTCTTTTTTTAGAGTCTTTAGATGTGAGTCTTTTGCTCTTATTATGAAAGAGGATAGGACCAAGCTAGAGGCAAAATTAGAAAAATACACATTTGTTGGTTATGGTGAGGATGTCTTTGGTTTTCATTTATGGAGCATTAGAGATAAGAAAATATTTCAATCTAGAGATGTGATCTTTAATGAAAAGTCATGTATAATAATTAGTTTCAGGGTCAGGAATAGGAACAAAAAGAGTACACATTATTGGATGACATTGTGGATGGCAAATTATATAATGAATCAATCCAGGAACCTTATACACAAGAACCCCAAAATCCTATGGTAAGAATGTCTTCTAAGGTAAGAAGAGTGCGTGATCATTTTTCTCCTTCTATGAATTATTTATTACTCACTGACTATGGAGAACTAGTGTGTTATGAGGAAGCAATGTAGGTAGATGCCAGGAAGAAGTGAGAATAAGCCATGGATGAGGAGCATAAATCTTTCATGGAGAACCAAACATGGGATTTGGTAAGGCTACCCAAGGGTAAGAGTGCATTTCCAAACAAGTGGATTTACAAAATAAAAGAAGAAGATGAAGGGAGAAAAAGGTATAAGGCTAGAATGGTGGTCAAGGGTTTTGCACAAAAACTAGGTATTGATGTTGATGAGATTTTTTCTCCTATTTTAAAAATGCCTTCTATTAGGAATTTTCTTAGTTTATTTGTAGTTGAGAATTTTCACTTAGAACATTTATATGTGAAAACTACTTTTCTTTATGGTGATTTGGATGAAGAGTTGTATATGAAGCAGCCACAGGGGTATGAGGTCAAAGGGAAGGAGAACTATGTGTGTAGACTAAAGAAGAGCTTGTATAGCCTAAAATAAGCTCCACAACAATTGTATAAAAAAATTTATTATTTTATGTTAGAACAAGGATATCAAAGGTTTGATTCTAACCATTGCATGTACATCAAACATTTTGATGATGGTTATTTTATTATTTTATGCTTATATGTGGATGACAAGTTAATTGCAAGAAAGAACATACAACATATTCATATACTCAAGAAATAACTTAGTGACTCCTTTTCTATGAAGGATTTGGGTGTAATGAAGTAAATCCTTGGTATGAGGATTACTCGTGACAAAAACGAGAGGAAGATAATTTTATCCTAATCAGAGTATGTGAAAAAAGTCTTAGAAAGGTTTAGCATGTTGGATTCTAAATCTGTTGGTACTCCTTTGGCAGGATACTTTAGATTATCAAAAGAGTAGTGTCCCAAGATGGAGGTTGAAAATATTAAGATGTCTAAGGTACCTTACTCATTGGTAGTTGGTAGCTTGGTGTACGCCATGGTTTGTACTAGGTTGGATATTGCCCAAATAGTGGGAATTATGAGTACGTATATGAGTGATCATGGTTATGAGCATTGGCAAGTAGTGAAATGGATTGTTTGATATTTGAGAGGAACCATGGATGTTGCATTATGTTATGATGGATTAGATACTACTTTGCATGGTTATGTGGACTTAGATATGGTAATGGATATTGATAGAAAGAGAAGTATGATAGGTTGTATATTTA
Source organism: Torreya grandis (assembly GCA_037957365.1). Taxonomy (NCBI): domain Eukaryota; kingdom Viridiplantae; phylum Streptophyta; class Pinopsida; order Cupressales; family Taxaceae; genus Torreya; species Torreya grandis. Next base: position 915,854 of record JARHVA010001694.1, on the reverse strand, counting down.
CTATTGGAGATACAGTGGTTAGTTGGATTTCCAAGATACAGAAGGTTGTGGCTTTATCAACCACAAAGGCAATGTGTGTTTCTACCACAGAGGCTAAAAAGGAGTTGATTTGGATACAACAATTGTTTTGAGAGTTAGGGCATGATCGTGAAGTTGGGAGACTACACAGTGATAGTCAGAGTGTTATTCATTTGGAAAATAACTTTGTTTTTTAGTTGAAGATGAAACACATTCAATTATGTTATCACTTCATCAGGATATCTTTGAAGGAGAACTTGGTGAAGCTATAAAAGATTCATACTAGCCAAAATCATATGAATATGATGACCAAGGTGTTCACATTGGACAAATTGAGACTATGTTTAGATTTGATTGGCCTTAGTGGTCATGGAGTAGTGATAGATTATGTTCAAGAGAAATGGTCTCCAAGTGGGAGATTTTTGAGTGTGGAGCCATTTAGGTCTATCACATGACCATGGTGGTACATTTGGGGAACTTAGAGAGATGCACAAATGTGGGGAGCACATTTTTACCCACTCCACCTTTTATAAAACCTTGCTTCCATGTGAGTGGAATATTTTTAGATATTTTTGTAATTTTTATGTCTTCCATGTTTTGTGGAGTTAGTTGTTAGATATATATTTTCCATGTTGACTTCCGTGTTTTGTGGAAGTGGGATTGACTTCCATGTTTTGTGGAGTTAATTGGTATCTCCTTGAAAGTTGTGAAAGCCTTTTATGGAGGAGAGATGAGGATGGTCTGTTCCTCCTTAGGTCAGCTTTTGGATAAACATGACTAGGTGGAGGATGGGTGTTTCCTTGTGTATAATGCTTATCTTGGATAAGCATTATGTATTTCTCCTTGTTTGAAGGATTTCTCCTCATTTTGTAAATATATAGGTGTGGTATGACTTTGTAGGGTAATGTGTTTATTTATAGGGTGTGGTATAGCAGCTTGTGGTATGTTATTATATAGGTACAAGTGTGGAAGAGCATGTGTGGATTATTGTTGATAGATTTTAAATTTAGATCAACAATTCAGAGAATTCTTGTGTGAATTTTGGAGGAGAATTTTTAATCTCTATAAGAGTTTCTTTGTCATTAATTTTATTGAGGACTTCCTTGGTGGATGTAGCCCACATTAGCTGAACCACGTTATATCTGTGTTATGATATTTATTGTTTTTTTTATTTTCTCCATTAATACTTTCATTTACTATGATTTGAGGAATTAACTTTATGATGCAAGTAGTGCACAGTGAAATCTGAGTTTACACATTTAAAATTAATTTTATGATGCAAGTAGTGCACAGTGAAATCTGATTTTACACATTTAAAATTTATTTTATGTGTTTTAAATTGATATTTTATGGTGGATTAAATCTGGTTTGAATTCATTTAATTCCTTAAAAAATATACTTTTTAAATGGTGTGTGGGAAATGGATCAATAACACATGCCTCATTTAGTGTGTGAAAATATATACATATCCTAATATAACCTTATTTATTATTATTGAATACCATGGGACTAATCCAATAAAATTCTTCCACTAGTTTTATTACTCCTATGACAAGCATTTTATCAATTTATTTTTTTGCTCTTTTCACAACTTTGGGTTCATTTTATATGACATTTTATTCATTGATTACACACCTTCACATAATTTTGTCTTCTTTTTCCCCAGTGATTTGTCAACCCCTTTCATCCCATTTTAGTTCCTAGGAAACAAACCTTAGAATTATCTTAGTACATCTTTTATGTAATCCATCTTCATGTCAAACTGATAGCCTTTATTATTTACAATCTTAGGCTTTGATATAGTCCTAATGTTCACCTCCTTGGTGTACAATGGTTCATTTTAATACTTTTGGGAGTTTCTTTATGCATCTACCATTTCTATTTCTCCCTTCATAGTTTTAATATTTAAGTGGCTAATTTCCTATGCAGGATCTCTTTTCCCTCTATTTTAAGAATGGCCTTTAGTCTCCCTAACGTTTCTTCATCTATACCCTCTTATTTATGTGTGTAAATTAATGTATCTAATTTACAACCTTTTATATCTATCAAATTGACTTTGGATTTATTTTTATATAATATTTTGGTAAGTGTTGAATTCTTCTTCCATATATATGGAACATACACTATATTCCATTCATGCATCATCATGGAACATGGACCTTTTCATTTTTTAGGGACTTGGACAAATTTGGCTCCTCATAGTGGTATGTAAATAATTGATTGAACCCATCTCAAAAATTCCTTATCTATGGTCTCCTAAAAAGTCTTAATTTTAACATACCAAGCAAAATCCCATATTTCTAGGTTACTTTATCAAGCATGGACTCATATCTACGAAGGTATATGGAAGACCTCTTGCTTCCACACATGTATACACTCTTACAAATGTTTTTTTAGTTGTGTCCCCTTGGTACAAAGGTAAGCCCTTTCTGAATTTTATTTTTATGAAGCACATACATAGAACCTTCTTCACCTTTTCCCAATTAGGGAGGTTAAGTCTGTGAGTATACGATGAACTTGTAATGATATTGTGTATGTGCCAATGAAGTGATGCACACTTCCTCCTTAGGGAGACAATAATTAAGGTCTCTAACTTAAACTATTGCACATGTATAAACATCATATCATGGGAGAATATCTAGGTATCCCTCACTTAACTTTAGCATATGTATAATTAATTATGTTACATGCAAGCCCCACTTCTACATGCCCTAATTTTGGCCATACCTTTTTGTTGACACTCTTGAATATGAATACAAAAAAATTATATGTAGGGACACTTATGTATCTTGTCTTGATTCTTTTTCGTTTCCTCCTGGTTACTTTATAGGCCTCTTGGACCCATCTATGCACACATGGTTTGCTTTATACAAGTCTAACATTATAGTCTACCAATTTAGCACACCATCATTCATGGGACACAAATAATCCTTGTCCTACATTGTAATATTTAGATATGATTTATATCTTCTTCCATATCTACACTCTCCACATATTTTAGCCCATGGTTATTATTAATTAAAATAACCATTCAAAATATCCTATCTTCATAGCTCATACAATGCTTCTTGAAGCGTATATCAACATTTTTTACACCATATGCCACCCATATGTATTTTATATCATTTTGTATATACATGGTCCCATTTTATTATAATGTTGTATAGGGACATTGCACCCTTTTTAAAATATAACTCATGCTCATTAAATAGAGTGCCATTTTGGTTACGTCTTAGTGATGTAGTAAGTATAGTGGATAAGTCTTTGTGCCTTTTTGGAAAGGTTTGGAAGTTGTCTACTTCAAGATCAATAACATTAAAATAAATGGTCACTCATGCACCGAATATGTCCACTTATTAATTATGACATATCCTAATTCATTGCGCACATGTCTTATTGGCCATGAACAACACCTGTGATGAAGGTTTTATAGGGGGCTCCCCATCTTTCTCTATGAATCCTTCATAAATATGATCACTTATGTATGTCTCAATCAAGATGTTGCATATTATAATGGAGATGGAATAATTTTAAGTTCAATGATGCCATACACTTTGGTTATGGTCTGAAAGATAGCTTATAGTATATTAGATCACCTTATACTACCATTATGTAGGAGGCACCTAACTGTGCTTTAAATATGAGAAAAAATAACTTACCCCTTATAGTATTTGACTTGTGACCTTCATTTCACGAGCACAAGTTATTCACCATTGGGAAAATTATCGACCATCCATTAATGATGGTGTTAATGATTAAATCTTATCATATGTAACATTTATCTCTATAAGTATCTTCTTTGGATTCTTTTAGATCTAATCACACGTATCGCTAACGTTCTACATGAACTAAGATATCTTTAAGGTAAAACCCCCTTTAGTTTTTAGGAATTCAAAAATCAATTACAACTTAGACTTCCCCTTGTACATTCCTTATCATATATGTAGATTCTAACAAAACCAAATTTTGTGTTGGGCCATTTTGATATTCAATTGATGTAACCTATAGCACATGTTAAACACTTAGGTGCTCACTCGAGGCACTGAGAGAGAATATAAAACCCCTATTGCATTATGGAAATTGGAAAAAAATCATGATGACATGGGATCAAAACCACTTAGAATAAAGTATAATAAAATATTCTAAAATATAACCTCACATGATTAATCTAAATGTATAACCAGTAAGCACAGGGGATGGATTACAACCATTAATTCACCATAGTTTCAAGAAAAAAACCATAAAATTAGCATAAACCAACATTATAGAAGATAGCATGAAACTCATATATAGATCAATGTGGCTCATATTCATCAAGTATATCATATATTACAATCCTGTATGAGCATATATATTATAGTGGTGATTTCTTCCCATTTTTATTATCTTTAAAATACTAGTACCTCAGGGTTGGGTATATATAGGATACTTGTTTCCATGTTTTACATTAAAAAACATCCTTGTCCTAAAAATAGATGGATTACTTTAGCTCTAACATGTGTCTATTGTGCTTTACAAGCCACATTAACTCCCAAAAATTTTCATCATGGATCTTGGATATGGAACCACAATGAAATTGGACAATATCAACCCAAGGTTTTGTGTATGCCTTGTACATGACTCTCCTTTGTCTTATTTATTTCTTACCATGCTTAGGCTTGATTTCCACATGGACCTTACTTTACTTGAAATATCCTCTTAAGGCATAGTATTCTATGTGTTGAAATCACAATCAATAAAAGGGGGGGTGAATTAATGTCTTCAAAACATTCATACAATTCCACTTAAGCATATATGAACCATTCATACAAACATGAACATCTAGCAAATCATATGCAACCATACAAGATCATGAAACAAGATAACACATTAAATATATGGAAAACCCTCAAGGGGAATAAAACCCACTGATATCTAAAAATTTACTATAGTACTATAATACAAAAACCAATCTTTAGTGAAGCACCAACCCCAACTAGTCAAGCACCCACTCAACTAGGCTTTAGCAAGTACGAACTTGCAAGGAGGAACCAACCCTCTAGATGACTCAGAACCAACTCATCCATGTGATTTATATGATCACCTTAAAAACACTATGTTTCTCACATCGGCATCTCTACAACTGTCTGTGACCGACGTCGGTCGCTCCTGACCGACGCCGGTGTCTGTGTAGACCCGAACCTGATAATGAATGCTCCTTGGTGAAGTTTTTAGCTCCACACCCTAACAATCTCCCACTTGGAGATAAACAGCTACACCAGTACCTGTACAGCAACATCTTCTAGCTCCTCCATCTTCAACTCAGTCATGAAGACCAATAGAAGTTGAATGAAGATTCAACTTCTCCTTTGTAACTGGCTTTGTTAGCATATCAGCAGGATTCCTATCTGTATGGATTTTCTCCAGTTTCAACTCACCATCTTCCAATACCTGTCGTATGAAGTGATACCTTAGCTGTATGTGCTTTGTTCTTGAATGAAAGGCCGAATTCTTGGCCAAATGGATTGCACTCTGACTGTCACTGTACAATCTACAACTCTCATGCTCCCTACCAAGCTCATCCATGAACCGTGTCATCCATATCATCTCCTTGCTAGCTTCTGTGGCTGCAATATACTCTGATTCTGTAGTTGACAAGGCAACAACCTTCTGCAACTTAGATATCTAGCTAACCGCTGTTCCACCTACAGTAAAAACATAACCTGTAGTGCTCCTCCTGCCATCCAAATCACCTGCCATATCTGAATCTACATAGCCATGTAGAGAAGTATCTAAACCTCCATAGCACAAGTGCCTACTGTTGGTTCCTCTCAAATATCTAAGGATCCACTGAACTGCTTTCCAATGTTCCTTACCTGGATTGGCTATATACTTACTTACCACTCCCACTGCTTGGGCAATATCCGGTCTAGTACACACCATTGCATACATCAAACTCCCTACTGCAGAAGAATATGAAACCTTACTCATGTACTCTACCTCTTCATATGAATTAGGACATTGTTCTTTACTCAACTTAAAATGTCCAGCCAAAGGTGTGCTTACCGGTTTAGCATCCTGCATATTGAACCGTTTCAACACCTTGTTCACATAATCTTCTTGAGACAATATCAACTTGTGATTTTTCCTGTCTCTCTTAATGCTCATGCCAAGGATTTTCTTTGCTGCTCCCAAATCCTTCATAGCAAACGTTTGAGCTAATTTCACCTTAAGCTCTGAGATATCCTACATGTGAGACCCTGCAACCAGCATGTCATCTACATACAACAATAGAATAATATATCTACCGTTATCAAATCTCTTGAAATACACATAATGGTCTGATTGACACCTACTGTAGCCATGCTCAGTCATAAACCTATCAAATTTTAAGTACCATTGCCTAGGAGCTTGCTTGAGGCCATACAAGCTTTTCTTCAACCTGCACACAAACTTCTCCTTACCCTTGACCTCGAATCCTTCTGGCTGTTCCATATAAATTTCTTCATCCAAATCTCCATGAAGAAACGTTGTCTTAACATCTAGTTGCTTAAGATGCAAATCCTCAAAAGCAACCAAAGACAATACAACCCTTATTGAAGTCATTTTAACAACTGGAGAAAAAATCTCACCAAAGTCAATACCTGGCTTTTGTGCAAATCCTTTTACCACTAATCTAGCCTTGTATCTCATCTATCCATTCTCACCTTCTTTCAACCTGTAAGTCCATCTGTTCTTCAGTGTTCTCTTACCAGCTGGCAATTCAACCAAATCCCATGTTTGGTTCTCTCTTAAGGACTCCAACTCCTCAACCATGCCATGCTCCCACTCACTCTTGGACTCCACCTGTATTGCTTCTTCAAAACTCTCTGGTTCTCCACCATCAGTTAGCAATAAGTAAAATAAAGAAGGAGAATATCTAATTGGAGGCTTACTCACCCTTTCTAACCTCCTGATGGGTGTCTGAGACTCGTCTACAACACGCTGTCCACCCAAATTCTCTAACAGTGACCGACCTCGGTCACCTGTAGACCTGTTACTGGCCGACGTCGGTTCTGCATGACCGACCTCGATACCTGTACGGCTGACGTCGGTCTCTGTATGGTCGACGCCGGTTTCTGTCCTGCCGACGTCAGTCTCTGTGTTTTCCTGTAAGTGATTATTTATTTTTCTCACGAGCTCATCTTGGACTTTCACCTCATCCAATTCACCATTGCTCTGCTCAGATTGATTCAACTTCCTTAGCTGATCACAATACATCACTCTTTCGTTGAAAACAATATCACGGCTCCTGATTACCTTGTTAGTTTCTAGATTCCATAATCTATAACCAAAATCATCTGAGCCATAGCCAATAAACGTGCATCTCATAGACTTAGCATCAAGTTTCTTTCTATTTTCCTTATCTATATGCACAAAGGATTCACAACCAAAAACTTTGAGATATGAGAGATCAACCTTTTTACCTGTCCATGCCTCTTCTAGAATACCACCATCCAGAGCTGTAGAGGGTCCTCTGTTAATCAGGTACACTGCAGTGTCAACAGCTTGTGCCCAAAATTGTAAGGGCAAACCGGCATGCAATCTCATACATCTTGCACGCTCCATTATTGTCCTGTTCATCCTTTTAGCAATACCATTCTGCTGAGGTGTCCTTGGAACCATCCTTTGCCTATGGATTCCATGCATGTAACAATAATCTCTAAACTTGTGACTGTAGAACTCACCACCATTGTCTGATCTCAGGCACTTTAATCTTTTACCCGTTTCATTCTCAACCATAGCTTTCCAAACTTTAAAAGTATCAAATACATCAGATTTTCTTCTAATACAGTAGATCCATACCTTCCTTGTGGCATCATCTATGAAAGATACATAGTACTGTGATCCTCCAATGGAAGCAACCTGAGCCGGTCCCCACACGTCTGTGTGAACAAGCTCCAACTTGTGCCTCTTCTTAGTAGACCCAGTTTTGAGAAAACTAACCCTTTTCTATTTTCCAAATACACAGTGCTCACAAAACTCTAGATCTATGCCTTTTAAATTTGAAAGCATACCTTTGGACTTAAGAATTGGCATCCCCTTCTCACTCATGTGGCCAAGCCTTGAGTGCCACAATTTAGCATCCACATCTGAAGTAGATAATACAGAAGGAGATTTGTTAGTAACACAATTACACAAATAGAGAGTACCTTCTCTCTTACCTCTGGCCATAACAAGTGCACCCTTGGTCACCTTCCAAGATTCTGCTGTGAGAGTTATTGTACAACCCTCATCCCCTAACTTTCCTGCAGAAATCAAATTTCTCTTCAAGCTAGGAACATGCATCACATCTCTCAACACCCATGTGTTGTTATTCTGCATCTTCAGCTGCACTTTACCTTTGCCAATTATTTTACAGGGCTCATCATCCCCTAGATACACTATTCCAAAATCTCCATGGATATAGTCACTGAAATATTCCCTGTTGGGAGTAGCATGAAAAGATGCACCAGAATCTAATACCCAAGATTCTATATTATTATGCAGAGAGAAAATTAAAGCATCTTGTGCAATACCTGCAATCTTGGCTTCTTATTTTCCTTCGTGCTGGTTGTCCTCCTTAGGTTTTGACCAACAATCTCTGCTTATGTGCCCCATCTTTCCACAATTCCAGCATTGTGGCTTCCTGCCATTTCTGGATTTAGATCTGCCTTTCCCCTTTGACTTGGATCTTGCTCTGCCTTTCTTGCTCTTCTCTTTTTGCCTTCCCCTGCTCTCAAAACTTAAAGCGTTCCCAGATGCCTCTTCTATGCTTTTCCTACGTATTTCCTCATTCAAGATAACACTAACAACATCCTCTACTTTCAAAATATTTGATGCAGATGCAGTATTACTTACTGCCATTACTAAGCCATGCCAGCTTTCAGGCAAAGAACATAATATTAAAAGATCTTTTATCTCATCATCAAACACTATATTTACTGAACTTAATTGATTCACAATACCATTGAAATCATTCAGATGAGTAGAAACAGATCCACCTTCATTCATATGCAAATTAAATAACTGCTTCATAAGATATACCTTATTGGAAGCTGAGGGTTTTTCATACAAATTTGCTAACGTAGTCATCAACTCTACCGTAGACTTTGCCTGTGATAAATTGGATATCACAGTGGATGCTAGACTCAGTCTTATAGACCCCAGAGCCTTTCTGTCAAGAACTTCCCATTCTTCATCCTCCATGTCTTTGGGCTTCTTTGCAACCCCACCTAACGGTAAGTAGAGATCTTTCTGATACCGATAATCCTCTATCTGCATTCTCCAGTGTTGGTAATTTTTGCCATTGAACTTTTCCATTCTTAATTTACTTTCATCTGCCATTGCTTCTCCCACTCAAACAAAAATTCCTGTAAGAACCTGTAATCAATACACACTACACAGATCTGAACCACCTGTTAGTGAACCTGAACTTTGATACCATTTATCAAGCTCTGAACCTGTAACCAAGGCTCTGATACCACTTGTTGGGGGATCAATCCAACAATAGATTACAATTGTGACAGCAATAAATGTGGAATTAAACCAGATTAACAAGTAATTAGAATGATAATAACAAGAACAAGAGATACAAGAAAACACCCTAAAAACTTGTATTAACAAACTCTTTACAAAAGGAATACAAAATGAAGAAAGCTTCTTTCTCCCACACCTCTCCTAGGTGTATAGATCTCTCACTAGATCTCTATTCCTCAAGAGCTCTCTCTCTCAAGAATAATCAACTCCAACAAGCCTGGATTGATTCAATTCTGTATTGTTCTTCTCACACAATGAATTACAATAATTCACTACAAAAAAAACTACTAAGCTAAGAAGATCTAATTCTACATATAGAATTAGGAGACTTGAGCATGTACAACCAACAAGCAGTTAAGCCACTTGAACAAGGGCTCTAAAAATAGTAATGCCAATAATAGAGACGCGAGCTTGAGACTTCAACTCAAACTTATCATGCAAACACTCGCTTTTGTCCACGAAAATAGCTTTCTGGACACGCAGGTAACCGACGTCGGTTCCTGCTGCTTGTCTGTGACCACCGTCGGCCGACCATCTGTCGACGTCGGTGTCTCTACAACTGCCTATAACCGACGTCGGTCGCTCCTGACCGACGCCAGTGTCTGTGTAGACCCGAACCTGATAATGAATGCTCCTTGGTGATGTTTTTAGCTCCACACCCTAACAATTCGAGCCTTGAAACCATCTTCACACAACCCCATGGAAGTATCACATACATTTTTTAATTGTCTTAATTTGTGACTAGGACCATTCATATGACCCTAACATAATTTCCTAGATAAATTTCAAACGGGGTCAGCACATTCATCTCACCCACATTTCTTGTTTTCAACAATTGGATGTCAACCATGTGTACCAATTTTTCCAAAGTTTGAATTTTCTCCTCTCTCTCTCTCTCTCTCTCTCTCTCTCTCTCTCTCTCTCTCTCTCTATATATATATATATATATATATATATATATATATATATATATATATATATATATATATATAACTAATTGTCAAGCATTCTATTGAGATCACTCTTTGAGAATTTTGATGGCACATTTATTATTATACATTTTAAGTTTATCGATATATATATATATATATATATATATATATATATATATATATATATATATATATATATATAACTAATTGTCAAGCATTCTATTGAGATCACTCTTTGAGCATTTTGATGGCACATTTATTATTATACATTTTAAGTTTATCGATTTGTAATTTATCTATATACTTTGGGGATTTTAGAAATTAGATAAGCAAAACTAACCCTATCTATGTAGGCCCCCAAATTAACCCTTACCAAGCTCATGTATTTTCAAATCAATACAAGCAATTCAGACTGTTTCAACAGGTTTAGATCGATTAAAAAATCCATCTTCATTGGAGCAACAGGGTTTTAAAAAATTAATATCTCTTTATCTACTTTTATGTTTAAATGTATAGCTAGTGAAGAAATTTTTATTATATTTTAAATTTTTTATGTCCATAGAAGCCCCCAATTACTTGAAAAAATAAACACAAGGGATAAATATATTTTAAATGTTTTATGTTTTATAAGTATGTTTATAAGTACTTGTCAAAATCATGATACTATTGGTTTCATTTCATGGTATTAGTTTGCCTTGAAATTTGAGTTTAACCAAAACTTAAAACATATTTCTAAGTTTTAAGATGTATATCATTTTTTTAAAGGTGGTGGTTTACTACAATATATTAAATTATGTGACATGATCTCAAGATTCATCTACATAGTTTCAATTAATCCTATGTTGACCCATATTTCATGAGTAGTGGTTCACAAGAACCCATCTCTCATGAGCATGATTGGTCCACTCAACACTCATTATATTTAGGTGATATTCATAGGGGTGAAACACTAGGACTTTATAGGAGATCACCCATCCTAGAACTATTTTGGCTCAATTGCATTTAAGTATGAAGTTTTCTCCATAATCAATCCCACTTAACTTGTGACTCCATTGGTAAAACCTTAAACAAGTGATGTACATTATGAACCATTCATTATGGAGCTCCCCAACTCTTTAAAAATTTTAAGGTGGTGGTTTTTTGGAGTGCATAAAATTATGTCATATGATTTGAGGATTTCTATGCATAATTGAGTCAACCTACATTCACCCATATTTCTTGAGTAGTGGATCACAAGAACCCATCTCTCATGACTATGAATGGTCCATTGAAAACTCTTTGCATCTAGGTAATACTCACAGGGGTAAAGCCCCAAAACTTCAAAAGAGCTCAACAACAAGTGGTTCATAAGGCACAACAATTGTTAAAAGTTTTAAAGATAAGGTTGTAATCTAAGTGAGATTGATTATGGAGGAAATTATATGATTAAGTGTGCTTGATTTAGAGTAGTACATTTAATATAAGTGACCTTCTTGGGAGTCCTAGTGTTTCACCCTTGTGATTATCACTAGATTTAATGATTGTTGAGTGGGTGGACCATTCATACTTGTGAGAGATGGGTTATTGTGAACCACTACTCATGAAATATGGGTCAATGTAGTTTGACTTGAAATATGTAGCTAAATCCCAAAATCATATCACATAATTTGATGTTTAATGGAAAACTACAACCTTGAAAATTTTAAAGTGTAAGGGAGATCCATAATGATTGGTTCATAAGGCCCAACATTTTTTGAAGGTTTTACAAATGGATTCAGAAGTTAAGTGGGAATGATTATGAAGAAAACTCCATGATTAAGCATGTTTGATCTAGAGTAGTACTAGGATGGATGACTTCTTAGGAAGTCTCGATGCTTCACCCCTATGAGTATGACATATATGCAATGAATATTGAGTGGACCATTCACACTCATGAGATATGGGTTCTTGTGAACCACTACTCTTGAAATATGAATCAACGTAGGTTGACTTGACATTGAATCCCAAAATCATATCAAATATATATCATTTCCATTAAATAAAAATGTAAATAAATATTGTATTCTTTTCATTGGTTAAATATAACGATATGACTATTTTCTTAGGTAAAAGGTATTATTTTATAATAAAAATATATAAAAACCTTATATTGTCAATGTCAATTAGGGTTTATTTTCACATGGGTTTTTTGCATGAAAATGAAATGAAATGGGATAAAAACACAAACATAGAGGTGGTTGTTCATGTATTTATTTGCATGTTTTGGGTAGCATAATTCAAATCCCTTTGAAATTTGATTTGTTTTTTCCATTTTTTAATTAATTTTTTCATTTTCCAAATACAAGTACGAGGGCTTTTAACAAAAGAGAGTAATTGTTTCTTGCCAATGCAATAGAGAAAGTTCATGACAAATTATTTCTTTTATCACATAAATTTATTTAAGTAACAAGTATTGAAGCCGCAACATGATGTTTGTTTTCTTAAAATATCATACATATCTTATATAAATCTATGTAAAAGATGCCAAGAGATATTTGACTTGACTTGCCTATTCCACTTATGTCATGAATCCAACATAATATAAGTGCCTCAAAAATGATAGATGTTGATATTTTTACATAGATTTATCTAAGATATGTATACTAGTATTCATTTGTTACTATTAAAATATTGTTATAATTTTATACATATTATAAACTATATTAGTTGTATCTATATTTTAAAGATATATTTTTCACCAAATATTTTGTAATGCACATCAAACTATTGAGACAATGTGTATATGGATTATTGAGACACCGTGTTTATGAACCAAAGTTCAATGTTAATGAGTATCTAATAAAATTATTTTTTTTAACAATTTTTTAAAAAATACATGGTATTATTATATATTATTATTGGGCCCATTAGTACAATTTTATTCGCATGGATGTAATCAAAAGACATTGCAGATTTCCATTTACCTCATTCATCAAATATATAATTTAAATTGTGTTTCATTGAATAGGCCTCTCCACCTGTGACTATAATGTCAATGGTTAGCTTAATATATAATAGATCCTTCCCATTAAAAATTATATGCCTCCATAAATTTAAAATATATTATTTTTTTGATAGAGTGTATGCAATCATATTATAAGTATAATAGTTGGATGAACTTATTTAAAGCTATGAACACTTGCTTGTGAAATGGATTCGGCCAGTCTCATGGCTTGAATTATATACTAATAATAATCAAAAAAATAAAAAAATAATTATTTGTGAATAAGGGAGTTAGGAGAGATCTCATATAAGGCAATTTGACAATGTTAAGTCTAGTGACGATGTGTTGATAGGATCATTGCAAACATTTTAAATTCATGTAATAGTAATTGGCTTGTTATTGGATGGAAGTTGATCTGATTTCTTTATGATTATTACATTTTTATATTACTTAATTTTTATTATAAAAAATAATTGAACTTGTGGGGTGTGTGTGTGTTAGTGACTTTTTTGCAAGAGAAATGAAAAATTGTTCTACTAGTGTTTTTCATGGTTTGTGTTTACTGGCTTGCATTTTCTGTCTTCATTTATCATACCATTAGGTCCACAGTATTTTTTAGGGTTGCAATACATTACCTACACTCGATGTGCTACCCTTTAGGTGGGCAAGCCCTATAGTTATTACTTCTCTATGTTCTATTATATCTATTGATGCAGGAGACAGAGATAGTGGCACCCAAATGAGCTCAGAAGTTTGTTCTAAAAGTCTAAAATGAGGTAATCCCTATGCCTCCCCCTCCCTTCTGAAGGTAAGTATTCCTACTGCTACTATTGAAAAATGTTACAAGTGGTATGAAAATTGCTCTATTATTACTTATTTTGTTGGTTGCATCCCCTTGGGGGATTACCTCCACAACTAGGTCCGCAACCACTAGGATCCAGTTGGGGTCCATGTCCCTAGAATCTAAAACCTTACCAAAGGTTTCTTCTTGTTTACCTTTAAGGAGTCCTATGAGACTTTGTTGATTATCATGAAGTCCAATGTTTGGTTCTTTTGCAACCAACTTATGATTTTATCTCCTTGGGCCCATGATTTTAAGGTTTTTGATAATGTTTCTATTTGCATCCCTATCTGGGTTGAGATTCTCAGTCTACCAGTACACCTTTGGTAATTTATTCCGTAAATAATTGCTCTTATAGGATGCATAGTTACGATTGAACTAGATAAGTGGTTCTCCCATCGCCCTAACAAGCGAGTTTGTGTGGAGGTTGACCTCTCCAAGGAGTTGAAGGAGTTCATTAAAAGCCAAGTTGGAGAGACCCAGTGGTCATAAAATGTTGTATATTTCAACCTTCCCAACACTTGCTTCTATTGTCGAACCATTGCATTAGGTATTGTCCTCGTATGGGTTATCCCAAGCCTCCTCAACCACCTCCTCAGCTTAAGAAGACAAAACCAATAGACCAAGGTGATGGTTGGACCACAGTTCCCCCCAAATAGTTGTCAATTTCTAAGCCACATAACACACCCCAACCTCCACCTTGGGAGGATTATCCTTCAGTTCTCACACCCTCTCAGGGGACTTCTCTGTTGCCCCCTACCAACCTGGTTCCTCTCAACACATAAAGCATTTCTATGACCTCCCATAATTTTAAGATGCCTATGGTTGAGGTTCACTTGACCAATGCCTCATTCTCCTGGCGATCTCACATCCCACCTCATGGGGGCACTGACTCTCCTTGGGAAGAGCATGATGCCAAATTTCATTTCATTATAGGCGATAAAATTTCTCACCCTAACCAACACAACAGTTTTATAGCATTGACAAATTTGAAGATGGGTAAGGGGAGCTCAAATAGATGATCCCTCCCTATGAATATGTTATCATGTAATATTAGGGGTCTTACAAAGTCTACTTTTAAATACTCTGTGAGAGTTGCATGTCAACATATTGGTTTTTCATAAATTCTTTATGTATACAATGGGAAATACAACAAATCTATAAATCAATCCTAGCTCAGAGAAGATAAATCCTACTTACACTTTTGATTGTGGATACATTAGATATTTTGAGTCATGACTAAGATGGATCCACTAGACCTAGCCAAGGGATCTCTTACCACAATAAATTCACTAAGGAGGTATCCAAAGCCTCCAATCAAGCAAAACTATACAATAACCCTAACTAGGTCTTATGTTTTCATATTCACAAAATTAATAAGTAAAGCAAAAATATAATATAGTGCACACCAAAGTTTGTGGCACAAAGTGGGGGTAATAAACATTAAAAGTAAACATGCATGGAAGACATATACTCATGTCAATGTATATAGAATCTTAATGCATGGGAGATAAGTACAAATGCAAATATATCTACTCTTAAAAAGTAGGAACAAAGTTAGGAATATTTACCTTTGAAGATGAATATGTTGATCCTCAATCTCTACCTTGGCCAAGGTGCTTTGTAAGAAGTTGTTGTGGCCTATTTAAGGATGACAAGGATAAATCAGCTCTAGGCTACACAACCTATCAATGCATTCAAAAGACTTCTCCACAAGACAAGATCCATATCTCCAAACAAAGTATGAAACCCTAAGCTATGCTTCTCAATTAGAATGGTAGATAAGCAGATGTGCAATATATATCTCTTCTTCTTCTCTTCTCTTAGAAATGATGAAATTGATGTGTTTATATAGGCATATCTAACCATAGTCCTTTCCAAAAATTTAGACCAATAAGGTCAACCCAATAAACCTTGTATCATTATTGGCTAAAAAAAATTAGGTCTCGATCTAGGTCGGCCAAGGGCCAACCTAGACCCTAAATAAGTTTTATTAATTAGAGTACAAGGTCAATGGGGCTGACAATGTAATGTAAACCATCAAAAAGGTTTTTAGGCTAGGGAAGGGCTAATGAAAGTGGAAAGTGACTAGAGGAGGGTGAAAAATAGGATACAAAGCTTAGGGAAAAAATTTTAAGAGATGGGTGTGTAGATGGCAAGTGGTAATAAAGAACAACAATCTTGAAAAGCACCAATGGTTTGCCTACCCTTTTCCTAGTACACCCTTTAAGACATGCACTCAGAGAGATTGAGACTCAACAAATTCTTACAAGATAGAAAGTATCGGTAATTGAAAATATTTAAAAATATTATGTGTATACATATTCCCCACTTGAATCTCATCATGTGTCACATAGGTGCAACATAGAATGATGCTTCGTGAAAAGAACATAGCAACACACAATGTTGAAGTTGAATAAAATGTAGTAAAGAGCAAATAAGATAGATGAAAAGACACAATTGAAAAACACATACCTTTACTTACCTTAGTGTTGTAGATAAATAAAGAGATGCAATAAATTATGAAGGTGTCCAATGTAGGAAATATTAAGCAAACCTATAGAAGTTAGCAAAAATTTAAACTTTTTTCAACATAGACATATAATAGGTGAAAAGATTCTCTATGATTTTAGGATTCTAGAACATTTTACGATTTGGAAAAAGAATTAGTAGAGACAAAGATATGATCAAAATAAGAAATATGGTGGTAAATATTTGAAAGGTAAATAATTTAGAATAGTAAATATAAATAGGGTGAAAATTAATTCATTTGTCATTTTTACTATTCTGAGAAAATAGAGCTCTAAGAGACCTAGTGAGAGATCAAAGAGCCATTACGGTGAGGAGATGATAGCTGAGACAAGAAGGATGCATAGTGGTCATAGCGAGTGCAACATAGGTAAGCAACTAAAAATTTCAAATTTTTGAATATTTTTATTTGAAATTGAGTAAAGTATATAAAATTGACTAGTAAGCAAAATCTAGGCACTGGATGGAACCCTAACAAATTTTTAAGGACACTAAGGGTTAAATGGGGCATTGGGTAAGGATTCAAACCAATAAATGCCCAAGAAATTTATGTTAAATGGTCAAAAAATCATTGTTGTGGAGAATAGAGTCGACTAGGTTGACTTATTTTGTAATGTGAAAGAGAACAAACAAGTTGATTGCATAGTAGTAGGCCGATTTAATTTGCTAAGAGAGGGGGTCAACTATGTAGTAGTGGGCCAACTTAGTTGTTTTTGAAATGGCCGATGTAGTACTACATGGAAAAAATGTGGTCGATTTAGTACTAAAAAGCACAAAGGTGGCTGATTTAGTATCGAATAGTCTAATTTAGTAGAATTTTAACAAGGTTGATTTAGTATCCCAAATGAAGCATAGGGCCTATTTAGTAATAAATAGGTCAATTCTATAGGAAATGGAAAAACTAAATCAAACCAGCTGAGTGTTATGAAAATTTAAGAATGTATTTTGATTATTAATGACATGAAAATACGATGCATCCTTTGTTGTTTGATATTTTATAGAGATAACAGAGATATTGGTGACCAATCGATGCATCATGGCTACCAAATTTTCTATAATGGTTGATACACATGGATAGAGTGAGAATAGTTACATTGGCCCTAGGAGGTATTATGGAAATAAAGCATATCTCATTGAGTGGTGATCTTGTTGTCATATTCCTCAGAGCATGGGAAAAATTGACCAACATTTTCGATGGGTGGTGGATGGGGATAACATAGATGTGGGTATCATACTATAGGACGTCCATGTATTACTTAGATTTTTGATAGGAGGGACCCTAGATGATTTAGAGGAGATATGATCACTATCCAGGTGGGTGACATGATTGGATAGGATATACCCAAGTTTATGGGTTAGTATACTTGATGTGTATATCATGCAAATTTTGGATATCCAAAAGGTTGTGATCAGACTTGTGATAGCATGAGTATTGTGTGACAAGTTAGGCAATAGGGTACTATTGTATGCAATAGCCTTGTGCTAATCCATTTTGGATCAGGGGTTATTATATAATTTTGAGTTTGTCATCTAGGTCTAGCTCATGCATGATATGTATGGAATTTTATCCAGAGGGCAGAAGACCATGAGACCAGTGGTATTGTTGAGTACATGTATATATGAGAGGTTCTTGATGTATCGACTAATTAGGTTACCCCATGTGTTTGATGATAGGTTACCTCAGATGACTAGATGGAGGCAAGACCAGGTAGCATGGGTCATGCTCCATGTGACATCATTATAGATGATCACATGAGGGGAGATCATGTGGCAGTCGTACACACATATTGTTATTGTTTGGCCTAGTTAGGAGATTATGGTACCAGGGCTGGATAGGGTGTGGATCATAGGCCACTATACTTGGTGGGTAAAGCCACAATTAGTGGTATGATTATCAGGGAATTTTGAACTCTTGTACCTAGTGGCTCTTCTAGTAGTGCCTACTTTTTGGGCATGACATGTTAGAGAGGCAAAGGGGAGAGGAGGAGGAGCACCAATTGAGATACTAGTGATCAAGTCGTAGTGTGTGAGACCATGGACTGGTTGAGTACAGAAGCAGATGACTAGAGGAGTAGAGGACATGTATTTTGATATAAGGGTGTAATAGGTACCACGTCAAGAGAAAAAATAGCCACCTCAACCATATTATAGATGGAGGCACCATCAGTGAGAGTGAGCACAGGCAAGGATAACTACAAAGGATGACCTAATAGTTAGTTTAGGATAGAGTTATTTGATAGAGGCACCTCTTAAGAGAGGATCATGACATGCACAAGTGGTGACTCCTAGCTTTGCACTAGTAAGGAGGTGATCGATAGATGAGGTACTCAAGGTATGATCATATGGAGAGATCGTACTTGATAAGAGAGCAGATGGGGAGGTGGTGGTTGGTGACATCGAGACTGGTGAGAAATGTTATAATTTTTAGTTTTGATATAGCATAATAGTTGTATGTGATTGTAGTAAATAGATAAATTTTGAGATACATATATGTGATCTAATATCTATCTAGTTTTGGTTTTGCAAATCCTATAATAGAGGAGGTCAGATGGGGATCCCTAATCATGGTTGTGCACCATAACATTTTGGATGGGGTGTTGGCACCATACAACCCCACCACACCAAATGATCATGTGATACCATCTACCCCAGCTTAGGTAGGCTAGTTTAGACTAGTGGATGAGGCTATGAGGTAGTTATAGACATGCAGGGATGGGTTACAACCACAAATAGGGGTGGATGTAAGAGAGGCATAGACCTGATAGGCCTTGGCTTAGAAGAGAGTAACACACATGTCTATCACAATCTAGCTTGGATAGGTATAGGCCCAGATGGCCAACCTAGAGTGACATGTAGCAAGATTGAGATCCTGAACTACCTCATTATAGTGTACCATCTAGAGGGGATAATCCCAAGCATCGATAGGCAGTGTGGGTAGGCCACAGGATCATGATGGAGCCTAGTTGTAGAGTTGGAGCTAAATATTTTGTATTTTGTACCATTGTATTTGTATAAAACATGATATATATATATATATATATATATATATATATATTGACAATTGGATTTGATCTCATGAGGTGTATTTGGTTTCAGTTGTTGATGCATGGATATATTTCTTTCTATCACATGTATTTTGGTTTTGTTGTATATGCTATGGAAAATATATGTGCAGTGTTTTCTTTTCTAACATTATGTGATACACATGCATGGTTAAAAATAAAAAGGCAAAAATAAATTAGAAAAGTACAATTAATCAAAAAAAAATTACTACACATTATATCACGATGAGAAATATGTAATAACAAAAGATTACTAAGTATAACAAACCAAAAATGTTAAAAAGGATAAAAAAATATTTTTAAACCATGAAAAGATTTTCACCAAATTAAAACAAGAAAAATCACACTATATCACGTTAGGAAGTATGAAGATAATGTAATAAAAATGGAAGACATATAAAAGATCAAATGGTATAAAAACAACACAATTAAGTCAATCAATCATACTAAATCACGTTGGAAAGTATAAAAGAGAGACAAAATTGAAAAAATGAACTTAAATTGATCACACACTAATTCAAGCTGAAAAGTATGAAAATTTTAAGAAAAATATTTGTATTCTTACATGCAATCGAAAAATAAGAAAATAAAAGTGAAAGATCAATTAAGTAATCATAAAAAATACTATATCAAGATGGGAAGTATGTTAATGACATGTAGCTCATAATCTATCACAACTTATCTCAAATTTAACATATGTAATTTCGTTGTGACTTGGGTATTGGAAAATTTTGTGAAGAATGCCAGGTCCTATCCATGGTCTTACACTACGATTCACAAAGGGAACACCAAGGAAGTGGAAAATAATAGGAAATATATGTTAAAAGGGATGTTTGAATGGTAATTTGGTAATTTTTTAAGAAGGCCTGGTCTTATCCATGGTCTTACACTACAACTCACAAATAGAATCCTTAAAGGGAGTGATCAGTGAACAAAGCAATATTTCTCAAGGGGAGATATTAGGATTTTGGAAAATGAAAGAGGGAATGTAAAAATCAAAACATAGGCATATATGAGAATACTTTAGGAAACATGAGGCACACTAAAGACATAAAAAAGACACTAAGTGACTAGTGACCATCAATATACAAAGTATACCTGTTCACAATAAGCACAAAGTTGTATAGACCAATAAGTGAGATACTATGATCAATTCATGTTGGTTGTTTGAAAATGGAAAGTAAAATAGATCTGCCTTCTCATAATGTGTTCCCCATTCCTTAGGACCTATTACAAAGTCATTGGTCTACTGCAAATATTGGGTACTTATGTGAGAAAGTAGGTAGCACTAAAAGATGTTTTTATTCTCCTTTCCCAATCTACTAGTCTACCGCACCCCAATGGACCTCAACTCTATCATAAAGCCAACTATGGATTTAGAGATTCGATTAGAATAAAATATGTGCTTAAAATCATATTTTTTAGTGTGATTGAAATTTTGGAATTGTTAATGTTGCTTTTTGTATCATTATCTTTTGTTAAAATGATTAGACTTTTGAATTTTTATGGCTTTTAAGATTCTTCCTCCATACGGACTTGGAATGACCAATCATGAGAGACAAAGTGAGACACACAAATTATTTGTAGACTTTGACTAAAGGAAGTTAAGTATCCAAATACATGACTAGCTAAAACACTTAGGCTTGCCTATGAACCAACATGTTATCTCAAGTTTCAATTGTGTGTATGATTAGTTTGCGAAAGGAAATAAGATGAATAATGGGAGATCCAAGATGGATCGATAAAATGAGATTATAATGAGATGAATTTTTTGCTAACTGATCACATGTTAAAGAAGGAATGATTAAGGAGAACAAGATTTGAATAACCAAGTCACAATAGTGATTATTCATGTTATAAAGATAAGGTAGCAAACAATCATGAGAAAAGAACAAGATATTCATAGAAATAAATGAACATATAAATAAAAATATGTAATCATGAAAAAGAATACATAAGAGAACATAAGGAAGGAAATGACACCATAGACAACATGTAAAATGAAATATAAATAACCGTGTAAGATAGATAAGACTTTGACACAATGTCAAAGGATCTAACATAGATAAATGTAAATTTGGAGCACACGTCCGATACAAAATGAAGAAAGAAATGAAGGAACACCATGTTGTGTTCATGAATACTAGTAGATTTATCTACAAACATTTTCTATAACATTTGATAAATATCTATGAATTTGGACTCTAACTATAGCGAGGGTCTCATCAATCTTCAGAGAACGTTGGGAAAATACTTCTCATGAAATCTCCTCGACAGAAAATATAGGCATGCATGAAAGATCGTGCTCATGAGGACCATCGTGCATGGGATACTCAGGAGAAGGAATAGGAGTGGAAGTGTGGGACATGAAGGAGTCACTGGTGGACAAGGGAACATAGGTGGAGGAACCACATGGTAAAAAGGGGAGTCTTCTTACGAGGGTGACTTATGGGAGGAGGGATAGTAGGCGTAGGAATGGTCATAAGGTGATCTTGGAGATGCTATTGAAAGATGGAAAAATAATCAGTATGATGGGTACCACATTAGTGCCATAAATAATACACCTCTCCATATTTGAGAATATAATTAGATAATACTTTTGGGGGAGGTATAGTCTTATTAATAGGTTGAGGAAGAGTATGATGCAAGGTGTTATATATTGTCAAAGCTTAAGACAATGTATGGAGTAAATGTCATGGAAGCAATAGATACACTTGTTAGTAGACTTTGTGGGTGTATTAATAGAGGCAGTAGAAACAAAATCCAGGGAAGGCTGATATAATGTAAAATTTATAGTCCAATGACTGACAACTCTATTTATATCACAGTATGATTGATCTGCCCATTGGGTGGGCAAAGAAGAAAGTTACGGTAAAGGGAGAAAACCATCACCAAAGAAAGGTGAGGATGGTGGAGAGACTGGACAAGGCTCGAATGAAGGAGTTGTTGACCAAATTTTACCTTAGTATAATTTGTTCAACCATTTTCATGCAGAGCTTAACAGCAATTGCAAGAACAGCTTATTACAGAGGTCCAAAATTGCAATTCAAGGAGGCTAAAGTGTTTTGGCTCCATTGAAGTGTATGTCAGGTTCTTTACGAGTCAAGTATTGGCCTCTCATAAACTTGAGTTACTCCTCAAGACCAAGATGGGTTCTCTGAATGACTCAACTTATAAAGGTTTCATGAGTAGAAGTAATCTGGGTTTACAAACTTGAATTACTCCTTCTAATGTTTTGTAGGTTTTAAATGATGCATGACTTCAGGTTTTTCAAGGAGCAAGTCTTAAATTTTTTTATAAGAAAAAGCAATCAAAAAACTCAAAATGGTCTTGATAATGTTCCCCCCAAGTTTCCCTTCAAAAATTTTTGAAGGGCACTTTATTTTTCCAAGTGTCCCTTCAAAATTTTTTGAATGGCACTTTTATTCCAAGTGACCCTTTGGAAAATTTCCAAATGGTACTTTTATTCCCAAGTGTCCCTTTAGACTTTTCCAAAGGGAACTTTTCTTCCAAGTGACACTTCAAAAAAAAATTTAAGGGTCTTTTTAGCCCAAGTGTCCCTTCAAACTTTTTCAAATGGCACTTTGTTATCTATGTGACCCTTTAGAAAAGTTCTGAAGGGCACTTCTCTTCCCAAGTGACACTTTAAACTTTTTCAAAGGGCACTTTGTCTTTGGAAATGCCCTTCAAAAAAGTTTCAAAGGGCCATTTCCTTTGAAAATTCCCTTCAGAATTTTTTGAAGGGACCCTGTGCCTTCCCCAAGTGTCCTGGGGGAATTGTTCCCAAAGGAACTAGTCGTTTCCTTTTAGGCAAAATCCCCGAAAAAATTATTTTAGACAAATTTTTCCAAGGAATTACTTCGATAAAATTGCTTGAAACATAAACCCTGAGCTGATGGATCCCCATGATGTGCCACAAGATGTCAAGTTTAATATAGCCAACTAGTCATTGGGATTCAAAGACATGACGTACCACAGGACGTCAAATTTAGGGTGGCTAACTAGTCATTGAGTTTCAAAGATGATGTGTCGTAGGACGTCAAATTCCTACTTAAGGTCTTCAAGTAAGGAGTAAATCCATTAAAAGAACCTGATAGGGTCTTAAACAAAGATAGTGCAAATCAAGTTTTCCAAAGAGCTTTGCTTATGACTTTTACAAGTAAAAGCAATCAAAAATCCCAAAAAAGAAGAGACAATACTTTGTGAGTTTTCAAAAGATCTTTTCTTATGACTTTTACAAGTAGAATCAATCAAAGAACATGAAGAAGCAAGTAGAAGTAAAGTCACTTGGAAAACCCAAATGGGTCTGCAGTGTAAAACACGAGAGCTCTCAGGAAGAATCTAAGGTTTGCAGTAGCGATCTGAGCCACTTATTATAGAGGTTCATCTCACCATTGATTTTATATCGATCATAGTCATTTCAAGAGATTGAATCAAAGAGAAGGACAAACTCTAACTAAATGAAATAACAACTAAAATCAGTTTCACTAAGATGGCAACTACAAACCATTTTGGAGGCTTCTATTTTGGCACCCAAGAGCTCTCTCTTCTCTCCCTTTTTTGCTATAAATATGACCTTTGGGATCTTGTTTTATCATCCACATATAGTACGATGAAGACTTGCTAGAATGTTTTGCCATTTTATTGCCTTTGAGAAAAGAAGCATAAGTATGTTTTCTTTCTAAGTTTTAGACATTTGCCTAGCCATGCAAGAGACATAGAGTGACAGCAAGTGATGTTTTATCCTTATGTTCTCTATCCTTCATATTTTTAAGAAAAGAGTTAATCCAACAGGTCATGTAGAGTGCATTCTATCTATATGAAATTTTTCACATGTGTAACCTTTATTTTGGACTATACAGGCTATCTTTCTTATTTATTTATCTTGTGTGACCTCATTCATTTTGTCTCTACATTGAAATACTTATGTTGGAATCTTCTAGAGCTTGAGTTATAGACTATTCTCTCTATATTGTGCATAATTATAGGGCATACATGTGGATATTAATTCTTTGTGTATCGCCATCTTAGACTAGGCTTTTCATTTATGCAAACTTTTGACTTTTTCACTCATACAAATTGGTTCAACAGTTTTATTGCACAAAAATCTAATACAGGGAGCTAGCCCTTTCAACCTAGAGTTTCATTTCCACTTATAGGCACACCCACGGGCCTGGAAATGTCTCAACATTGCCCAAATCTAGAGGAGGCCTAAACATCCCTCTTTTAGGGTGCAAGATTTGGAGACAACAGGAGTAACAAGAGCAAAAGCAGGAATAGACTTAGCTAGAGCGGGAGTGGGAATAGGATCTGGACTAGGTTCAATTGAGGGAGGGGAAGGATACACAGAGGGTTGAAGGGAAGTAGAATTCATCTCAAGGGAAAGTCAGTTATATGGGTTCTGGTATGTAGTAAAGCAATAGGGACCAATCATAGAATGATCTATAAGCATGATCCTAAGAGGTTATTTAAAAATTGGAGATGTGTGCACCATCTCTACCCTACAAACAAGAGGAAAAATGCTAAAATTAGGAACTATATAGTATGGAATGTGAAAATATAAATGGAAAGTCTAAAGAAAAGAAGCATGATAATGAATGATTTCAGCATATTGAGCCTAAATAAGACCCCCTATAAATGGGTCATCTAAGGTATAACCATCATCATAGTCAGGCGTATGAAGATCAATTACATAGGTAGGGATGACCTTCTCATCAAAGGTGGCATGATGAATAGAGTGGTGAGTCTTTTTTAATATTACAGGTATATCATCATTAGGTGGTTGATGGGAACATGACTTCAGAGAAGGTGGAAGCTGAGAAATGAGATGAGGAGAGAGATCAGAAACTTTTATTTTGAGATTGATCTCATCAAGCTCATCATCATTATAATCTAAGAGGTTAGGTGGTATATTCCAAATAATACCATGGTAACCTCATGTAGAGTTGACAAAGAAATTAAATCATTGAGATTCATAGAATGAAACACTCGATAAGGGTTCAAGGGTTATAATTTTGAAGACACCATAGTCTTGGAATTGTTCAAAATTTCAAAGGTTAGTGTCACCTTGAATCCTATAGATTGCACCATTGTGAAAGAATTTGACACATTAGTAAGCAGAAGAGGTAAAAACCGTCATGCGATGAGTCCATGGCCTACCAAACAAGATGTTATAAGAGAGAGGAAAATTAAATATCATAACCTTCACTTGAATAGTGATAGGTGGGATGGTGATAAGGAGCCAGACACAGCCTAAAGGAGGCATTTGCCTTTGATCATAGCCTTGACACATTCTACATTAGGACTTAAGATTACATTCAAAGTATCCAAGGGTTTTAATAAATTTGAGAGAGGAAACACAAGTACCTGAACCCTCTTCAATCAAGGCATGTTTGACTTGGATGTCACTGATTTGAATGCTTATAAATAGGGGAGGATCATCGGCATGAAGTATAATCTCATCAGGAATCATAAAAGCAATGGGGAATTTGAGAGAGTGAAAAGTGCCCATGGTTTTGGTAATGTGTATAGACATCTCTTCACACTTTTGTAAAATGCTATCTTCTAACTGAGATAAGGTAGTTTCCCTTCCTGTTAGTGGAGGATGAGGGATGTTCAGTTTGAACAGGAGTTTCATAAGACAATTATGATGATGCAAAGAAGTATGCATGAGTTTAAGAAATGGAATTTGATATAGAAGATTAGTAAGTTTTGTGATAGGATCCCATTCATCATAACCCATGAGGAGACTCGTGGACATAGGTGCATAGTGTTGGATAAGTTCCTCAGAAAGAGGAACAAAAGTGCATGTAATTTTGTGTTGAATGGATGTGGGAGGCTTAATTGGGGGATAATTTGGTTGACTATCATGAGATGAGGTAGTTGATGCAAGTTTGGTTTGAGATAGATTTGAATAAGTGGTATTAGAAGGCTGAGTATCATTAGCGATGGGTAAAGAGGTTATAGGAATTATAAAATCGGAATGAGAGGTGTTATCCAATGGAGGTGTTGGAATTGGTTTGTCAAAATAGATAAGATCTTCTTGCCCCAACTCTATTAGGTGGGTTGGGAAAGAAGCTTGAATAACATAAAAAGTGTGAGATGATTGGTGAGGATGGGTGGGATGAGAATCAATGAAGTCAACTACCCTTCGTATATTAGTCATGTTGACCACATTCTCTTCGAGAGTTAGGTCTATAAGACTATCAACATTACTGGTGGAAGGAGTAGGCTTATCATTAATATCTTGGTGATTTGGAAGAGGGTCTTTATAGATGGCCAGATGAACATTATCCTAGTTCAAAGCTTGAGTTTTGCTTTATGTTTCATGAGCTCTTAAGGTAATGTGATAGGCTTGTTGAAATTTAAGAATGATAGAATTGTGGTCAAAATTGGGACCAAGGAGGAAATTCATAGCTAAGTTACGCAATTGCCTACAAGTCTCATGAGAATGACCCCAACTAATATGAAACTAGTAGAATTTATTTGGATCATACCATGGTTTCATAGGACGAGTTGGATCAAGTTCTCATGGAAGAGACCTTGATAGACATTTTTGTAACTATGCTAAAGATAAAGGCTTATGAACATCGATTGTACTTGTTGAATAAAAGTGAGGAAAAGGGTTTTGGTTTAGAGGGGAAGCTTATTCTAGAGCATGGTTGGGAGCAATAGCTTGAATATTATGGCATGTATCATAGGAATCGGTGACACATCATTATTAGCATTGCATTTTTTTAATTTTTTATGAACATACAAGTGCCCATAGAAGGTTGGAATGGCTCGAATTGACGAATGAGCAAATCTTGGTGCTTGGCTTGGTTAATGGATTCTTCCAAAGTTCGTGGAAAGAGAGTCCAAACCCGATAATGCAATTTAGGATAGAGAGCATTGGTGAATAGATGAAAGAGGTTATCATCTATCATGTTGTGTTCTCAATTGTTAGATAAGGTATTCCATCATTTAATGAAATCTTATGTAGTTTCTACCTCAAGTTTCATGTAATTAATAAAATGAGTCAAGGTATTTTCAAGGAGGTCACTAGTTTGAAACTCTTGTACTAAAGAATTAACTATATCTTCCAAACTAGTGATGGAATGAGATTTAAGTTGGTTATACCATATAAAGCATCTCTAGAGAGATTTTTTGCTAAGATATTGGTAGCGGCAAAAGTATTTAACATGACCCAATCTTTGTATATATTTTCAAATGTTTTTAAGTGTAGGGTAGGATTGATTGATCCGTTATAACTAACAGTAGGGGTAATACCTCCTATATTTATGCTAGCAATTTGAGGCATAAGAGGTTTGTTTTGAAGGTGTTTGATTATTTTGTTAACAATAGGAGGTTGAAGGATAAGATTGTAATGGGAATCCTGAAGGGGGGGAGGGACATTTTCGTTTTGCGCTCCCCATGGAACTTGTTGAGGGTGATTTTGGAGATGGTTAAGATGATTTTGCATTTGCATCATTTGGTTGGCATTATTATCTTAGAAAGCAATCATTTGGTTAAGATTTTTCAATAAAATTTGATGGGTTTGAGTGGTGTTATTCATAACATGTGAAGCATTAGCATTGGTATTAGTGGCTTGGGTACCACTATTGGTGGTGGCATGTGTGTTATTAGTAGCTTGAGAATATTTGTTAGAAAATGAGGTGATAGTAGTATGATTTTCTTGTGTTATGAATAATGCACTAGTAGAAGGATTATAAGAATAAGCACTAGTGACATGATTACCCTGGGTAGCAAATGATACACTAATGGAGGAATTGAGAAAAGTGGGTCTTGGAAAACGCCCACTAGATATGGAACCTGCCATGTCAGTAGAGATATTTGGCATGGAGGTTGAGGAAATCAAAGAAGAATAGGTCATAACATGAGAAGGGGTCCAAAGAAAATGAAGAGGTTGAGAGGCAAAGAAGTTATTGCCCCCAAATCCATGTGATAATGTGGGGGAAGGTGAATGGGGTTCTTCTATTTGACCACTTATCATAAGGTGATAAATAATAGAAGGATCTTTTCCTCGATGTTGAATAAATTCATTAATGAAGAAAAGCATTTTTGGAGTATAATCTAAGTCATACTGATGTTTTAAGGAGAAAAAAGGGTTGTGAACCAAATATGTATTAGGAGGGGTCCCATAGTTTGTAATGCAAGTGGCTACATACACAATACTTTCATTTAAAGTAGGAGCCATAAGTTATTTATGGAAAAAATGATTGGAGTTGGTAAAGCTGATCATATTTATTGAGTTCAACTTAGTGTTGTCTTCAAAAAGGAAGTTCATGATGAGAGAGAAAGGTTAAGGAGGACTTAAGATGATACAAAGACAAAGTGAGCAAAAAGGATAAAAATTTGTACAGGTCGACTGTGTGTTGTAACCTAACAAGTAGAGAATAATATATAGTCATTTAGGTTGACTCTATATTATAAACAAGGGAAGAAAATAGACTGATAAGGATATAGTGTCAAGCAGGTCAATTGTGTTCTATAACTTGACTAACAGAGAAGAATATAGAGTCATTCAGGTTGACTCTATATTGAAGACAAAGAGATAAATTAGGCTAAGAAGGATACACAATCGTATAGATCAACTATGTACTACTTGCAAAGAAAAATATAGTCTATAAAAAATTGTATCAACTATAATGATAGTGTTTTGAAACAAGAATAAAAAATTGCAAGATAAGTAAAGCAAAAATGAAATCAAACACAAACAATTGGATTAGTGTGAGCGATCCAATTAGGACACAACATAAAACCTTGCACCAATGTTGATCAATGCAAGTTTTTACAATACAACATGCAATGATCAGAGAACTAACAATCAACTGAAAAGTAAATTCTAACTAAGTGATCATCCTAAGTGTTATTAGAGTATTAAAAAGTGTTGATTTAAATGTGATAGGAGAATTGGTTGTAATGGGGAACTAAAAACACAATCTATGGATGGTTTCAATATGTTTGGACTGAAAGGGATTTGTGATGGCAATGATAGTGACTTACTATTGGGGCCTACCCCTCACTTCACAATCCCATAGTGATAAGGGTGTCAGGTGATTTTTAAATATATACCATTAACCACATATTTATACTTGGTTAAAAAATCAAGTCGGATTTCCCCTTGGTGATTAAATTCAAGTAGGTAAGCCTTGGAAAGACAAGTGTTTAAATATGTTTTCAATGTTATGTGATTTGGTAGTGTGTGAAAAAGAGTAAAATAGTGTAACTAAAATTATAATTTAAAAAATCACATATTTAAACTATGTGAAATACTCTAAGCATGAAAATAGCTGAAAATGAAATGTGAATTAATTACTAGTAAATAGTTGTTAATTCCTTCATTGAGAATAGTATAGAGTCGGTTCACACAACACTATATGTAAATAGTATAGTACATAGTCGAATAAGTCTCTATTATTATGTAGAATCAAGGTCTTTAAGAAGAGATTCAAATAGGTCGACTATGTCTCTCAGACAAAAAGAAGACTACAAAACTAAGTTGACCAGGATGACTTAGTTGTAGGGTTGTAATTTTGAAGACCTCTAACTTATGAAAAATATTACTAAAATGACAAAGAGGGGAAAGAGAGAAACCTTGTTGGGATTGAAGATAGTTAAGATTGAAAATTTTATATTGAAGTGCCTTAACTGTTTCTTTTAAATTTTGCAAATTGAGTCGATTGGTTTGACTAAGTTTTGCAAAATCTTGTGTGCTAAAGAATAACAAAGAACAAGGTCAACATGTTTGACAGTGTTTGTTGACTTATATGTTGGTGGAAAGAATCATAAGACAAGGTCAACCTATTTGACTATGTATGTTAATTCAAAACTGAAGAAAATTACTGTGTCAACCTGTTTGATCTAGTAACTTGTAGCTGATGAAGACCTGCATGGATAGAATAGAGTCATTTTGAAGTAAATATGTTAAATATGTGCATGAAAAGTTAGAACTATATTGAATATTTTGATATAGTACTACCAATGTCAAAAAATATAATATAATGATAAAAATGATGGCATGGAAGAAAACCTACAAGGGTTAGATTCACATCGGGTTTACCAGAATGTATGCAATGGAAAATATAGTAGATCTATAAATCAATCCTAGCTCAGAGAAGATAAATCTTAATTACACTTTTGATTGTGGATACATTAGATATTTGAGGTCATGACCAAGATGGATATGTTATACATAGTCAAGGGATCTCTTACCATAATAAATTCACTAGGGAGGGTTTCAAAGCCTCTAGTCAAACAAAACTATGCAATAACGCTAACTAGGTCCTATGTTTTCATATTCACTAAATTAATAACAAGTAAAGCAAAAATATAATCTAGTGCTCACCAAATCTTGTGGCACAAAGTCAAGGTAATAAACATTAAAATTAAACATGCATAGAATAGATATACTTATGTTAGTGTATACGAAATCCTAATGCATGGGAGAGAAGTACAAATACAAATCTCTCTACTCTTACAAAGGAGGAACAAAGTTATGAATACTTACATTGAAGACGAACCCGCCAAGACTCAATCTCCCCCTTGACCAAGGTGTTTGATAATAATTTGTTGTGGTATGTAAGGATGACAAGGATAAATCATCTCTAGGCCACATAACCTATCAATGCATCCAAAAGACTTCTCCACAAGACAAGATCCATATCTCCAAAGAAAGTATGAAAGCCTAAGATATGCTCCTCAAGTAGAATGGTGGGTAATTAGATGCACAATATATATTTATTCTTATTCTCTTCTCTTAGAAATGATGAAATGGATGTGTTTACATAGGCGGCTCTAATCCTAATCCTTTCTAAACTTTTAAGCTGACAAGGTCAACCTAATAGACCTTGTATCGCTATTGAAAAAAACAAATTAAGTCTAAGTCTACGTCAGCCCCTAACCAACCTAGACCTTAAATAAGTTTCATCAATTAAATTACAAGTTTGATGGGGATGACAGTGTAATGTAAATTGTTTTAGAGGTTTTTATTCTAGGGAATGGATAATGAAGGTGGAAAGTGACTAGAGGAGGGTGAAAAATAGGAGATAAAGCTTAGGTGGATGTTTTTAGGAGATGGGTGTTAAGATAGCAAGTGGTAATAAGAGACAATAATTTGGTGAAGCACCAATGGTTTGACCAACCCTTTATCAATGTACCCCTTAAGGCATACACTCAAAGAGATTGAGACTCGATGGGTTCCTAAAAGATAGAAAGCCTCAATAATTAATAAATTTTGAAAATATTATGTATACACTATGTCTATATGAAGTTAAGATTTCTATCTTTCTCTTTTAGACGTCCCTCTACAGCATTTGGTCAGATGCCACCTAGGTCACCACCTTGCATGAGGTAGGATGTGGCAGTGCTTGTATTTTAGTTACTCTTAAAGTCTCCTCTGTTATCATTGCCATGGAGAAGAACCCACCACATTAGGAAGTTTGGGTTAATCTTAACATTGATGGCCATCCTTTTGGCATTCTCAACATTTATGCTCCCAATGATGACCCTAACCACTCCCTACTTTGGTGATTTTTTGTAGATGGAATACCTCTTGTGATGTGGCTTGTGTGAGGTGATTTTAATATGATTGAACACCCCCAAGACAAATTTGGGGCCCTACCCATTAATTGGTGTGTTGGGAACTTGAGGCTTCGTACTATTTCAAAAATAAATGAGGGTTGGTAGACCCTCTCCTCTAACGGTGGACATTTAATTACATGTCTTCATTTATGTGGTCCAACTATGAATCTGGGAATCACTGTATGCTTAAACAACTCAACTGCTTTATGATGTCATAACAAAAAAAAAATCCTTTTCTAGCATTGATGGCCAGCCTATCAACATCCACTCAGATACTATTTTGTCAGACCACTCACCCATCTCCTATAAATTGGAATGGACTTTTGGGTAGTACAATGTGCTATGTAATTAGTTTATTCTTAATACATATATGTTGAGTCACATTGGTATCATATGAATCATCCAACAGATCTAGAACTTGGCCCTGTAGCCCCCATATGCCACCAGATGGATTGAATGGTGGAATGAGGCCATTCTACATACCAGCTCCTTCCTCCACCACCATGGTAAACATGTCTCTCAAATCTACAAGCATTAAGAGGAGGCCACACTCAAGGAATTCAAATGGGTTTCTACCTCCCTCGAGACTGATCCTTTCAACATACAATTATAGAGGTTAGTTGCCTCCCTCAAAAACCACCTCAAGGTGTTAGATAGTCTTGCAACTAGAGGCACCCAGCTCTATGCTTGAATACACTAGCTCAAAATTGGTGACAAAGACTCTGAGGATTTTTTCAAAGCACTAAAATCCAAGCAAGATCATAGGTGAATTAAAGCCATTCAAGTGGCTCAATCTTGGCATAACTCCCAGTCTGATATCTCCTCAGCCTTTCTTGAGCATTATAAGCAGGTTTCCCATGCCCAACCTTTTACAATTGAGAAATCCCAAGATCTTCAAAATTACCTCGATGTGATGCCTCTCAAGCTCAAGCCAATGGATCAATAGTTTTATGATTCCCCATTCACCTTGCAGGAGCTTATGGAGGTTTTGAACTGTATGAGCAATGACAAACCCCTAGCCTCGATGGCTTCCCTTGTAAATTTTACAAAGCTATTTGGGATTTTATTGGTCCTAACTTGATGCAAGTCTACAAAGAAGCCTTATGGGATCAGTCTCTTGGAGCCAAAATCAATCAAGGTAACATCAAATTTATTCCCAAAGCTAGATATCTTAAGCTTCTCACCAACTGGAGGTTGATAACCCTGCTCAATGTCTCATACAAGATTTTCACCAAAGCCCTCACCAACCGTGTTCAAATAATCCTACCTATCATTGTTAGACCAAAAAAATGGTTTTTATTAAAGGGAGATATGTTTTGGATAATCTTATTGTGGTTTGGGAAGGCATGGCCTGGGCCCGTTCCTCTTTTCAGAGAATTATTTTCCTAAATCTAGACTTTGAAAAGGCTTATGATAAGATTGAATGGCATTTTATTCTTTCCATGCTCAATGCTCTCAGCTTTGGCCCCTATTTCATATGCATGGTGCAGACCTTGTTTCATGATGCCTCTACCTACCTCACTATTAATGGGCATCAAACCCTGAGGATCGAGCTCAAACATTCTATCCACTAAGGTTGTCCCCTTGCTCTAGCACTCTATGTTCTAGTCATTGAAGCCCTAGATTACCTTATAGCTTCTAAGGCTTCATAGGGACTCATTCATGGCATTGTGTTTCTTGATCGCACCCTCTCAGCTTACCAATGGCCACTTTGCATATGACACCTTTCTCATACTTGAAGAGCAAGAGGACACTTTTAATGAAGTTATGCAGTGCCTAAATATCTTTTATTTAGTTTATGGCTTTGACCCTCAAAGGATAAAAACCTAGTATTTCTAACAAAGCATGATGCAAGAGCCTGAGTGGCTTAAGAAGTTTAACTGGTAGTGGATTGCTCGAGGGGAATAATTCAATTTTTGGGGCATCCCCTTTGCTTTTGACAGCTTGTCATTTGAGATCTTTGGTAGTATGTGTTCAATAAGATTGAAAGGAAGATTGCGTATTGGATCACCAAGCACCTTTCTCTAGTGGGCAAGCTCCAAATTTGCACCATGATTTTGGTGGCCACTCATGTTTACTATTCCTCTTACTAAGCCCCCTCCAAAGCTTCTCCAAGATTTCCTCTAGGCCAATTCTAATTAGGGGCATATTGCACAAAGTTGGGAAACAAAAACATGACATAATGAAAAATACAAAACATTATCTTTAAAGGGAATACACCCTTTTCAAAAGGGCGTACGCCTTTTTTTTTAAAACCAATGTAAATGCAGAAAGGGTCAGTCCTAATCCTAAAGGGCATATGCCTTTTTTGTTTTTTTATAAATATATTGGTTTTTTGTAAGGATATTGATTTTTTTCAAGGATATATTTAGTAAAATAAATTTAATTTATTTAATTTTACTAAATATTATAAACTAGGGCCACTTTGCATCTTCTAAAATTGATAACAGTGTTGTAGTAGTTACCATTTAGAAGTTAGTTTTTCAAATTTCATTCTGGTCAATACTTAGTTTTCATAATTTCATGATCGAGAAGATAGAATGAGAAACAAGGTTTAAAATCATGTTACATATGTAATATATCTATACCATTAAGAATTACATGCCTACTTTACCTACTTAAGCATTCCCTACCTAAGTTATCTACTTGAGTATGCCCGACCTAATTAAATAACTGAGCCATGTCTTGATCTCAAGGAGTATTCCCTACATAAATACACAAGCCATATATTGAGATTTACTATTCCCTAATGGTTTCAAAGTAAGTGCTCCACTTACTCAACCTAGTCTACTTTAAGGTCCTCTATAAACTTGCTTGCAATTATGTCTCTTCCTAACCATAAAAAATCTCTTGATCTGTCATAAAAGGTCTTCTGATTATTGGTATTGAAAGACTAATGGCCTTATTCTTTAGTATTATCTCTTGAATTATTAGCCTCTATATTCAGATCAAAAGACACTTTCAATGACTTAAAACATGGTACTCAATCCCAAGACAATAATCTACCTTCAAGCAAAACCCTTCTTTGACACCTAAAGCACTCAATTATACATCCTCACTTATTTGAACAATATTATGAGAATTTCACCAATTATTTGACTCAAGATTCTTAGTGCATGAATAAATTCACCTTAAAACTCAGATGACATCAAATTACCCTTTATAGGCATATTAGGCCAAATTCTACCTCTTAAGGACTTGATACAAAGAGGTCTACAACTACCTTGGTTTTTGGACTCATTCACTTCAAAAACTCAATGAAAATATCAAGATAATTATACAAGAGTCATAAGTGTCTTTACACAAGCTCAAAATACCAATTAGATCACCAAAGTGCCCAAAACATTGACTAATTCCTAGACACTATTACAGTATTGTGTATAGGTATGTTTGGGTTTGAAAAGGTGTTATTAATATAAGCTCAACAAAGGATTTGTATAAAGCTTTCTTAAGATGTTTGGAGACTATCTCTGAGGCTAAGAAACCACTTTCCTTTATTGATTTCTTAAGAATTGGACTTCAATGACAACTCTTCTCTTTAGGTTTGGATGGTCTAATCTACTTGGAAGGATATTGACTTGGATTAACTACCAAATGTTTTGAATCACTTTAATTAAGTATTCTATAGTGCTTAAAAAATAACATTGGACTGAGACAAGTTCTGATACTGAAGGAGCAAGATTGAGAAACAATAAAAAATAGGTCTCTGAACTTCATTTCTTGATTGGATAAGAGCACCAAAAATAGGACACCCTACTATCCAATGCTATAGTCTTATTTTGGCATTGTTGTCCTAAGGATGAAAGCTTTCTGGGTTCTATTTGAAATGTTTGTGTTACCTTGTCATTGAAATTTTAGGGTCTAGGACCTTGCGGATCTTGTTGTGTGCCTATTTTAATCCTCAAAACCCTTAGGAGCTCCTAGTGCTTGAACTTGAATGCAAACTTGGGAAAGAGAGAGAAGGGGTTAGTGTATAAAGGATACGTTGGATGCACTTCACACCTCATGTGTGGGCATGTTGCCTACATGCCAATACTCTGAAGAGAGATCAAGCTAATGTAGTTCTTCCATTGAAGTGCTTAGTGTAATTTGTGTATGATCAATGCAACTAAAATACGAAATTGGATGTGCTTCAGGTGGCTAGAGACTAGTGCAATGACTTGAGTAGGCTTGAAACAATGTTGGAAGGTTGTGTGCAAAGAATGAGGAAGAGTGCTTGAGTGTACTTGTATTCTTTCATCTCTCTTATAAATGAGTGTAAACCCTTCTAAATGGACTTTGAATGGCCTTTTATAGAGAAACAAGTGATCATGGGTTAAATGAATTCACATGAGGTCAAGAGGAAAAAAGATAAGGAACCAAAAGAATCTAACCATTGGAGGTCAAAGTGAACTTGGACAACAGTGCTGAAAAAAGGACACCTTGGGTTCCAGTGCTCCCGTCTTATTTGGGAATTGTTTTCCTAAGGGGATGAGACCTGGAGGGATGGATCTGGACCTGAAAGGGCTATTTGGATCTAAAAAAGCTAAGTCCAGAAAGATTTGGATGACTGAGAATCAATGAAAGAAGTAGCTTAGAAGGGTTGTGTGAGCCAACAAGAGGACCTATGGATTAGGTGTCTTAGCCATACTGAAGTTGTAAAATTTCATATTTTATATGATTACATTTCCCCCCCCCTTTATTCTAATGATGCAACAAAGTGAAATACTAAGAAAAAAATAAGCATACATGAACTTACCTATAAGGGTGAAGCTCATGAAGTTGTGTGATGTTAGGTGTGCATAGAGAGAACACACTATCAATTATGAATCTATAATGAAAATGTAAAGTATATCAATTCTTATTAGATATGCTATATCTAAAATAAGAACGTACAAGAGTTGAGTAAGAGGAAGAAAAAGGAATGAATACACCTCATCAGATATGTGAACCAATACAAAACCTATTGTGATGATGGAATGTGTTGAATGATGTTGAGTATGCATTGAATCAAGAGTAATATCACAAACAGAGCTGAGTGCTCAACTCCCCAGAAAGTGGCTCAAGAATGTAAAGACTAGCCCTTTGGCTCCATCATCACCAACTATATGAAGCTAACGAATCATGTGTGTGCTAATCAATGCCTGGACTATGTGTCCAATCCTTTTGAATAGGTGGCTCAAGAATACAAAGGTTAGCTAGACCTTTGGCTCCATCATTTCCCTATGAAGTGAAGAAATGGAGTGATGCCAGTATATAATAAATGTCATATGAGATGGCTCATGGAACCCATGGATGTGCTAAAAATATGACATGTGGTGTGGATAGCCTGAATGTGTACTGGAAACTAAGTCACTCTTGGTCATTTCAAAAGATGGAGGTTAGGCTTGTATGAAAGCCACTCTGAAACTAATGCAAAATGCTTATGTGAAAGCCAACTAGGGAACTCAGGTACTTGAAAAGATAAATTTGTATGAAATTTTAACTCAAATGTGATGCCAACCACCTACAGATGGAGTAAGGAATGCAACTGTTGAGAATGCCTAGAATAAACTAAACTCAAAAAGAAAAGAAGATAATGTGTCACACATATTGCCCCCAATCACTGATGTCTGGAACATAGATTTTGATCTAGAAGTTATACCAACTGCCTAATCTGAATTGAAAGTGAGAATCATCATGTCACACATGATAACCCACTATATCTAAGAAAATTGTATTAAAACTACTGAATCTGACTAATCTAGAAGTGCAAAAACTGTTCCTAAACTAAACTTTTTACCTATTTCTAGAAACCCTAAGTGTTTTTCTACCTAGATAAGAGTGCCAAAATGTGGACACCCTTGTGCTTAGCACTACTATCTATTTTTTGTGCTATTATTCGGAGTGAAAATTAACTGTTAATCTAAAATTATCACTATTTTTATACTCTGGTTTGACGAGTTTGACCTCTAAATTCTATACTAAGTGTTCTGAATGCTGTTATTTTGACTGTTAGGAGGTTTAATCTCTATGACAGATCTCTGTTTGATGTCCCCTCTTCTAAGGGTAGGAATGATGAACCTACAATGACTGCCCTGAGAAGAAAAGAGCCATGTAAGTGTGTTAAACTGTATAGATACATGATATAGCATTGATATTTGACAAGATACCTCTGGATATAGTAATATTTGAATTGATAAATTGTTAGATCAATAGGGATTTGCCTAGATAGATATAACAATGTAAGAGCATGTACATGATACTGGATTGGACTGGTAATGTTACATATTAGTTATTAGTTTGTTAGTTTATTAGTAAGATGGAGGGATGGAGCATGATGTCCATCATGGCATCCAAGAAGCAAGATAAATACATGATTGAAATCATGCATTACACACATTAAGGAGCAAACAATAAAATGAGCATACGAATCAAGAAGCAAGAAGCATAAAAGGGTGGCCAAGGGGCCATGCAAATAAAGGATATGGACATATGTCACTCAAACTGGAAGACAAACATGGAAGGCATGTTCAAATTCTATATACAGATACAAGTGTAAGAAGCAAAGTTAGCACAGGGCCACAAGCACATGAAAGAGTACAAACAAAGAACATTGGCAGATGTCCTAAGGCACACACATTAATAGAATCAAAGGACATTTTTAGATGCCCTAAGGCACAAATAGAAGACAAGCAGGAACTGGAAAGTACAATCACACAAGTTATGCTAACCAAGGAATGAAAGCAAAAGTAAATATTGGAAGATGTAAACACATCTAACTAATCAAAACAAATGTGAAAGTATGCAAAACATGTGTAGTACAAAACTAGGTATATGCTAAGAAATACACAAGTGATAGTTACTAGTGAAATGTCGATGTAGTCATCTGTGTAATCTAGTAGGGAATGTGCATCAGTATGATAACTCAAAGTGTGTAGTGTAGGAATGACATAACTTAGATGGTGTAGTCATGTAGAAGATGCCCCTAGTGGATATTTATATTAATGTGTGTCTCAAATGAAGAAGTATAAATGCCCTGTCGATGGGTAGAGTGAATCAATCAAAGAGTTGGATGTCACAGTGCACACTCAAAAGAGATCAAGTGAATCATGGTAGTGTAGATAAATCAACATACAATAGCATGAAACAACAAATGTAACTCCTAGCATGATATTAGTAATGTAAACATGAATGATGCATACAAGCAAAAATATTTTTTGTGTTTTTGCAATTTTTTGAATGTTTGTGTATTTTGAAGTGTTATATTGTTTTTGTATTTTTGAAAATATTTGAACTATGTACAATCAAGTAGGAGATAATATGTACAATCAATGCTGGAAAGAAATTATGTACAAGCAATGTGTAGAAATAACATATTATACATAGAATCTGCGTAGATGCATAATGTTCATTAAATTTTTAAGTTTCTTTCCTTCAAGTGAGGCTAGACGATACACTTTAGGGCTAAGATTTTCAATAATGATGTAAGGACCTAGCCAATTCAGTTTGAATTTTTCTTTGGTTTCTTCTTTGGTATTAACATCGTGAAGGTTCTCTTTAAGAACAAGATCATTAACTTCAAATTCTCTAATGTGCACTCGCTTATTGTAGGACCGTTGGATACGTTGTTGGTAGATTCTGAGGTGTTTTACAGCTTGAATGCATGTATGATCTAACTATTCGAGTTGGTGTAGACATTTTTCATGATACTGGTCATTAGTGAGAATGTCTTTAAAGGAAACACAAAGAGATGGAATTTCTAATTCCAATGGTAGAACTACTTCTTTTCCATAAACAAGTGAATAAGGGTAGCCCCTTTGGGCGTACGAATGATGGTATGGTAGGCCCATAGTGCAAAAACTAGATGATTATGCTAATCATCACCAAATTTGGTTACTGTTTTGCTCAAAATGTTGTTAATTATTTTGTTAGTGGCTTCTATTTGAACATTTCCTTGTGGGTAATATGGAGTGGAGAACGTGTGTTTAATTTTGTGTTTGGTACAAAAAATGTTGATAGTTTTATTTTTGAATGATGTTCTGTTATTAGAAATAATGGCTACAGGTAGACCAAAGCGTGAAATAATATAAGTCATGATAAAACTGAAAAAGTCTTTGCCTATGGTAGATTGAAGTGGAACGGCTTCCACCCATTTAGTAAAGTATTATGTAGCTATGATTATGAACTTATGTCCATCGACAGACTTAGGGTTGATTTTTTCAATGAGGTCAAATCCCCATAACATGAACAGCCATGGAGAGACAATAGGTTGTAATTGTTATGATGATGCATGTTACAGGTTACTATGTCATTGACATTTATCACATAGCTTTGCATATTGTAAACATTCATCTTCCATAGTAGGCCATTATTACCCTTGTCGGATGAGTTTGTATGACATGACTTTTCTGTTGAAATGACCACCACACTCATTGTTGTGTATTTGAGTGAGAGAAATTTTAGCTTCTATCGAGGTTAAGCACCGTAGTAAGTTTCCATCAAAATATCATTTAAAAATGTATCCACCAATGATTACATGACAAAGTGCTTTTTTTGTAATTTACGTTTGTCATTATGGGAGAAAGTGTCTAGTTTAATAGATTTGTTGAGAAATTGTAAATGTCAGTGGACCATTCTGGGGTTGTAGAGCTTCGTGTAGTAGCTAAAATGAAAAGAGTGATCAAATCTACATTGGATATTGATGTTGATTGTAATCGTTTAATTTTAAAAATTATTTGATCATCATTGATACTAATGGGGATGAGTGACACGGTGATGGTCATTGCATCTGCATGTCTATTATCTTTTCAGGAAATGCCTTCAATAGAAAAATAATCAAATTGGGATGATAGACACTATACCATGTTGTGGTATGGGATAAGGTGTTCTTCTTTTGTTTGATAAACATTGTTGACTTGGTTGACCACAAGTTGGGAATCACTGAAGATCTAAAGAGATTTTATTTGGAGGGATTGTGCAGTGACCAGTCCTAAGATAAGTGCTTTATATTCTATTGTGTTATTGATGCATGAGAAATTTCATCAGTATGTTATGGTAATTGTATGGCCGAAAGGATCGATAAATATAATACCTTCCCTTATGCTAGATGCGCATCAAGAGCCATCAAAGAACATTATCCAGGTATCTGAATGAGTAGAGTAGACAATGAAATCATCTCTAAATATGTCACTTAAAGGGTTTATATCTGATAATGGTGTTGTTGTCAAATTGTCTACAATGATTTGACCCTTTATTGATTTTTGAGGACTATTTTTAAGTCAACTATTGTTAATAACATAACCCATTTAGCGATACATCAGAAAGTTGTAGTTTGGCTAGTAGGAATTTTAAGGGGTCTACTTTTGTGATAACATGAGTCTCATAAATTGCCATGTAATGTTAGAGTTTTTGTGGCAAAAACTAATGCGAGACATAATTTTTATATTGGGGAATAGTTTTTTTATAATTGACCAATGTACAACTGATATAATAAATTGCTCATTCGGTATTTTGATCATCGTGTTGTGTTAAAAGTGCCCCTAAGGTGTGATTTGTTGCTGAGATATAAAGTATGTCTAGGATAGGTGGTACTAAAATGGGTTGATTAAGGAGATATTGCTTCATTATGTCGAGGCTATTTTGACAATCTTGATCCCAAATAAATTTTGTATCTTTCTTTAATAAGTGGGTTAAGGACTGTGTTTTATTAGCAAGCTGGGATACAAAATGATAGATTGCTTGAATCATGCCTTGGAGGGATCGGAGCTATTTTAAGTTGGTAGGAGGTGGCATATCGATAATTGCTTTGAATTTCTAAGGATCAACGTTGATGGCCCATTGCGATATGATGAAGCATAGGAGTTTGCCTGATGTGACTTCGAATACACATTTTTTTGGGTTTAATCAAACAATGTATTATCTGAGTCATGCAAAGATCTTTTGTAAATCAATAGCATGATGTTGTCGTTGTTTGGATTTAGCTAGTATATCATCAATGTAATCCTTGATGGTGTGGTGAATTAAGTCATGAAAAATGTGCATCATAGTACACTGATATGTGGCTCTGGCATTTTTTAATCTGAAAGGCATGAAAACATAACAAAATGTACCCCATGGTGTTGTAAAAGATGTTTTTTCTTGATCTTCTTCAATGATTTCAATTTGATTATAATTGGCAAAACCATCCATAAATGACAACATTTTGTATCCAACAGTGGAATCTACTATCATGTCGATATTTCGTAGTAAAGGAAAATCATCTTTAGGGCATGCTTTATTTAAATCTCATGAGTCGGAATAACATCAAATTTGTCCATTAGGTTTGACTATGGGAACTATATTGGAAATCCATTCAGGATGTGCTATTGGGTGGATGAAACCATCATCTAAGAGGCATTGGATTTCATCTTTGACTAAGAGAGCCACCTTAAGATGCATTTTGCAAATTTTTAGTTTAATTGGTTTAGCATTAGGGTATAAAGGAATCATGTGGACTACTCTAGATGTATCAATTCTTGGCATATCTGAATATGACCAAGCAAAGAATTTTGGAAATTTTGTTAACGTTTGATGAATATATGCATCCTCTTCTTTCTTTAGGGCAACAACTAATAAGACAATACGGGGATCTTTGTCAGTTCCAAAATTGAAATTTATTGTTTCTTTGTTAAGTAATGTGGAATGATCAAGTGTATATGGAGTTGTAGGGATAGTATTATCTAAGTCAACTGATATATCAAGGGAAGAATCTATACTTTCTCCAAAGTATGCTTGAGCATTTGTGTGGTTTGGAAATCAATTTTTATGGTAACAAGAAGGGAGGTCTTCATATGCCCCAAGGAATTGAAAAAGGGACTCATTGTTAGAGAACGTATCTAATGTAAACATGTTGAGTGACGTTGTGTTGTCGATAAGATCAGGGTAGATCAATGATAATGTGGAAGTGTTATTGATTGCATTGTCGATGCAT
The DNA here is from genome assembly GCA_037957365.1 of Torreya grandis. Classification (NCBI taxonomy): domain Eukaryota; kingdom Viridiplantae; phylum Streptophyta; class Pinopsida; order Cupressales; family Taxaceae; genus Torreya; species Torreya grandis. The sequence continues at coordinate 872,461 of JARHVA010001694.1, read as the reverse complement.
GCAATTGGTGGACAAAATTTTATGCATTCTGAAAGTGTGGGAGAGGATTTATCCTAATTAAGGCAAAATTAGTATCCTAACCCTTGCAAGTTATGTTGTGTGGATGCCTTGATAGGATTGACTATTCCTTGTTCATGTTTCCCAAGTCTTTTGCCCTTATATCCCATCTTATTAATATATTTAAGTGTAAAAGGTGATGTCAATTTTTAATATGGTGTTGGTGCTACAATGGGGTTTGGAATTTGTTGATTTTGTGTGTGGTTTGAGGGTATATTGTTAGTAACGGGTTGCATAGGTATGCTACCTAGATTAAAGTGCAAAATATAATTCTATGGAGATTCAACTGGCTGGCAATATTTGAAAGGCTCGCTATCTATTGGGCATGTGTATATGTGACTTTTGTGACTAAATTTTAAATAAGTGTGGAGGGTGGATGGGACTGCATGCATATCGTGAATCTATGGCTGACCAAGTAATATATTATAATTAAGGTCATTTGGCATGACTTAGCAAGTTATTGGTAGTGTCTTGAGCCCTAGGGTAAGATTGAGTGTTATTTGACCCATTAATTCTCATGGAATGTTGTCAAAACCTCTGATTTTCATATTATAATGGTCTAAATCTTGAGGTTGTATGTTAAAACATTTAAGAAAGGAAATGTTGCAAATATTAATCCTAAACCGTTATCCACTAGTACTCTTTTGACTTCCTCATCATTAATTTGTAACTAAATATACAAAGGTAGATTTTGTTCAATGATGTGTTGTGGGGGTAAATCCTCTTTTTCAAAAGAGATGTGCTCTTCAGTCCATTGCATTGTGTTGAGGATGGATGCGACATAAGCTAGTTCAACGAAAATAGGGATTCTAGTATTGCGAAGGGCTGCATACAATACATCTTTGTAAATGTTTGATTGCTGAAAGAGCTCGAGAATAGATATTGTGTCTGAAGGGGAGCTAGTCTAAGTAGTAAAGTTATGGCCCTGGGTATAATCAACTTGCCTATCTTCATAAACTTAGGTGACATCATGGACTGCATGATCTACTATAGGCATAAAGCTGGTAGTAGGTGCGGGATAAAAGGTAGATGTACCAAGTTTGAAAGGAGGGATAGATATAACTGCTAGCATTTGTTGACGTCTAATAATGATAGGGAGATACTCAAAATTAGCCAATGAGTTATATGCATTGAGGCAAAAATCATGAAAGTGGAGTGAAATGCATGTAATTTGAGTGATTATTTATGAAAAGATATATTTATAAAGAGTGTGTGACAGGCAAGATAGCAAGTAAGAGATAGAAAATGTGACATTGTGCTTGAATGCATAAAAAAAATTGATATGCAACATAACATTTTTTATTTTTTGAGCATAATGACTCTGATCACTTTTCCATATGATAAATAGAGAGTAAAGGGTAGAGAGCATGATTTGTGTCTAAGTACATAAAGAGCTTTGAGTGGTAACATAATATTGCTTACATGTTGAACATAATAAACTTGAAGATTGTTTCATAGGATATATAGAGAGTATGTGAAAGGCATGTAGAAATCTCGTGTAATTTGAGCAATAAATGTTGCAATATCATCCCTTAGAATGAAAATAAAACATGAGATGCGCATAATGAAACTTTGTACTAACATATGATAGACTTTATCATTCATGTACATGATAGGGCCCATTATGGTTTCTTTTTATTTTCAAGAAATGTAAGAAGAATTTGGAAATAGCTGAGAATCATTTTTGCAATCTAGTTATAAATGTAAGGTGATAACTCAAGAAGTAGAAAGGAGCTAGTACATGCAACTAGGATTTTGAAAATATATTTTTTTAAATTAGTATAATAATTTAAAAAATTTGCTATGAATTTGTATAATTTAGTTTTAAAAATTTATAAAAAATCTGAAAATATTTCTAAAATTAGCAATATATTTTTCCTAGTGGTTTGAAAGTGTTTGTATGCAAATAAGACCTAGTATGTGCAAACTAGGGTTTTAATGAATTTGTTGAAAATATTTCAATTAATTTGTAGTTTTCTAATTTTTAAATTCAAGAAAAATCAAGAAAATATTGTAAAAAATAAAAAATAATTAGCCTTAGGGTTTCTAAGGTTTTTATGTGAAAATTCGAAGTAAGTCAAGTTCACTAAATATTTTATTGTTTTCAGAATATTAAAGTTATATTTTTAAATAATAAAGAGGTGAGCAATGTAAATCAATAAATCAATAAGATTTTATTAACCTACTGATTTGTGTAAATAGATTGCATTTTTACCTTTTATAAATATAGTAAGAAGTGAGAGAGATTAGAACTTAGCTTATTATGGTTGATCTGAAATAAGACAAGGTCTGATACTAGAGGAGCAGGACTGAGAAACAATGGAATTTGAATGGCATTTTATAGGGAAACATGTGATCATGGGTTAAATGAATTCACGTGAAGCTGACATGGAAAAAGATAAGGAACTAGAAAAATCTGACTGTTGGAGGTCAAAGTGAACTTGGACAACAACGCTAAAAATAGGACACCATGGGTTACAGCGCTCTTGTCCTATTTGGGCATTTTTTTCCTAAGGGGATGAGACCTAGGGGGATGGATCTGGGCTTGAAAGGGTTGCCTGGGTCTAAAAAAGCAAAGTTTAAAAAGCTTTGGATGACTGGGAATCAATGAAATAAGTAGCCTAGAAGGGTTATGTGAGCCAAAATGAGGACCTATGGATTAGGTGTCTTAGTCATACTAAATTTGTACAATTTCACATTTTACATGACTACATATATGTACTATACTTGGAGTTTTCTATCGTTGCCTTGGAATCTTATTAGCAACCTTGTTCTCAATTTAGAAAATGAACTTTAATTAATGGGTCTATCAATATGCATAAATGATTACCATGTAGCATGTAACCTATAGTATATATATAGTAATGATACAGGAATTCATACATCACATATACTACATACATAGTACTACATGTAGGTATGCAGTCACTCATGCATGACATCTTCCTGTGGTCATGATACGACCACTCATATTGGACATGAATGCAGCTAATCACCCTAGTACACTCTATTTCCACCTAAACCATTAATCCCAAATCCTAAACATTAAACCTTAAGCCCTAAACATTGAAACCTAAACCCTAAATCCCAAACCCTAAGCCATAAACCTTGAAACCCTAAACAATAAACCCTAAAACTTGAAAGTTGAACCCTAAACCACAAACCCATAACCATAAAACTTCAAACTCAAAACCATAAGCCCCTAAATCCTAAAAGCATAAATCCTAAACTTTAAAACCTAAATGTCAGAACTCAAAATACCAACCCCAAACACTAAATTATAGACCTTGAACCCTAAACCATGAGCACTAAACCTAAACACTAAACCTTAAACCTTAAAACCTAAATCCCAAATCTTAAACTCTAAGCCCCAATCCATTAAACCCTAAACACTAAAACTTGACACCAAACCCAAAACCCTAAATCACAATATGTAAACCCCAAACCCTGAATAATAAACCCTAAACTAAAAAACCTAGGCCCTACACCCCAAACCCTAATATTTAGACCCTAAACCATAAACCCAAAACACCAATAACTAAGCCCTAAAACTTTAACCCCTAACCATAAATGACAAAACATAAGCCCTAAACTCTAAATCCTAAATCCTAAACTCCAAACCTAAACCCTAAAACCTTACACTTAATCCTTAACTCTTAACCCTAAGCCTAAAACCATAAACCATAAGTCATAAACCTTAAGCATTAACTCCTAAAACAAAAATTCTAAACCCAAATTGAAAACCCAAAACCTAAATCCCTGATCCTTAAACCCATAACCCCAAACCATAAACATTAAACCCCAAATCCTAAACCCTAAGCCTTAATCCCCACACACTAAATCCCAAACCTTAAATACTAAATACTAAGTTCCAAACCCCAAACCCTCAACCAAATCCCCAAGACCAAAACCTTAAGTCTAAAACCATAAACCCAAAACCCTAAAAGCTAAACCATTGGTCCTTTGAGCCACAAACCATTAATCTCAAACTTTTAAGCATAAAATATAAATTATAAGCCCTAAATCCTAATCCTTAATCCATAACACTAAAACTTGAACCCTAAATCCTAATCCCTATACACTAAAGCCTAAACTATGAATCTTGAACCATAAACCATAAACCTTAAATGCTAAATTTCTAAATCCTATACCTCTAACCATAAACCATAATCTTGAGTTATCACCTATATAGAGAAAGGAGAGGGGGCATTGGATAAGCCATATCTTGAAAAAATAGGGGTTATTATCACCTATATAGAGAAAGGAGTGACTAAGGACATTTGTGTAAAAGGCTTGAAGGTGGATTCAAGATGAATTCTTAAATAATTTGTGAGTTTTTTAATCAATGGGTCTATCAATATGCATAAATGGCTAGCCTATAGTATTCAACCTATAGCATACATATAGTAATGATATAGTCATTCATACATTACATCTACCCCATACTATTACTACATGTAGGTAGGTTATCACTCATACATGACATATTCCTAAATTCATGATACAGTCATGCATACCAAACACAAATGTAGCTAATCACCCTAGTATATTGCATTTACACCTAAACCATTAATCCTAAACGCTAAACATTATAAACCTTGAATGTTGAACCTGAACCCTAAATGTCTTAATACTGAACATTTAACCCTAATACATTAGCCCCAAACTCAAAACAATAAAACCCAAACCCCAAAACATAGACCCTAAACATAGAATCTTAAAACCTTAAACCCTAAACTTTATACCCTAGACCCTAATCGTATGGTTTAGGTAAGGTATAGTATAGAGAGGTGGGGTTACTCAGTCTATAGAATTTTTAGGTCACATTTATTTATTTGGTTATGACTCACATTGTTTGAAAAGAGAGGTGGACACCTTAACCCTAAAGCCCAAACCATAAGCCTAAAATCCTTAATCCTAAACACTAAACCATAAAACCTTAACCTTATACCCTCAATATTAAACACTAAACCATATACACAAAATTCAAAATCATGAACCTTAAACCCTAAACATTGAACCCCAAACCCTAAACCCAAAACCCAAAACCTTGACCCCTAAACTCTTAACACTAAACCCTAAACCTTGAAAGTTGAACCCTAAACCACAAACCCAAAACCATAGATCATGTTGATTATAGAAATTATATCATCAACAAATCAACCCTTTCACCTATTGTGAAGGTCAAAGTGGAATCACACTAGTCTAATCATGGGGTTCTAAAGGTTCAACTACTATCCTAAAGATGTGAGGGGTTTTTTTCATATATTTTATGTATATAACCATTTTATGAACTTTATATAACAAACAAACCAAATTTGTTTTTATAGAAAGTCGAGGTTCATGAATTTCAACAGTAATAAAAATTTTAGAAAACAAAAAACTTTCGAAACCCTTCCAAGGCAAGTATGGTAGACATAATTAATGACTTAACATCAATATCTCAGGCATATACAGATTCATCTTACATCAAAAAAAATATAACATAGTTCAACAAGCTTTCAAACCTTAACAAAACCCAATATGCACAAAAATATAGTTTCAAAAAAATGAAACATCATATACTTCAAAAACAACAGACTTGCTAAATCTTAGATTTTAAGCACAGGCTAAGAAAACCTTCCAATATTTCAAAACTCGACAGTCTCATTTCATAATAAGCATGCAAATTTCTTTCAAAACTGAAACTAAACAAACTCTTGCAAGTTCAAACTGAAACGTGAATCTGACACACTTCCATTCTTTCTCAATTTTTAACATGCCAAAAACTACAAAGGATTTTACTTCAAAAGCCAATAAAATATGACACTTTAGAATGTTTCACCACAAAATGTACTTTCATGTTTGGAAACTCATAAAACTATCTTATATCATATCAGGCACACAAAATATCCTTTCAATATTCACTAAGCTTGGACCTATCAATTTAAAAATTCCAAAAAAAACCTCTGAGTCTTGAAAAAACAAATTTTCAAGTGTCTGAATCATTTTCACTATTAATTGAAAGCCCAAAGATTTTAACAACAAAATTTATATTTCCAAACATCTAGTTTCGAACCAAATGACTATATTTCATTGAAGACCAAGAATATAGAAAACCAAAACTAGTCTTAGCCAATATTATGCATGAGAAAGATATTCAAGACTGAGGCACCATTCATTTTTCAAAATATTCATGCACAAACAAACCTCTCGAAACCATGAATGGATATTCATAAAATCAAACATGCAGGGTTTATTTTCATCTTCCATCAAGAAAACCAAAACTAACTCATTCGTGCAAAATAAAATGAATACTCAACCACTACAAATTTATTCGACTTCCATGATTTGCATGCATAGATCATATGCAAAATGGAATCACATTCTTGTTTAAAAATCAAAATAAGATTTCTCAAAAATTCATTTATCTTTTTTATGGCATTCTTGGCAATGCGCCTTTGTAATCTTTCTGCCTGTAATCCTTAAAAATCTTTCTCTACAACTCGAAATCCACTCAAAATGCAACATGTCAGAGCTTCGCTTCCAAAAGCAAGCTTCATGAAATGACCAAAAACTAATAAAAATTACCTATTTGTATTTCCACCCACCATCGTAACTGACTTGTTGACATGCTCAATTTCTATTGGTTCATCCAATTATTATTAAAGTTTAGCGATCCGCTAACAATTTTAATGGAACCATCAAATTAATCAATAACCAAAACACCGCTAACTTTCATGAATCGAGGCATGCACGCTTCATATTAAAATCTTCTTTACCGCCAAATCCCCAACTTGATCTCGATGCTTCAGGATCATTTTCTATATTAAATACCTCAGCCAACTCAATGTCCCACAAAAATGTGCTACCAACTGGATGCCAACTCGCCATGTTAATATCCCAAAACATGCTTTCACATTACCATCCATGCTTGCCTTTTTAAACACCGTTAGTTTTTAAGACTTAGACTTAAGAACAAAATAATTTAACTTCTAATGAATCTTTATACCTTCGAAAACACCAAAGACTCAAACACTTAGACTTCATCATGGCTTGATGAGTTTGGTGATAATATCACTTCAATAATTAAGATAAATAATCCTAAGGTAAGGTGTTTTTGTAAGCACTCTATTATTCTTAAGACTTAGGTGTAGGAATGTAATGTCCCCAATTTTCTATTATAATGATTTAATTAATTAATTAAATTATTATGAAAATAAAATTGACTTCTTCTAGAAGTTTCCTGGGAAGGCTTTAAAAAGAAGGGGAAAGCAAAGTATTGGCATCATCTAATATCTTCTTTTACAAAAATTATTCTGAGAAGCTTGAATCGGTGATTCAGCTGGAAATCTCTAAGGACGAAACCCTTCAGTAGATTGGCGAAGAGTTGGACGAAACCCCAGCGCTTTGTCGGAGGTGGATTCGAGACGGAATCCAGATTGTGCATATTGGTCAGATCGGGAGCTTCAGAGGCCATTCACAGAGTATACCAGGGTTCAGCCTATGCAAACGGGTTCTAGGTACTTATTCATTGTTTAGTTTCCTGATTTATATATTTTATTTGCATATTGGGTTCGGGTACGGAATCCGTACGGATAGACAGATCGGCACCAGGGCGTACCAGCAGGGTCAGAGAAAGAAAAGGGCACAGTTCGGCCGCAGGGTTACACAGGGACCGGCATCGGCATATAGACCGACATCGGCCGATTATCTACCGACGCCGGCAGTCAGACAGTCACAGGCAGGCAGAGGTAGCCCTCAGACAACCGACGACGGCAGGGTAGCGACCGACGTCGGCATCCCCAGCGACCGACGTCGGCGACTGTGTTTTCTGGACACAGCAGGCCGAGAACACGCAATCCCAAGTTTTTATTTCCAATTTTGTAGTTGTTATAATAATTGGGTTTTGAGACCAATCTGTAATAATTTTATAACATCTGGGCTATAGTATCAGTTACATTCGGTTTAATATCTTTGTCCAATTGATTGAATGCTGTAACTAGTGGAAATCAATTTTATTTGCTTTCAATCCTAGTTTGGGATCTTTCAGTGGTATCAGAGCCATGCATCTTGCCAGCCTGTAGGGGTAAAACTGTTTCTATGCATCCTAGAAGATTTGATAGAAGCCATAGATATTTTACACGTAGTAGAGCTCAGTACGAGCGAGAGTTGGGTTTAGGACAGCCACCTATCATGGCCGAAGAACAGAGGAATGCCCATAGAAACCAGGATGAAGAAGAAAGGGAGATGATGAGGACTCTCATCACTACCCAGCCCAGGATTGTTCAGGCTCTAGACAGATTACAGGATACCATGGAACGCTTAGAGGTGGATAGACACAGAGGTAGAAGGAATAGATCAGCTTCAGTGACTAGTAGTGATCATACCCATCACTCCAGTCAGCATAGTCACCATTCCCGTTCTTCAGTGGGGAGTTCCCGTCATTCCTCTAGGCGACATCATCATCATACACCTACTCCTAATAGACCATTACTGCCTCAGTTTGTACCAGGTGGACAACCAGCACAGGTGGAACCACCAGAGATGGGGTTCCAAGAGTCCGTTTTGGCAGCCACAGCAGAGTGGAGAGCTTTACCCCCAGAGGTTAGGGAGGTTTTTCCTCTTCCCCAGTATTGTGCACAGCGTAGGGACACAGCGAGACTCAGGGGAGATCGGGGTAATAGACCACCACAGCAGCAGCATAATCATGACCTCAATAGAGCTACGGGGAAGATTACATTGGCTTCATATAATGGCACTGGAGAGACTAGTGCAAGAGCTTGGGTCCACAAGCTGGACATATATCTTTCTTTGAGGCCCATGCCTGAGCGTGAGGCCATTCAGTTTGCAGTGTTACATCTAGAGGGGATTGCATATGATTGGTGGCACCATGGATTGGTCACCCAGGATCACGCCTTAGTTCACTCCTATGCTGAGTTCACGGAGAGACTTATTGCACGGTTTGACCGTAAGGATACAGAACTTTACTACAGGGAGTTGGCTCATCTTAGACAGAGTGGACACGCAGAAACTTATATTAATGAGTTTCAGCGTATTGCGGTTATGGTACCTGATATGCCTCAGAGACGGAGTGTGATGTTATTTATTGAGGGGTTACAGGATAGACTTAAGGGACTGGTACGTGCTTTCCAACCAGCTACTCTTAAGGATGCCATTGATGTGACATTGAGACTGGATATTGTTCCCACTTCTTATCAGGGTGATAAGAAAATAGCTGCGGAATCTCGGCCTATACAGAAGGCCAATACACCACAAATTAAAGAAGGGCCATCCTCTACAAATCCTTGGATGAATCAGGAGACTAGGAATGACTTGAGGAGGAAAAAGTTATGTTTTTCCTGCAAAGACCCATGGGAACCAGGCCACCGTTGCATGGGTAAAGGAAAGGTTCATTTGATTGAAGTAACTTCTGAGTGTGGAGATGAGGAGGTTCCTGATACGGACATTGAGGATAATATTGAGCAGGATCAGATACAGTTGGAGTTAGACACCCCAGAGCCTTTGGCATCAGCGAAAGCAATTATGGCTACTCTCTCCAGTTATCCTAACTTTCATGCCTTTCGGTTGAAAGGTACACTTGAGGGTAAGTGGGTAGTGAGCTTGGTAGATACAGGTGCTACACGTAACTTCATTGACCGGAAGTTAGTGGGAAGGCGTGGATTACAGTATGAGAAGTTTGGTGGTTTCGGGGTAAAGGTGGCAGATGGTGCAGTATTGGGTTGTACCAGACGGATTCCACAGCTCAGCATTCAGATGGGGACTTACACTTTGACCGATGATTTTTATGTGTTTCCTTTAGAGGATTATGATGTGGTCTTGGGCATGCAGTGGTTACAGGGTATTGGGCGCTACATTATTGATCACCGCCGTATGCAGTTAGAATTCCTTTCTGGGGGAAGGAAGATTATCTTGAAGGCAGCACAAGATGGAGAACCTAAGGAGGGGTCATATCACAGGATGGAGTCTCATTTTACAGGCGATGTGGTAACTAATTCTATTTGTTGCAGGGCATTTTCCTTTCCAATTATAAGTCAACATCCTTATGGGGATTGTGAGAGTTTGTTAATCAGAGTAGCGCAGCGGCTTTTTTCTAAGTCTAAGGTATGTGATGGTGAATTTGCTAATTACATATTGAGGATTATCACACTACTCTCTAGAAGAAACAAGGTGAATGTAGTCACAGATATTTTCCAGCCTAGTGTTTCTGACAGAAGAATTTGCAAGTTTTCGAGAATAACATGGGATCCAGGAAGTTGGTGTTGGAAAGAATTGCTTGAGGACAAGCAATCTCCGGGAAGGGAGGACTGTAATGTCCCCAATTTTCTATTATAATGATTTAATTAATTAATTAAATTATTATGAAAATAAAATTGACTTCTTCTAGAAGTTTCCTGGGAAGGCTTTAAAAAGAAGGGGAAAGCAAAGTATTGGCATCATCTAATATCTTCTTTTACAAAAATTATTCTGAGAAGCTTGAATCAGTGATTCAGCTGGAAATCTCTGAGGACGAAACCCTTCAGTAGATTGGCAAAGAGTTGGACGAAACCCCAGCGCTTTGTCAGAGGTGGATTCGAGACGGAATCCAGATTGTGCATATTGGTCAGATCGGGAGCTTCAGAGGCCATTCACAGAGTATACCAGGGTTCAGCCTATGCAAACGGGTTCCAGGTACTTATTCATTATTTAGTTTCCTGATTTATATATTTTATTTGCATATTGGGTTCGGGTACGGAATCCGTACGGATAGACAGATCGGCACCAGGCCGTACCAGCAGGGTCAGAGAAAGGAAAGGGCACAGTTCGGCCGCAGGGTTACACAGGGACCGGCATCGGCATATAGACCGACATCGGCCGATTATCTACCGACGCCGGCAGTCAGACAGTCACAGGCAGGCAGAGGTAGCCCTCAGACAACCGACGACGGCAGGGTAGCGACCGACGTCGGCATCCCTAGCGACCGACGTCGGCGACTGTGTTTTCTGGACACAGCAGGCCGAGAACACGCAATCCCAAGTTTTTATTTCCAATTTTGTAGTTGTTATAATAATTGGGTTTTGAGACCAATCTGTAATAATTTTATAACATCTGGGCTATAGTATCAGTTACATTCGGTTTAATATCTTTGTCCAATTGATTGAATGCTGTAACTAGTGGAAATCAATTTTATTTGCTTTCAATCCTAGTTTGGGATCTTTCAAGGAAATATTTGAACTAGGAATCTTAATATAGAGAATCAAACATTTAAGAATTTTAGGATCCTCTCATATCTTCAAAATCAGTTAATCCAAACAACAAATCAACCCCAATGTGTGAACAACTTCAAAGGTCCATTATATCACAGAAATGAAAGTGAGCTCTCAAAAAAACTAATAAAAAAAATCATAATTGTTTTTTTCTAAAATGAAATGTATTACTTCAAAATGATCTTCCTTATGACTAAAATCTATCCAATTGAGGTTCATTTTCCAACTAAGAATTATATGATTTCCAAAACAAAAGAAATGATGTACCTGATCATGAATACAGTGTTTCCTATAATAATTATGAATGATTTGTCTATATACTCACAGTATCTATTTCAACCAAGTATCACATAATCCATGTATACCAAATAGCCAAAATGGATTGTTCAAATTGAATGTATAATCATGAAGTTGTTATGATAATCCTAATTCATTAAAATCAAAAAGATATCTGAAAATGACATAGCAGTATATATATGCCTCAATATTTGAAATCACACAAAGTGAAACCATTTCAAATTAAAAAATTTCCTCATAATCTGATCATGATTGAAAAGCAAGATAATTGATGACAAACATTCACGATGATACACACACACACACACACACACACACACACACATATTTTAATCATTTATTCACTATGCTTTTTGAAACCATTTAAAATATAAACATGAATTCATCAACCCATCATCATCAATTCATAATTGAAAATATGCATCTAAATATACTACTAATTGAACGGGTCTCCCACACAATTTTAAATTTCATGACAAAGTTTTATCTATGATAGAAAGTATTAGTTTATAAAAATTGAGGGGGTGTAAAAAAAATAGGCATAACAGACCCTAAATCCTAAAACTAGATAAACCCTAAACCTTAAAACCTAATGTCAGAACCCAAAGAATCAACCCCAAACACTGAACAATAAACTTTGAACCCAAAACCCTTAACCCGAAACCCTGAAAATGAAACGTAAATGACAAACATTAAACATACATTATGGAAACCACACTACAGAGGAATGATGCAAGCATTGGTAGTTCTGCTCAACCCCCTCTCCACTTTCCTATCACAATTCCTACACAAGCACAAATATTTCAATGCAAGGAGAAAGCATGCCATAACAAAGTCAGTGGCACAAATGCTATAATTTATACTCATGACCCACATCATTTTTTGAGAATAACTCACAAACATGAGAAGATCCAAAATGATCTGGCGCTTTTGCTCAATGATTTTGAAATAACCGTGTCTAGAAGAAGGATTTCACTTCATATGAAGGAACTGCAAAGGCAATTTGTGATCTATCATCATTTGTCATCATCCCTCATTCAAAATGAATTTCTGCCATGCAAGTGCAAAGATGATATTATCTTATTTCCACTATGGAAATCATTCAACAATCTCCCTAGAGTAATCCATCATGACCCTACCTAATCTACTAGACATGAATAAGAATAATCACCCTAGTACACTCTAATCAGAGCAAAAGGAATCGAAATACCATTCAAGATTCATCTGAAAAAGATATTATTCAGTTTGAAACAAATTTCTACTAACTACTAGATTGGAACACACTCTACTAGATGAGGGAGTGACTAGGGATGAAGAATAATTGATTAGGTACGATGTGGGCCAATGAGGGAATGGTTAGAGACAATGAGGGATGAGGAAAAATGAGGAGGGGGTGATAAGGGATGATTAAGGATGATGAGGGTTGACAAATGAGTGATTAGGGATGATGAGGGACAATGAAAGATGATGAAGGATTAACTAGGGCCAATAATAATTGATGATGGTTAATGAGGGAGTTATTAGGGATGATGAAAGTGTGACTAGGGATGATGAGGGATAATGAGGGTCAATGAGGGAGTGTCATATGTGACTTTGGAGTGCTAGAATATGACTTTCTTCTACATGACTTTGAAATAATGCATGAGATTGGAATTGAAGAATGCATGGATTGACCATCTGTCTGAGATTTGTTTTAGATTAAATGGTATATTTTTAGAATGATTTTTGAATGGTGTTTCAATTTATTCTATTATGAATGGATTATATCAGAGTGACTAGCTACATTCATGTCTGGGATAAGTTATTGTATCATGACTACATGTAGATGTCATGTATGAGTGAATGCATACATATATGTAATAAGTATGCGATAGATGTCATGTATGAGTGACTATATCATGACTCTAGGTATGTTACAAGTTACATGGTATAGGGAAGTCATTTATGCATATTGATAGACCCATTGATTGAAAAACTCACAAATTATTTAAGAATTCACCTTCAATCTTGGGTATTCAATCGGATAGGGCATACTCAAGTAGATAAAGTAAGTAGGGCATACTAAATTAGGTAAAATATAGGGCATAATCAATGGTATATATCTATTACATACGTAACGTGATTTTTAACCTCGTTTCTCATTCTATCTTCTAATCTTGAAATTCTAAAAATTAAATATTGACCAGATTGAATTTTGAAACACTAACTTCTAAAGGGTAACCCGTACATCTCTAGAATCGATTTCATAAGATGCAGAGTAACCTTAATTTGTTATATTTAATAAAATAAATTTAAAGTATAAAAATATAAAATGTAATATAGATTAAATGTAAACTAACTTATTACATTTATTTTACTAAATATATCCTTCCAAAAACAAACAAAAAATCCACAATACAACAAAAAAAACCACCTCAAACTACACACAGAAACAAAAGCACAATAAAAAAACACATACACATCTTCAAATGCAAAAACTACTTTTAATTGCAAAAAATACAAAAAATATACATCTTTAAAAAGGGCATACGCCCTTTCAATATTTCAATATTTTTTTTTGTGTTTTCCCTCCAAATTTGCCTTAGGTACATGCTTGGGGAGGTCCAAACTTAGCTTGAAACTGGGCATGGAACAACCCACTTAATTTCTAAGAAATTTATGTCTTTTTCATCTTTGTCGACACATCTGATTAGATAGCTTTTATTATTTTTTTTTTAAAAATTATATGAATTTATAGAGGAGAAAGTGTAGTTTTAGAATATATAATTTTTTTAATGTTAAAATATTATTTATAATTATTACTTAATTTTTACATAACATACCTCATTATGGACTATATACATATTGTCACAAATTTGTTTATAAATTTTTGAATATTAATCGAACATTTATAAAACTTATATCTCAACAATCTACACATTGTCAACTATGCTTTAAAAGAAATGATTTTCATGAAGTTAACGTCAAAAAATTGTGTTCACACACTTGCAATTTCAATTTTTCATCTGTCTTGACTTGTAAAATTATTTAAAAATTATATATATAATAAAAAAATATTCCCAACAATTTTAGAATTTCACATATCCATATATGAAGTTTCATACAAAAATTCATTCATTTACTTTAAAAAATGTGTTCATGAACAAGCAATCTCCTTATCTTTTCACAAAAAATGACCAACTTATTGTCATAAATGCATCTATTTTGCATATTTTAATCTAGGTATTTAAAAAATTGTATATTTAGAAACTACATTCAAAATACCACAATTCATGTTCTTATATCATTATCAAATTCTTTTTCTAAGTGTCTTTAAAATTCTCTTCAAGTTCAACTTTTGTTATTTTAAGAAAAAATGTCGCTTTGTACCTCTCTTTTGTCCCCCATTATTCTGCATCTACCCTAGGATCAGGGTTTTTATCGAGTGGCTTGGGATATTTGTTGTCTTTCTCGTGATAAAGGTGGCATGGGCATTATTGACACATATTGTTGGGAGGATGGATAAACCGGAAGCACACAATTTGATTACTAAACCAAGCAACTTAATATGCAGAAATTAACCAGATTCACCAAGTAACTAGAATTCAGAATAACACAGCATATGAGAGACAATACCAAATTGTATTAACACTTTATACAGAAAAGAATACAGTAAAGAAGATGCCACTTCTTCTCCACCACCTTACAGAGGTTTCCCACACCTCAAGTGAACAGTAATTCTCCTCTCCAAAGCTCTCCCTCTCACAGGTCCCAACACCCAACTCAAATACAGAGTTGGTGTTCACCTCCCGTGCTCCACGCACACCACAAGTGCTCCACGCACTCCACAAGCACTCCACGTGCTCCACAAGTACTCAAGGTACTTCAAGTAGATCTCCCATGAATCTGCAACAACTTGCAATTCAACAGACCATACTTATGGAAGGAACTCCCTTGCCTTCCTCTTGCTCTATCCGAGTACACACCTGTACTCCAAGTAGATCCTGCCTGATACTGCTCCCTGTTGTGTTGCTGTCTATATGACCTTGCACACCTGCAAATCAAACAATGGTTCTATTCACCTGTGAACCTCGACCTTGCACACACATACACCTGCAGATCAACGATCTTACTTACCATGTAGATCTCCTATATAGGCCATGCAACTGTGACCAAGATCCTACACTCTTGAAGAACCCAGCTGGCTCTCCAATCCAGCACCAACACACCTGGTACTGTGGCACTAGGAGGAACGCACCATAGCTCTACCTCACACACAGAAGGAGCTTATAATTATGCTCTCTTACTCCCTAGCACACTTTTCCAATACAACCATGAGTCTATTATATAGATCTCATCCAAACAATGATTAGACATCTAATTACAATAATTAGATCCGCAGCTATGAGTCTAAAATTAGCACTCATCATGCAAACTCTTGGTTCGTCAACCCACTGCCCGTAATTAACTCGCAGTCGAACCACACAGGCGACCGACGTCGGTCCCTGTCTGCCTGGGGTCGCCGACGCCGGCCGATATATGACCGACGTCGGTTGCCTTCCTGTCTTACCCTGCCGACGCCGGTTGGCCAGACCAACGCCAAACACTTCTGACACTCAGCAACTCATTCTGCAACCTCCTCCATGTCTGCATCAGTGAAGCTTTTAGCTCCACAATCCTAACAATCTCCCACTTGGAGATAAACAGCTGCACTGTACCTGTACCTGTACTCCGTCTAATCTGTTTCCTAGTTTGTATCCCTCTTCAAGCTCCCACCTGAAGACAACCCACCACACATCCCGTGGTGTACCACCTGTCATCCGAGTACCCTGCCACATCCGAACCTACAAATACATGTAGTGAAGTCCTGACCCTGCATAGCAACACCTGCTGCCGGTCCCTCTCAGAAAACCTGAGAATCCACTTCCCCGAATTGGCTCCTAACTCTCTGACAGCTCCCACTGCATGGGAATACTCAGGTCTATACCAGACCTCATGTGATTTCGGACACTGTACCTGTCCAGCCCTTAGTGTGCTCCGGCTCTGCATCCCGAACCTCGCCAACACCTGATTCACATCAGCTCCCACTCGAGACAAAATCAACCTATGATCTCCATGCCTCCCATGTCAAAGAATTCCGCTGCTCCAAACTCCTCCTGACATGCCACTGAACTAATCTTACCCTTAGCTCAGCAAAACCCTGTATGTACACCCTTGCTAGCTAGAATACTATCCACATACAGCAACAGAATGATGTCATGACTCATCATCCCCCTGGTAAGACAAACCACAGTAGTTACCCTGACATTGACTGAAGCCATGTTCCGTCCTCCACCTGTCAAAACCTGTACCACTGTCCTGCAGCTCCACAAGACCATATACCTGGTCTTCCGTCTCACGTATCCGTTCTCTCTATTCTTCTACTAAGGAATCCGTTTGTCTCTGTGCTTTTATACCTGCTGGCAACCCTACCAAAACACACCTGTTTGGTTCTCCTCCAAGGAATCACATCCTCATCCATGCCAAGCTCACACCTGTTTCCTGGATCCTTCCTGCTCTACAATCAGCAACATGTATAAAGAAGAGGAACAACGAATTTGAGGGCCTACTTACGCCTTCAGTCCTCCGTATGGGTGTTTGAGACTCCTTGACAGCTTGCTGTCCACCCAAAATTCGTTACAGTGACCGACCTCGGTCACTCCACAGTCTGCATCCGACCGACGCCGGTTCCATGCGTCTGTACCTGACTACCAACCTGCCTGCGCTGGTGTCCCTGCTGCCGACGTCGGTTCTCATAACCGACATCGGTCTTACATACTGCCGACGTCGGTCCCATGACCGACATCGGTCTTACCCTGCCCGACATCGCCGGCTTCGGTCTGCACATGACCGACATTGGCACCTGTCTGTTCGACGCCGGTTCCTCCTGACTGACATCGGTACCTGTGTTCGCCTGTGAGTGATGACTTTTTACCCGCGAGCTTCTTTGAATCAAAATCCATGTCCAAACTGCCCTGCTCAAAAGTATCCAGCCACATCCACTGGGTTCTGTCCGCCATCTCCTCCATAAACACCAAGGCTTTCCAGTTCTTAAGCCTGTCAAATATATCTGTCTTCCGCTTAAGAACATGCATCTCCTTCCTGCTCATGTGACCAAGCCTACGAAGCCACGTCTTCGCAACAAAAGAAGAATCAGTAATATAAACAAGTAGATAAAGGATACCTGTTTTCTTACCACCAGCTAATTCAAGTGCATCCGCTGTGAGAGTTCTTGTGCATCTCTCATCACCCAATTTTTCTGAAGAAATTAGCCATATCTTTAAACCTGGGACCTGCATGACTTTCATCAACACCTGTGTGTTGACCGCCTGCAATTTCAGCTTCACTTCCCCTTTGCTAATCCTTTGGCAAGGCTCACCAGCTCCTCTACCTGGAACTGCATGGAAAGAGGCAACCGAATCTTTTATCCAAGATTCAACTTTATCCAAGAAACCTGCAAACACATCCTGTGCAACAACACCTGCTACATCTGTATCTTCAGTTTCTTCATGCTGATCTGCTACCAACCAACAATGATCTTTTACCTGCTCTTTCTTTCCATAGGACCGTGAGTGACCATCTGTGCTTTTCAACTCCTCCATTCTTAGCTTACTTTGATTTGCTATTGCTCTACTCCCACTCGATCAGAAACCCCTGAGAGTGCCCTGTAACCAAACACAAAACCTGCTTCCTCCAACCTCAGCTCTGATACTACTTGTTGGGAGGATGGATAAACCGGAAGCACACAATTTGATTACTAAACCAAGCAACTTAATATGCGGAAATTAACCAGATTCACCAAGTAACTAGAATTCAGAATAACACAGCATATGAGAGACAATACCAAATTGTATTAACACTTTATACAGAAAAGAATACAGTAAAGAAGATGCCACTTCTTCTCCACCACCTTACAGAGGTTTCCCACACCTCAAGTGAACAGTAATTCTCCTCTCCAAAGCTCTCCCTCTCACAGGTCCCAACACCCAACTCAAATACAGAGTTGGTGTTCACCTCCCGTGCTCCACACACACCACAAGTGCTCCACGCACTCCACAAGCACTCCACGTGCTCCACAAGTACTCAAGGTACTTCAAGTAGATCTCCCATGAATCTGCAACAACCTGCAATTCAACAGACCATACTTATGGAAGGAACTCCCTTGCCTTCCTCTTGCTCTATCCGAGTACACACCTATACTCCAAGTAGATCCTGCCTGATACTGCTCCCTGTTGTGTCGCTGTCTATATGACCTTGCACACCTGCAAATCAAACAATGGTTCTATTCACCTGTGAACCTCGACCTTGCACACACATACACCTGCAGATCAACGATCTTACTTACCATGTAGATCTCCTATATAGGCCATGCAACTGTGACCAAGATCCTACACTCTTGAAGAACCCAGCTGGCTCTCCAATCCAGCACCAACACACCTGGTACTGTGGCACTAGGAGGAACGCACCATAGCTCTACCTCACACACAGAAGGAGCTTATAATTATGCTCTCTTACTCCCTAGCACACTTTTCCAATACAACCATGAGTCTATTATATAGATCTCATCCAAACAATGATTAGACATCTAATTACAATAATTAGATCCGCAGCTATGAGTCTAAAATTAGCACTCATCATGCAAACTCTTGGTTCGTCAACCCACTGCCCGTAATTAACTCGCAGTCGAACCACACAGGCGACCGACGTCGGTCCCTGTCTGCCTGGGGTCGCCGACGCCAGCCGATATATGACCGACGTCGGTTGCCTTCCTGTCTTACCCTGCCGACGCCGGTTGGCCAGACCAACGCCAAACACTTCTGACACTCAGCAACTCATTCTGCAACCTCCTCCATGTCTGCATCAATGAAGCTTTTAGCTCCACAATCCTAACACATATCGATAAAGTATGGCCAAGTGCGTTAAATGGGTTGTTCAAACTATTGAGGGCAATGAGTCTTAGAAAATCCTCCTCCACCATTATATCTCTTCGGGCTCTCCCAATGACAAAACCAGTTGGTAAAATATTGACTTTTAATCCTTCCTCATCACTAATGTGTCTGTTAAGATTATACAGTCCTTTGTTTCCAAAAGTATCTGAAGGCTTTCGAAATAGTCAGACCCTACTTGAAATGGATAGCGGATGGCTTTCGCACAGGGTTATCTTTTAATGATCATAACTTATGGTGGTCTCCTATTCTCACTAATTCTTCTATTCCCCTGACTGAATTACCTAGTATTAAAGCATTACGATTATTTCTCAAAGGGATTCACACTATCCATGATTTGGTTACTTCCAGACACTGGATTACCTCCCTGATTTAAAAAACAAGTTTCAATTAAATAATACCGACTTACCTACCATCTTTTGCATAAAAATATTGTTCCCTAATGTTATGTTTCATAAGCTTGTCCTTTAGCTTCCTAAGGCTTGGTGGAAACACTGAAGGTGGAACTATGATACACACTTTAAAGGCTACTCGCCTGAGTTTCTTTATCAAGTTATCAGTCCATTCTCCCCAGCTCTCGACAAGCTCAATAAACATTGAGGCCTTCAGTGATCTCCTAAGACTTGGCTCGCCCATCCGGATAGTGTGGGGCACTTTGACCTAGAACCCAAGTTGGCTCATTTTTTATGGTATTTAATTTACTAGGGGATCCCCCTCGGTGAGACGCTGCTCCACCTCTACATTCCCCAACCCTTTTGTCTGGTTTGCAAACGACCAAAATCTTTCAAGCATTTGTTTTGGTTTTGTCCTATGGCTCAATCTACCTAATGTTGGATTCACTCATTATTTCAACCCTATCCGCCTGAGCCTTTCTCTTGGCGACAGGTAATTTTTGAAGAATTTTTTAATTGACCAGCTTCTATTGCTTTTTTTTAGCGATTTTTCATGATATCATCCTCTTTCAACGTTGAAAACCTAGAAATAATGTTATTTTTAATCATGAGACCTGTGAAATTTTATT
Organism: Torreya grandis; assembly: GCA_037957365.1. NCBI lineage: Eukaryota > Viridiplantae > Streptophyta > Pinopsida > Cupressales > Taxaceae > Torreya > Torreya grandis. Next base: position 851,876 of record JARHVA010001694.1, on the reverse strand, counting down.
TTCTATTAATGAAAAAGTTATTTTATTAGTTTACTTACAGATCCAAGCTCAAGTTAAGAAGATGATGTTGGACCTTTGCCAGCTACAGGGGCTCCTCGAACACTAGGGGAGTGAGTGCCCTGTGCAGACTGAGCAAAGTTCCATCAAACATCCTACCTTGTGGTCCCCTGCCACCTCCTCTCAAGAGGTATAGAAGCAAAAGTTGGCCCTGAAGCAAGGGCCACTTTTTACCTCGCCCTCTCACAAGGGTGGTTGGAGTTTACATGAAAAATCTGATGCTGGTCCTACACAACGATCTCCAACGAGCATTATTGTTCATACGCAGCCCATTGATAGTTAGCCGATCATTATTCATAATGACTCTTTGGATGGCCCGAATGCTCCAGAGATCCCGAATGTGGAACCACATGCTTGGTAAACGCTACCTAAGGATGACCCTCCACCTCTACCTCTTGGGACAACGACTTGTGCTTAACTTTCTGATTGGTTATTTGTAGTTGCCCTCGTTGTGCTCTAACCAACTATTTTTTAGTGTTTTGAGTCGGTTTCTTCCTCCATCATGGAATTCGGGCCATGATTTGTTTAGCTATATTACTTTGTAACCTTCTATATTATATTTTATTATTTAATATAATGGGAAACATTTCAATAGTATATATATTTTAATGCCACATGAGTTTTTCCTTTCAAAAGCAACATCAAATATTTTTTTCTCATGTTGTCATTGTAGATTAATCTCTCGACGTAGTTATGGATAATCATAATGATATAACCTTGTATATTTACAATATGTGATGGTGGAAGGAGCATTGAAATTTAAAAATATGAGTTTTAAATTCTTAACTTGTAATAGATTTTACTTATAACATTATTTTTTTAATAAAATTTAATACAATATAATAATGTCAATCAGATTTTAACTTGTAATATCGTCCATCCATAAAATTATTTTTTAATAAAAATTAATATAGCATAATAATGTCAATCAAGTCTTTTATTTAAATTAAAATATATATAAGTGACAATTAAATGAACATCAAATCTAATATTGGAATTAAAATGGAACACACTCACTCCATTACAACCACCACCACCCCCAATATAAAACGCTTTTTGACATAATAATTGGAAGGTTTTATAATCATTTAATTGCATTTTTAAAGCACCATACAATTAAATGACTATAAGAGGCCCAATTACTTAAGAAAATAAACAACCATAGGAACCCCAAGTATCTGTGGGTCACTTCTCACCTCAATTACTGAAGAAAATAAATGATATTTTGAAATCTAGATCAATGCAGGAGCTAGAGTTAAAATCCTGCTTCAGATTGGTGGTATGATAATGTATGGATCTCAGTATGCAATCAAATGATCTTAATTCAACAAATGTAACTAGAGACATAAAAACCGACGAATATTGCACATATTTGCTAAATCTCTGAACATCATGCGAAGTTGTATCTCACAAGACTTAAGAGACACTTAGGTATTTGAAAAAAAAGCTGCCAATTTTCAAGCATCCAGGTTAGCACTGGTTGGATTTTAAGAAGCTTGCGCATGCATTGTGCTCTAAACATCACCGGCTCAGAAAAAAGAGGGGAGTGGGGAAAGGGGTTTCATACCATCCAAGGGTAACCAAATAATTCTTCTTGATGCAATTGAGTCTGTTTCTTATTCAAAAGGGTGTGATATCCATGAGGATTTTTGTTTGGACTGCTGCCTAATCCAAGTTTGAATTCAAATCAAGTTTGCAAAAGAATTCTTGTAAAGCGGATACCAATGGAGTAGGACCATGACACCACCATAGGTCTTTACATGTTCAATATGCCCATGCGGTGAAGCCCTTATATGTATTCAGTAATAACTAAAACATTTAATCTTGCTGGATCAAGCAAGATGAGGTGAAATGACACATGTTTCCCAAGGCATATTTCGAAAAAAAAAAAAAAATTATCATTTCCAGAAACAAACAGAAAATCTTCAGTTTGTTCCAAAGAGTCAGAGTGCCAACTCAGGGAGAGAATAGCAAGAAACAAAAGCTAATGCCACTAAAGACAAGCTTGGAAATCCATGCAAGAAACCACTGTTGTTTCAGTAATCAGTTTCTTGAAGAGGAATTTGATCAGTGTGCTAGCCTTTGCAGCAGTTATTTTTTGCCTAAAATTATTTTTATGTGATTCTATTTTCTGTTAAACTTCTGAAATAGACACCTCTCAATCTTTGACATTAAACTGAAAAAGCTCAATCCTTGCCACTAAATTGAAGAAGGTCGATTTATTCATACACCTGATACCAATGGAATGTTTATCCTTCAATCCAAAAAAAACAAAATCCTAAAACCTCTCAGCCAGAGTGGCTAGTAAAATTCAAATGACCCCAACATTTAGCAGCCTAAGTGACCCTCCTCAAGCCTCAAAAGTGCAGTAAATATTTGTCTTCAGAATTATTTATAATGACAATCTCCAGCACATTTTCTAAGATTATTGTTCACATATTTCAGGTTATGGACTTAACGAAAATCGTACTATATGGGTCTGATCAAGTAGATCTGTTCCTCGAACTTCAAATCACTTGCATGAAAACTTGATACATATGTTACCTCTCATTTGAAAATAATAACAATTCCATAAAGACAATTTGCGTATAGATCTTAAGATACCTTTCAAGTCAGTCATCTGGACGGTAAGCCTGTTGTGATGCAAATAGGCTTACAAATTGACTGACTGTTGTTACTGCATTTCTAATTGCGAGATCCATGAAGCTACCAGGATTGTTTTCTTCATGGGGACCTCTTGGAACCCCAACTAGTGCTCTCCTAGCTATAAATTGCTGACTCTCACTCATACACACCTGAAAACAGAGGCCTCTATAAGAAGATGTACTCTAGCCCTTAATTAAAGGAATGATTTTAATAAAGAAAATGCATTACCAGTGCCACCCCTGCACTCTCCATATCAATAGGGGTAACATCGAATTTTTTATGAAGAAAGTTTCTATAAGCTTCATTGTCGACAAAAATGTTGGAATTGCATCCTCTTTCCACTTTGACAACCTTCGGCTCATGGGATAGACAGGTGGTTGAGTTGAGGCATGAATCTAACTTCAAATCCTGCTCATTCAACCATTTGAAATTTTCAATTCGAAGGTATCAGTAAAAGTTTTTGCTTTCTAGCATTAAGTTAGTTCTCAGGGTCCCTAAAATAATACCTTTATCTTTTCAGCAAGCTGATAATAGGACTCAGAAGTAGGAATCCAGAATACATGTTCTCGAACCTCTGGAGCTCCATTCACCGGAAAATGCTCATCTGGTTGATACCAGAGATTATTCAGCAGATTGTCAATATTCTCACCTGGTGGGGTACTGTAATTGGCAAAGTTGAGATCCCCTATCTCACGGGTGTAGTCCCCTCCTGCTTCCCAAGCAAGCCCATCATTCTCGCCTCGTCCATATTTCTGTTCATTCATTACCACAATAAACAATATAATCATATTTCAGAAACGAACCTTTAAACCTATAAAGAGCCCCAAATTTATTGCAATTCTCAACTAATTCTCGACGATAAACCTTTGAAAAAGTCCCATTCATTCATTACCACAATAAACAATATAATCATATTTCAAACACAAACCTTTAAACTTATAAAGAGCCCCAAATTTATTGCAATTCTCAACTATAAACCTCTGAAAAAGCCCCATATTTATTGCAATTCTCAGCTATAAATCTCTGAAAAAGCCCCATATTTATTGTAACAGGTATAAACTTATGAATAGCCCAAAATTTATTACAAGAGCCTACACGGGTATAAAACTATGAAGAACACGAATTTCACTGCAATCATCAGTTATGAACCTTAGACGAAACATAATTTTATTGCAAAAATCAGGCAGAAACCTATGAAGAACCCCAATTTTATTGCAATTCTCATGCACAAAACCTATGAAGAACCCCCATTTCTGTTACAATTCCCATTCATAAAATCTGCAATAAAATCCAATTTTATTGCAATTCTTAGCTATAAACCGACTAAGCCCCAATTTTATTGCCATTTGAAAATAAAACAATTAAGAATCTCATTTAAATTTAGTTTGTGCGCATAGATCTATGAAGAATCCCAATTTTATTGCAAATCTCAGCTATAAATCTATGAAAACTTGACGTTGTTGCAATCAGGCATTAACCTACGAAGAATTTAGATTTATTGCAATTATCAGACATAAACCAATGAAAAGCCCAAGTTTTCTTGCTATTCTCAAGCATAAATCTATGAAGAACCCCAATTTATTGCAATTCTCCGGCACAAACCTATGAAAACCCAAATTTATAATCATAAATCTATGAAGAACACTAATTCCATTGCAAGGATAAACATAAACCCATAAAAAACTCAACAGAAAACAAAATACCTGCCAATTCCATAGGCCAGTATGAGCCCATTGACGAGCCACAGTAACATCCCCAATGTGGAGGCCTTGTTTAGCACTACCAGCTGTTCCGTAGTGTATAACCCCATAAATATGGAAGAACCCAAGTAGCAGTTAGTAGTGACTGCTGCATTCATCTGTGACAGGCCACCAAGAATCCCAACAGAAAAATATGCACACAACATTGTAATAGCCAAAGATAAATCATGCCAACAGAAATAATAACAAACATAATCTATATACAAACATTAATGGAGATAACAGAATATATGTGTGGGGCTCCGCCTAGCGGCGTGAAGGAGAACCTCAGCCTCCCAGAGAGGGCCCCATCCTTATATGGGGCACGCGACTGATATATGTATATAAACACAATATTCATGGATATATCTTACCATACCCAGTCCTGTCATGACCACAATCACTCTGTGACTCATAACAGTTCCGATGCGGAACCTCCGACCTGTGATACCCAGAGTATAAACATTGTATATCATCTCTGATTTTGTCAATAAATTTGAGGCGGCGGCGGGAAAAAAAAAATGTCAAGGGAAAATTAAGTATTACAAGCAACCAGAGATATCAGTATATGGGATGTTCTCATCCGCAAAGAAAACGGAAGATTGAAGAAGAGGGTCCATTTCAAATTTGTTGGGAGCAACAAGGCCTAGATAGGGGCCAGCCTCATTGATCATCTGAATTTGATTGAGAAGCTTTGGTTAGTAATATGCTTCTGTTGCAGAGGCAATTGTAAGCAGGAAGAGGATGAAAGTTGTAATATTTGTTTGACAGGGGTTAGCCATGGCATTCCTTTGTTTGGAGCGAGACGTTTGTGAAATACATGAAACTGCAATTATTAAAATTGGGTTTGTATTAGGAGACGGCGATTCTTGTTTGACGATGGAAAGATGATGTTCACTCTCCTGTGCTGCGCATAGGGGTTAAATTTGACGGTCACTCTTGCTTGTCAAGAAATTTTTTTGGTGACAGTTTTTAAATTAATGTCATTTTATATGTAACGTTATTTGTCATTTTTGACTTTTATAATTTTATGTAGACACTAATTAAACTTACAATCTTATTGATCTATTTTTGATAAAAAAGAATCGATTACTTTTAATTGTTTTTTTAATCTATTATAACTTAGTCATAAGATAGATGCATTCAACTGAGAAGCAACAAGCACAAATAGGTCCTTTGAACCCAGTAATGGTCTCTAGAAAACTTAAGAACAAATTATAGATAATAGTATAAAATTCATGGTTGTAGTCATAATTTTGCAAATATATTCAATGCCATAGTCACAATTTTGCAAATATATTTAATGCTTGACTATTTCAATTCAATGTTTCATAATGTAAATCTATGAATGCACTTAAAATCTTACAACGTACTCTTTGAAATCAACAACAGAAAATCAAGATATTCTAAATGTTATTTGAGAGGAGATTCTTGGTGAAATAGACTCAAATTATATGTTGGAAATATGATATGAAGATAATCTTAAATGCAAAATACAACTCTAGAATGGATTAGCCAAGGCACTAGTTCCATCTTTACAAAAAAATTCAATGGATATCATCAAAAAAATCAAATGTATATCCACCAATTTTGACTTGAGAAAACACTATTAAAAAAGCAGTGTAAGCAAAAACTCAAGTGTTCATTGGCTCATATGAAATATGATACCATTATAAACATGTCCACATAGAACATTCTAAGATATTTTAAATCCTTCTTTGTTTGATATCTTTCCAAATTTCATAAACCCTATTCCAGTCCACCATTGATATATCAAAACCTATCAATGAAACTCGCATCAAGGCATCCAATGTATCCAATGAGAGTTTTGTTCTCCGTATATCTTTTATTCTATTTTGTCTTGAAAATCCTCTCTCACATGTTGTTGTACTTGTTGGAATTGTAAGTATTGTTTGTCATAGTTTTGTCGTATTTGAAAAGCTTGTATGTGAATCTATAGCACAAAAAACCCTCCAAACTTCCTTCATGCAAAATCCTTCACAACTAAAGCGAAGAGTATCAACAAAATTATACAACTTTTTTAAACAACCTTCAAAATCAAAGAAAGGCTTTTCTCCCTCACACAAAGTATGTTGCAAGTGTTCAAAAAAATTAAGAAGCCACCGCTTTGAATTTTCTTCTCTAGTATGTGCATCCTCTGAATAATGACAAGGGCTAAACAACTTTATAGAATTGAAAAATGAAAGATCTAGGAATCTTTCATTTAAATAATCTACAAATTTTTGAATATATTCTTTAGCAAGTTTTTTGCAATTCTCTAATAAACCATCAATTTAAGGCTTCATTATCTATTTTGGTGGATCATAATCATCACACACATTTGGAATTGCCATAAATTGCAATTCATGCCTATGAATGTGTCCACCTTGATCAATAATCTTTAGATAACCATATTTAGAGCTCTCTAAAAATTTAGACAAATAACTTGTACCATTTGTAAAATTGTCGAACCGTAGAAACCCCCTACTAAAATTTTGTATAGTAGAATCTATGGTTGCTCCTAAAGATGTAACATCCACATTCTCTTCTTGAAATTTTTTATTCAACTTGTTTAATTCACACAATATCTTTGCAAGCATATGCAAGAAAAATTGTAATGAGAAGATCCTAGCGTTATCATACCATGAGTCTCTCTTCTCATTTTTTCATAAAGTCAACAATGGAGGCATCAACACAATAAGCCTTTCAGTAACTTGTCCTCTTGAGAGCCATCTAACTCCATGAATTTGAAGAGCTTGAAGTGTTTCAAGTTGCATGAGTTCTTGAAAAGCAATAAGTTCATTATATCTTTTAGTAGAATTTTGGACCTAATAATATACCTTATTTGCCAAATTTTCAACAAACATCAATTTAGTAAATTTTTTAGTAGCATCTGATGCAGCTAAAGCCTCATGATGAGCAATGCAATGAATACCCATAAGATTGTGTACATCTTTTTTTAAAAGAGTAATAGATCCATTTTCACTCCCCACCATTGATGAAGCACCATCTGTAGAAATTGCTATCAATCTTTTATTTGAAAGACCCCTTTCTTTCATCAAAACACATTGCATCATATATTGTTTTCCATTTTCTATCACACACATTTGTGAGCTTTAGAAATTGTGAAATAGGTGGCCCCAACCCTTTTGAGTCTAGAAAACTAGCCTAAACCACAAAGTGTTTCTCAAAGCTTCTATCTGTACTTTCATCCAACATCAAAAAGAACAATAGACTATCTAACATTTTTGCACTTTGTTTCTCTTCAAGATACTTAGATATGGAAAAAAAGAAATCATTTGCAGTGATATGATTTGTATATGATTTATAGTCCTTATTTTGCAGCATGTTTGGTGTTTCTAAATACATTTCAAGAGAGCAAAGGGACTCATATTTTGAGAGAGACAAGTCTTCTTGCACAACCCAATAAACTAATTTCGTGGTTGTGATGATTCTTTCCTTATTAGTATCATCAAAAATTGCAATGTGTTCTGGAATTGATTTTGTTTTCCCTTCATTTCCACATATCCATTTTGCTTCTGAAATTTTATGGATATTTAAATCTGCATGAGTAACTATTGCATCATGTTACAAAGTAGTACAACTAGTTTCAGTGCCCCATGGTCCCACATATTTGTGTGCTTCACAATATATGCATTTCATAATTGTTTTCCCTTCATGCATTGCACATCTTAACCACTTAAATTTAACTTCCCATTCATCTCTAAACAGTCTTTTTACTCTAGCCCTTTTTTTGTTTTGTGTTGAAAATTCCCCCTTTTCAAATTCTTCACCATACTCATCATCACACCCTAATATATTTAAGTCTTCATTTAAATCAAAATTGTGATCCTCTTGTAATGAAGCTCGTGATATTCCAAACCATGGGAAAAACTTTTTGATTGAAGATTGAATTTTTTTTTTATTTTGAGACATTTTAAATTATATATACTTGTACAAACCAAATAATAAAATTAATTAGATATAAAAATTAAATGGAATTATATAAAATTAAATGTAAATTTCATTTAATACAATAAAACCCTGATGATTATAGTTAAAATTATTTATTTCAAAATGTAAATAATTTTCAGGGGTCATTTTTAAATATTATATAAATGATGATTATTTTTTTAAAATTCATTTATACATATTAATAAAATATTGTTAATTTGATTAATATTAATTCAATATTTGTATTACATTTTTGGTTTTTTAATTTTATTAATAGTAATTGAATATTTTTTATTTTATTAATATTAATTAAATATTTAAGTTAAGTTTTGGTTTAAGTTCATTTATACATATTAAAAAAATATTGTTAATTTCATTAATATTAATTAAATATCTATATTATAATTTTAATTTATGATTTTATTAATATTAATTGAATATTTTTTATTTTAAATATATTAATGAAATATCATTAATTATTAATATATATATATATATATAAAATGATTCTTAATTAATTTATACATATTAATGAAATATTATTAATTATTATTATGATTTTTAATTAAATTAAAAATTATTGTAATTTCATTATGTCTTCATTAATATTATGATGATTTTTGGATTGAAAATTACCATTTTATTAATTATAAAAATAAATACATCTAAAATCTATTAAAATGTAATTTAGAGAGCTAAAAATATTTAAAAATGATATACAATATTTAAAATAGATATACAATATACGTCTTTCAATAACATTTCAAATAGATATACAATATTTGAAAATGTAATTTCACTGCCACATACCTCCATGCTCCCTCCCAATTTACACCAGCGACAACACCTAAAATTTGCCCCCAAATTTCTCAGAGACTAGAGTCACAATCTCCTCACCGAGGGCCCTGTTTTTGATGATGGAAAATTGAAATGTTGAATGGAACTAAACAAGGCCAAAAATGCAAAAGAAGATAAAGCAATGTATGCAAAGTAAGGAGAAACACTAGGTAAAAACATGCGTTACAAGATAAATCAAAAACACTGCTTCCCATACAACAATTAAAAGAGAGAACAAAGAAGAGTTGCTCAGAACCCAAAATAACAAAGAGCCAATGCAAAAACTCAGAACCCAAAATAACAGAGAACCAATACAAAAACTCAAAGGGAACTTACTAGTTATTATTGGCATACTGTTAGTGCTACAGTGCTACTCTATTAATGGATTATGGGAGTGCCACGGCCCATATATTCTCAGTGTTCATGCGTAGGCTACACGTTGCAGTGACACCACATTGCAGATTCAGGGAAATGGGAAATGGGAAATGGAATGACCAATCAGGTAGTCACCAAATTACCAATTAGCAATGGCCAATAAGTCGGTAATGAGTCCTCAGTCAATGACCATCGGTCCCGACTCATGATCTAAATTCCACACGCATATGTAGTTTTTAAATACTCAAAAGTTAAAACCTTTCCTCGCAGAGTCACACACAAACAACACACAGTACAGTAAAATCTCGACTCCTTGTCCACCACAAATTCATGATTCACCAGTTGGCAGTGACCAATCCACTTCAAGTTTCAACTATCAAGTACCATGGGAATTTCAAGACAAATCAATGAATCATCAATGTTGAGTGACGTCGGTGAGCCCTCTGAACTTTGAAGTCTAAACATGTTATGGGGATTGGGGATTCGGAGTCGGACTCGAGACTCGGGCATATAGGCCTACTCCTAGCCTCTTAATAAAAAATTAAAATAGGGGTTTTTTAAATGTGAACGTTAATATGACAGTTTTTTAAAAAAAATTATTGTCCTTTGTTACGGTTAAAAAAATTGGAAGTATTTTACATTTAAAATAGTAAAAAATATTTAAACGAGGGTCAAATTTAACCCTTCCCTGCACACATGGATTCTTGAAACCATGCTTTGAAGCTTTGTACTTGTTGATGTCATCCTGCTAAAATCCCTGCATTACGTTTACATTAACATGTTAATATTACAGCCACCCATCCAATAAAAAAGTAGAGTTTGTACATTTTATTAATAGCAATAAGTACAGAATTGTATGGAGAACATTTTACCAACAAAGCATTATGTTTAGTTTTGCATCGTCTTGCCTAAGGGATCCCTGCACATATAATGGTAGAACTATATGTGTGGGAGAATTAAGAGTGAGAAAATACATTATAGCTATTATTAATATAATTTGCTAAAATATATAAAATCAGTTTATAAATATTTTATTAAGAAGTAGATTGCAAACAATTATATATGATTTTCATATTTTGACTCTACTTTCTACAATTGATGACACTCATATTAAATTATTATATTGTCCACAAAAACATCATACTCTTACAAACTATTTAAATGAGCATCATTTCTATGGTATTTTGCTACAAGGAATATGTGATGTTCAAGAAATATTTTACAATGTCTTTCAGAAAATATTTTGGAATGTTTGTGTCAATGCTCCTTGTGGTGCTCATGATATTGATCACTGGATTTATTCTGCATTAAGAAAAACGTATGCAAAAAAGAGAAGAATTAGGAGAGCTAATAATTCATAGTGAAGGAAGCATTATCTATCCACAAGTAATTAGAGATTCTGTCTATCCAATATCCCCATACTACAAATGAAATGTGAATTAATTACTAGCAAATAGTTGTTAGTTTATTGATTTAGAATAGTATAGAGTCAATTCAAGTGACATTGTATGCAAATAGTATAAAACAGAGTCGACTGGATCGCTACTATTATGTAGAAGCAAGGTCTTTAAAAATAGAGTCAAACAGGTCGACTATGTCTCTCAAATAGAAGGCAGACTATAGAACTACGTCGACCAGGTTGACTTAGTTAGCTATAGGGTTGCAATTTTGAACACTGCTAACTTGTGAAAAAATAGAACTAAAAAAAGTATCGAAATGACAAAGAGGGGAAAGAGAGTAACCTTGTTGGGCTTGAAGGTGGTTAAGATTGCAAATTTTATACTGAAGTGCCTTAATTGTTGCTTTCAAATTCTGTAAATTGAGTCGACTGATTCGACCAAGTTCCACAAAATCTTATGCTAAAGAAGAACAAATAATAAGGTCGGCCTATTTAATAGTGTTTTTTGACTTGTATGCTAGAAAAAAGAATCAGAAGACAAGGTCGACCTATTCGACTTTGTATACTAATCTAAAACTGAAGAAGAGTACCATGTTGACATGTTCAATCCAATAACCTATAGCTGATGAAAACCTGCATAAATAGAACAGAGTTATTTTGAAGTGATTATGTTAAACCTAAGCATGGAAAGTTAGAACTATATCGACTAGTGCAATATAGTACTACAAATATGAAAAAATATAATATAATGATACAAATGATGGCGTGAAAGAAAACCTACAAGGGTTAGATTCATGTCAGGTTCCCCAAAATGTATGCAATGGAAAATATAGTAGATCTATAAATCAATCCTAACTCAGAGAAGATAAATCCTACTTACACTTTCGATTGTGGATATATTAGATATTTGGGATCATGGCCAAGATGGTTCCGCTAGACCTAACCAAGGGATATCTTACCACAATCAATTCACTAGGGAGGGTTCCAAAGCCTCCAGTCAATAAAAACTACGTAATAACCCTAACTAAGTCCTATGTTTTTATATTCATTAAATTAATAACAAGTAAATCAAAAATCTAATATAGTACTCACCAAAGCTTGTGGTACAAAGTGGGGGTAATAAACATTAAAATTAAACATGCATAGAAGACATATACTCACATCAGTGTATATAGAATCCTAATGCATGGGAGAGAAGTACAAATGCATATATATCTACTCTTACAAAGGAGGAACAAAGATAGAAATATTTACTTTTGAAGACGAACTCGTTGAGCCTCAATCTTTCCCTTGGCCAAGGTGTTTCATAAAAAGTTGTTGTGGTATGTAAGGATGACAAGGATAAATCATCTCTAGGCTACACAACCTATCAATGCATCCAAAAGACTTATCTATAAGACAAGATCTGTATCTCCAAAGAAAATATGAAACCCTAAGCTATGCTCCTCAAATAGAATGATGGATAAGTAAATTCACAATATATGTCTCTTCTTCTCTTCTCTTAAAAATGATGAAATGGATGTGTTTATATAGGTGGATCTAACCCTAGTCCTTTCTGAAATTTTAGACCAACAATATCAACCCAACTGACCTTGTATCATTATTAACAAAAATAAATTAGGTCTTGGTCTAGTTCAGCCAGTGGCAGATCAGGGAAGGGCTAATAAAGGTGAAAAGTGACTAGAAGAGGGTGAAAAATAGGAGACTAAGCTTAGGGGGATGTTTTTACGAGATGGGTGTGTAGATAGAAAGTGGTAATAAGGGACAACAATCTTGTGAATCACCAATGGTTTACTCACCCCTTTTTTGGTGTACCCCTTAAGGCATGCACTCAAAGAGATTAAGACTCAATGGGTTCTTGCAAGATATAAAGAATCAATAATTGATTAAGTTTAAAAATATTATGTGTATACACTCTATATTTAGAAGGTTAATATTTCTAACTTTCTCCTTCAAATGTCCCTATGCAGTATTTGGTTGGATGCCACCCAGGTCACCACCTTACATGAGGCAGGACGTGGCAGTGCCTGTATTTTAGTTACTCCTAAGGTCTCCTCTAGCATCATTTCCATGGGAGATGACCCATCACATTAGCCACTCTAGGTTATTCTTGACATTAATGGCCATCCTTTTGGCATTCTCAACATTTATTCTCCCAATGATGGCCCTGACCGCTCCCTACTTTGGTGATCTTTGGTAGATGGGTTACCTCCTATCATGTGGCTTGTGTGTGGTGAATTTAATATGATTGAATACCCTCAAAGAAAATTTGGGGACCTTCCCATGCATTGGTGTGTTGGTGAATGTGAGGCTTGGTACTATTTCAAAAATAAATGGGAGTTGGCAGAACCTCTTCGCTAGCGGTGGACATTTAATCACACGTGTTGGTTTACATGGTATAAATACCAATCTGGGGATCATCATGTGCTCAAATGAATCAGTCACTTTATGATGTTAGAGCAAAATATTTTTTCCTTTTTTAGAATTGATGGCCAGCTTGTCAACGTCCACTTAGACATCATTTTATCAAACCACTTACCCATCTCCTATAAATTGGAATGGACTTTCAGGCAGTATAATGTGCCATGTAATTAGTTTATTCTTAATACCTCTATGCTGAGTCATGTTGGTACCATTTGAATCATCCAACAGATCTGAAACCTGGCCCCGTAGCCCCAACATTGCCAACTAGATTGAGTGGTGAAATGAGGCCATTCTACACACCACCTCCTTCCTCCACCACCATGGTAGATATGTCACCCAAATATGGAAGTGTTAAGAGGAGGCCATGATCAATGAATTCAAATAGGTTTTTGCCTCCCTCAAGACTGATCCATTAAACATATAATTACAGAGGTTGGATGCCTCCCTCAAACATCACCTCAAGGTGGCAAATAGTCATGAAACTAAAGGCACCCAGCTCCATGCTCAACCACACTGACTCAAAATTGGTGACAAAGCCTCTAAGGAGATTTTCAAATAAATAAAATAAAATTAAGCTCATGAGCAAATTAAATCCATTCAAGTGGCTTAATCCTAGCTTACCTCCCAGTTTGATATCTCCTCGACATTTCTTGAGCATTAAAAGTAGGTTTTTCATGCCCATCCCTTTACGACTGAGTGGTCCCAAGCTCTTTAGAATTACTTCAATGTAGTGCCTCGTAAGCTCAAGCTAACAAATCAATGGATTTGTGATGCCTCGCTTGCCTTGTATGAGCTTATGGAGGCTTTGAATTGTATGAGCAATGATAAAAACCCTAGCCTTGATTGCTTCCCTTACGAATTTTACAAAGCCACCTGGGAGTTCACTAGTCTTGACTTGGTGCAAGTCTACAAAGAAGCCTTATGGAATTAGTCTCTTGGACTTATAATCAATCAAGGTAATATCAAATTTATTCCCAAAGCTAGAGATCTTGAGCTTCTCACCATCTAGAGGTCAATAACCCTGCTCAATGTCTCTTACAAGATTCTCACCAAATCCCTAACCAACTACGTTCAACTAATCATACCTACCATTGTTAAACCAGAATAAATAGTTTTTATTAGAGGGAGATATGTTTTGAATAATCTTATTGTATTTTAGGAAGGCATGGCTTAGGCTCATTCCTCTCTTCAGAGAATTATTTTCATAAAGCTAGACTTTGAAAAGGCTTATGACAAGATTGAATGGAATTTTATTCTTTCCATGCTCAAGGCTCTCAGCTTTGGCTCCTATTTCATATGCATAGTGCAGACCTTCCTTCATGATGTCTCTTCCTACCTCACTATTAATGGGCATCAAACCCTGGGGATCGAGCCCAATGTTTTATCTGCTAAGGTTGTCCCCTTGCTTCAACACTCTATGTTCTAGCCGTTGAAGCCCTGGATTACCTTATAGCTTCTAAGGCTTCACAGGGACTCATTTATGGCATTGTGTTACCAGATCGCACCTCTCAGCTTACCAATGGCCACTTTATAGATGACACCTTTCTCATGCTTTAAGAGCAAGAGGCCACATTAAATGAAGCTATGTAGTGCCTAGTATCTTTTGTCTGGATTATGGATCTATCTCTCAATGGAAGAAAACCTAGTGTTTCTAACAAAGCATGATGCATGTGCCTAAGTGGATTAATAAGTTTAATTGGCAATGGATTACTTGGGGGTATAATTCAAGTTCTTGGCCATCCCCTTTAATTTTGACAACTCGTCATCTGAGCTTTGGCAATATGTCCTCAATAGGATTGAAATGAATATTGAGTATTGGAACAACAAGCCCCTTTTTATGGTGGCCAAGTTCCAAATTTTCACCAAGATTTTGGCAGCCACTCATGTTTACTATTCCTCTTACTAAGCCCCCTCTAAATATTCTTATGATAATCTAGCCAAGCTTCTCCAAGATTTCATCTAGGCCAATTCTAATTAGGGGCACATTGTACAAAGCTAGGGGACAAAAAACATGACACAATGAAAAATACAAAACATTTTATTTAAAGGGTGTATGCCCTTTTCCAAAAGGCATATGCCTTTTTTTTTAAAACTAATGCAAATGTAAAAAGGGTCAGTCCTGACTCTAAAGGGTGTACGTCTTGTTTGGTTTTTTACAAGGATATTGGTTTTTTTCAAGGATATATTTAGTAAAATAAATGTAATTTTATTTTATATTAAATTTTATATTCTTATACTTTAAATTTATTGTATTAAATATAACAAATTAGGGCCACTCTGTATCTTCTAAAATTTATTACAGAGTTGTAGGAGTTACTATTTAAAAGTTAGTTTTTTAAATTCCATTATGGTTAATACATAGTTTTCATAGTTTCAAGATCAAAATATAAAATGAGAAACAAGGTGTCAAATCATGTTACATATGTAATATATCTATACCATTGAGGATTACATGCCTACTTTACCTACTTAAGTATTCTTTACCTACTTAAGTATTTTATCTACTTGAGTATGTCCTACCTGACTAAATAACCAAACCATATCTTGATCTCAAGGAGTATGCCCTACCTAAATACACAAGTCATATCTTAAATTTTAATATTCCCTACTGGTGTCAAAGTAATCACTCCACTTACTCAACTTGGTCTACTTCAAAGTTCTCTAGAAATTTACTTGCAATTAGGTCTCTTCTTAACCATAAACTATCTCTTAGTCTATCATAAAAAGTCTTCTGAGTATTGATATTGAAATACTAATGACCTTATTATTTAGTATTATCTCTTGACATCTTAGCCTCTATATTTAGGTCAAAAGACACTTTCAATGACTTAAATCAGGGTGCTCAGTCCCAAGCTAGTAATCTACCTTCAAGTAAAACCCTTCTTTGACACCTAAAGCACTCAATTGTACATCCTCACTTATTTGAATAATACCATGAGTATTTCACCAATTATTTGACTCAATCTTCTTAGTTCATGAAGAAATTTAACTCAAAACTCAGATGACATCAACTCTACCCTTTATAGGCATATTAGGCCAAATTTCACCTCTTAAGGACTTGATATAAAAAGGTCTACAGCTATGTTATTTTTTGGACTCGTTCACTTCCAAAACTCAATTAAAATATCAATATAATGATAAAATACTCATAGGTGTATTTACACAAGCTTGAAATACCAATTAGATCACCAAAATGCCCAAAAAGTTGACTAAGTACTAAGCATTATTATAGTATTGTGTATAGGCATGTTTGGGTTTGAAAAGGTGTTATTAATATAATATCATCAAAGGATTCTTATAAATATTTATTAATATGTTTTGAGCCTATCTCTAAGGATGAGAAACCAATTTAATTTATTTCTTTCTTAAGAATTGGACTTCAATGGCAACTTTGCTCTTTAGGTCCGGATGGCCTAATTTGCTTACTTGGATAGATATTAACTTGGATTAGTTACCAAATGCTTTTAATCACTTTAATTAAGTATTCTATAGTGTTTAAGCAATAACATTGGACCTTCATAATAGGTTTATACTCAATCAACAAAGTAAAACACTCGAAGTTTCTCTTGACAGAGCTTTCCTATGACTATCTAAGGGTATATCAAAAAATAGTCCTCTATATTTGTAATAACAAGGTGAGTTTGAGCATGATACCTATTGGAATACATTAAAAACCGTATCTAATAACTTACCTATGAGTTTTAGGATATTCCACTAGTTTAGATGCAAGTTATGGTTCTTTTTTATCAAAAACCCTATTCTAAGGTTTGATTTTGCACACAGAGCCTGATAGCTTCAAATTGATTATTCATACAACTTAAAGACTATTTTAAAGGACTAAAATTTGTAATAAAGTCTTTAATACCTCCCTTAACTTCTCCAATATTCTAAATAAATTCATGCAACTTTTTCTATGTGGTACAAGAGACTGCAAGTGACTATAGATACACAAAAAATAGGCTTTAGAAGGTTCCAATGACATGAACCGTGGATCAAGTATAAATTCTCTTCAAATTAAGTTTCATTTCATTCACACATGCAACAAATTTGTGAATATAACAAATTATGTAACAATAGACCTTTTATTCACAAGAAAATGATTATTCTGACTACATAGACCCCTGTTCTATCTTGGTAGACTATCAACTATGCTTGCAGTCCTGAAGTTCTTCACTTTTTAAGTTTGTTCTGACCTTCACTTCTTCTTTTTAATAGTTTTGAAGTTGATAAACTTGTTGGATATGTACTTTAATTGGATTTTTTTATCTTTTCCTTGGAATCTTATTAATAACCTTGTTCTCAACTTAGAAAATGAACTTTAGTTAATGGGTCTGCCAATATGCATAAATAGCTAGCCTGTACCATTCAACCTATAGCATACATAGATTAATGATATAGTCATTCATATATTACATCTACCTCATACAAAGAAAGGAATGACTAGGGGCATTCATGTAAAAGGCTTGATGGTGGATTCAGGATGAATTCCTAAATAATTTGTTGTTTTTTAATCAATAGGTCTATCAATATGTATAAATGGCTAGCATGTAGCATTCAACCTATAACATACATATAGTAATGATACAGTCATTCATATATTACATCTACCCCATACCTAGTACTACATGTAGGTATGTTATCACTCATAGATGACATATTCCTGAATTCATGATACAGTCACTCATATCAGACACAAACATAGCTAATCACCCTAATACACTCCATTTACACCTAAACCATTAATCTTAAACCCTAAACACCATAAACCTTGAACATTGAACCCTAAAACTAAAACCTAAATACCATGAACCTTAAACATTTAACCCTAATACATTAGCCCTAAACCCAAAACAATAATATCTAAACCCCAAAACCTAGACCCTAAACATAAAACCTTAAAACCTTAAACCCCAGACTTTATACCCTAAGCCCTAAATCCTAAACTTTAGGCCCTTAACCCTTAATCCTAAACCATAATCCTAAAATACTAAATCCTAAATAATAACCATAAAACCTTAACCCTATACCCTTAACATTAAACATTAAACCCTGAACACAAAATTCAAAATCATGAATCTTAATGCCTAAACAATGAACCCTAAACCCTAAACCTTGACCCCTAAACTCTTAAACCTAAACTCTAATATTGAAACCCTAAGCACAAAACCCTAAACCTTGAAAGTTTAACCCTAAACCACAAAACCAAAACCATAAAACCTCAAACCCAAAACAATAGACCCTAAATCCTAATATTGAATAAACCTTAAACCTTAAAACCTAAATGCCAGAACCCAAACAATCAACCCCAAACTGATATATAGTAATGATACAATCATTCATATATTACATCTACCCCACATAGAGAAAGGAGTGACTAGGGACATTCATTTAAAAGGTTTAAAGGTGGATTCAGGATGAATTCGTAAATTATTTGTGTGTTTTCTAATCAATGGGTCTATCAATATGCATAAATGGCTAGCCTATAGCATTCAACCTATAACACACATATAGTAATGATACAATCATTCATACATTACATCTACCTCATTCAGAGAAAGGAGTGACTAGGAATACTCATGTAAAAGGTGACTAGGAATACTCATGTAAAAGGCTTGAAGGTGGATTCAAGATGAATTCCTAAATAATTTGTTGTTTTTTAATCAATGGGTCTATCAATATGCATAAATGGCTCTCATGTAGCATTCAACCTATAACATACATATAGTAATGATACAATCATTCATATATTACATCTACCCCATACCTAGTACTACATGTAGGTATGTTGTCACTCATGCATAACATATTCTTGAATTTGTGATACAGTCACTCATACCAGACATAAACGTATCTAATCTCCCTAGTACACTCCATTTACACCTAAACCATTAATCCTAAACCTTAAACACCATAAACCTTGAACATTTAACCCTAAATACCATAAACCTTGAACGTTTAACCCTAATACATTATCCCTAAACCCATAACAATAATACTTAAACCCAAAAATCTAGACCCTAAACATAAAACCTTAAAACCTTAAACCCTAGACTTTATATCCTAGATCCTAAGCCATAAAACCTAAACTTTAAGCCCTTAACCCTAAATCCCAAACCATGAGTCTAAAATCCTAAATCCTAAACACTAAACCATAAAACCTTAACCCTATACCCTCAATATTAAACACTAAACCCTAAACACAAAATTCAAAATCATGAACCTTAAACCTAAAACATTGAACCCCAAACCCAAAACCTAAACTTTAAGACCTTAACCCTAAATCCCAAACCATAAACCTAAAATCCTAAATCCTAAACACTAAACCATAAAACCTTAACCCTATACCCTCATTATTAAACACTAAACCCTAAACACATAATTCAAAATCATGAACTTTAAACCCTAAACATTGAACCCCAAGCCCAAAACCTTGACCCCTAAACTCTTAACACTAAACCCTAATCTTGAAAACCTAAGCACTAAACCCTAAACCTTCAAAGTTGAACCCTAAACCCTAAACCTAAAACCATAAAATTGCGAACCCAAAACCATAAACCCTAAACCTTAACACCTAAGTGCCAGAACCCAAATAATCAACCCCAAACTGACATATAATAATGATACAGTCATTCATACATTACATCTGCCCCATAAAGAGAAAGGAGTTGCTAGGGACATTCATGTAAAAGGCTTGAAGGTGGATTTAGGAGGAATTCCTAAATAATTTGTGTGTGTCTTAATCAACAGGTCTATCAATATGCATAAATGGCTAGCATGTAGTATTCAAACTATAACATACATATAGTAATGATACAATCATTCATACATTACATCTACCCCATATAGAGAAAGGAGTGACTAGGGACATTCGTGTCCCAAAAATATCACTCTTTTTGGGAACAACCTATGAACAATTTTGGTTCAACAGACCAAAATCCTCTCTCCCCTTTTCAAGAATTGTTCTGAGCATTCAAGTTCTTCATTCTTCAAGCTTTTCAAAAATATACGGACTCTGCAAGCTTGAAACTACGGACTCTGCAAGCTTGAAACTACGGACTCTACAGGCTTGAAACTACGAACTCCATAGGCTCATTTCTACGGACTTCACATAAAAGAATCTACGAACTCTACAGGAAGCAAATCTACGAACTCATTTCTACGGACTCCCCCAGTTCTACAAACTTGAATCTACAGACTCTGCAGGAAAGAAGCAAGCTCTCAACACTTAGACAATTTAAAGGTTGGTTCAACGACAAGGTTCAACCAAAAGAATTCATCGGCAAACTTCTAAGCAAGGATTGAAACATTGAACCGTTGAACCTTGAACCATTTTGGTTCAATGGGTTCAAGGTTCAACATCATTGACAAGAGTTAAGCGCTTTGTCAAAGGTTCAACAAGTTGAACGACCAAATGGTTCCATGGATTTGGTTCAAAAAGATCAAAAGGACTTAGCCAAATAAAAAGAATGAACCGATTGAACCATTGAACCTTGAACCAAAAGGTTCAACGAGTTCACAGGTTCAAAGGTTCAACCAATGCGATAAAGATCAAAGAGCTTAGAAAGAAAAAGGAAGTGACAGACAAAGGATGAACTAATGAACCAATTGAACCTTGAACCAAAAGAGTTCAAAGTTCAATGGTTTATGGGTTCAAAGGTTCAAAAGCAGCCTCAGTCAAGGAAAGAAGAAGCAAATAGGTGGTTCAACGGATGGTTCAACTAAGGAGTGGGAAAGCGATTGAACCAGGAAGCCATGGAATAAAAGAGACAGAATGAACCGATGAACCAATGAACTAATGTACTTTCAGCGGGTTCAAATTTTTAAGGTTTAACATGGTTCAAGCGGCTGGCGACCATTGACAACCCCACAGACGTCAAATTTAAAGTAAGGGAATATCCATTGAAATTCAAATAAAGCATAGAACTTAAAGGAAGAACCAAGCGACTGACCAAAAAGATAGCCTGAGAGCTCAAATCACAGCAGGAAGAAACAAAAAGGAAAATATCTACGTAGAAGTTATTCCGGTAGCTGGAACAGTCTGCAAAGTAGATTTTTTTAGCTTGTAAACATTGAAGGCGCGCCCTGTTGGTCTCCTTTGGAGTAAAGACAAAATGGACAGCTGCGCAGACGTTAGAGGGGATAGACCAGATGATTCAAACTCGGGAGAATACATATGGGATGAAATGACATGCCATCAATGCAGTCCTTTGACAAACTTGGAAATGCATTCAAGGCATTGAATGCACAGCATGGGCCATTATATGGAACAAAGCGCCAAGTCTTTCTTGGCTGCTATATATTGTAATCTCTTTTATTGTTTTAAGGAGATCTTCCTGTTACCAGAAGCAAAAACTCTGCCCAAATTGAAAGGTGAATACTGAGACTTTGAGCTCAGATTGTTGTTCATATTATTTTATCTGAATAAGAAAGCAAGTTACTTGCAAACTTTGTGCTGTTATAGCTTGTGCCATTTTAGGAGATTGTTCATATGTCTGTCTTCTAGACACATTCTTATTTATTTAATTTAAAAATCAAAATTAGTGGAAGTGATAAGGAAGATGTCCTGAAGTCAGTTACTTTCAGACTTTGTGTTGTTAAAGTTGTCTTTAGTGTGTGTTTGTTTTATATTTCTATGTTAAGGATTTTGGGATGATTTTGTGCCCCCATTATCCTTTGTATCTCACTTTTTGGGTAGCTGAAGTGGAGACTTTGTGCTACACTTCATTCTACTGGTTATTGCACCTTATTACCAGTTACTTGCCACTACCTGAAAGAACTCTTGCTGTCCCTTGCAAGAACACTTCTAAAATAAGAGAAGTGCCTTCAGTGTCTTCACCAAGATTTTCTCCTCTAATTGTTAACATCATCTCTGAAAAAAGAGAGATGGATGGTTTATCCTACCCTTGAGTGTTATTTTTTGCTTATATATATAGTATATAGCTACCTTATATTTATAGGGAACCTCCCCTTGAGGAGAGGAGAGATTTGTCCCCTTTGGATGTGGTAAACCTGCAACTTTGGCCAACCTATCTCCCTATGATGTGGTTGAAGAGACCTATTTTGCTCACTAGTTAGCTGGTCAACAAAATATTCACCCAACAAATTCCTAAATAATTTGTTGTTTTTTAATCAATGGGTTTATCAATATGAATAAATGGATAGCTTGTAGAATTCAACCTATAGCATATATATAATAATGATACAGTCATTCATACATTACATCTACCCCATACCTAGTACTACATGTAGGTATGTTGTCACTCATACATGACATATTCCTGAATTCATAATAGAGGCACTCATTTCAGACACAAACGTAGCTAATCACCCTAATACACTCCATTTACACCTAAACCATTGATCCTAAACCTTAAACATTGAACCCTAAACCTAAACCCTAAATGCCATAAACCTTGAATGTTTAACCCTAATACATTAGTCTTAAACCCAAAACAATAATATCTAAAGCCCAAAACCTAGACCCTAAACATATAACCTTAAACCCTAGACTTTATACCCTAGACCCTAAGCCCTAAAACCTAAACTTTAAGCCCTTAACCTTAAAGCTCAAACAATAAGCCTAAAATCCTAAATCCTAAACACTAAACCATAAAACCTTAACCTGATACCCTAAATATCAAACACTAAATCCTAAACTCAAAATTTAAAATCATGAACTTTAAACCCAAAACGTTAAACCCCTAAACTCTTAACACTAAACCCTAATCTTGAAACCCTAAGCACTAAACCTGAAGCCTTAAAAGTTGAACCCTAAACCACAAACCCTAAACCATAGACCCTAAATCTTAAAACTGGATAAACCCTAAACCTTAAAACCTAAATGCCAGAACCCAAACAATCAACCCCAAGCACTGAACTATAAACTTTAAACCCTTAACCCAAAACCCTAAAAATGAAACCTAAATGACAAAAACTAAATATACATTACCATAATGCACTCATATATTTACAAGTGAAGTTGGGTCTTAAATAGATATATAGACTACATGGCGTACAAGAAATTTCAACAAACTTTGATTAGATGCAAATTTCAGCTACTTCATGCACAAAAATTGGTGAACATCGCCTTTGGGGCAATGATTTTTGTATAAGTTGGCTTTCTAGGTGGCTAAAGATTTCAATATGTGTCTGGTCTTTGATAACCAAAAAAAATTACTTGTAATTTAATGAGAACTTGTAATTGGATTCCTATTGCATTCTCTTCTATGATAAGAATCTAGTGTGTAGACACTATTAACCATTGTACTATAGAAAGTTAACAAATCATCAATACTCAATGAGACAAAAATCATTTTCTACATGTATTATGATTTATACATAGTGAGAATCAAATGCTCTAAACATACAAGCACATGGATTGAGGAAAATGTTGGAAGAAACATCTAGCTGTGGCAATAATAATTCAATGTTTTTTACCATTGAACAAATGAATCTTTTGACATACAATCTTTCCAATGCTATGCAACTTAGTCTTTTTACAATGCCTTTATTTTTGGAGATGTAAGAGCATATGCTTGTTTAGAAACAAATTTAACGCTTCATGTTGTAAAAAACATGTCCAATATTACAAATTGGCAATCATACATTGTTAAATTGGGTTCAATCTATGATGATGATGGGGTGGAAATCAATGAGTTTGTTTTTCAATAGATTTCATATGTATTAGATGTTACTATTTGGCTATGGTCATCAACAACTCAACAAATCATCAAAATCTATAAGGATTTATCTCAATCATGTGCAACAAAAAACAAAATTTTATTTCAAACAAATACAAATTTTGATGACCATAAATGGCTAGCCTTCACCTTGGAAATAATATCTCGATTATGAGAGTTTGTCTTTCTGATGCCAAAATTATTTTAAGAGAGATTTAAGATCATATAATGTAAACTTCCCTCGATGTTACCCAATACTATGGTCTAAGAGAGATTTGCAATTTTTTTCAATCCACTTTGTAAAAAAAGGGCAAATTGTCATGTTTATTAAAAGACTCTATAAGTGGTATATTTGAGGTCAATATTATAAGAAACTTATAGGGAAATATTCACCTTACCTGCAAGACAAAAACATGACTCCAAATAAACAAGGCAACTTGAAAGAATAGGAAAACCTATACAAATAAATATTTTAAGATTGGTGTTTGAGATGAAGAGGGAAAATACTTGCCTTGTTGAAGTTAAATAACTGCCTAGGGATGGAGTAGGCCGACTTCCATACAGGCATGAATCCCACTCATGTTAGAATCAATATTATTATTAAGTAAAGGAAGATAATGAACTAGTGAAAAGGATATGGGTATATATAAGGCACATTCACATGGAGTAAGACTAGTAGGAAACCTAACTTCTATCAATTCACATTTGTGATTAGGTCTATTTATTATTTATACTTAGAATACCCATAGGTAATGAACTTTAATTTGCTTTTAGTTGTTTTTATAAATTATTTAAATACAAAAGAGACCCCTCAATGTCCTAGTCAATCAATTTAAGCACATGGTTTTCATATATTTAAAAAAATTCAAATGCATGCCATCATTGTTTGATGGAGTATTTTATCTAGTCAGTATGTTCCATTTTTGACCGAGTTTTAATTTAGTTGGTGCTCATATGTCATTATGATAATGATGCATATTATGCATGATTGTTGAGTTGGTCAAAAACAAAATTCTGGGATGATAGTTCATAGGTTGTTTTTGCCAACGCATCAGTGACTTACATTTAGCCTTCCCTAATACTTATAAATCCACATATGCCCATATATTAAAGCAAATTTAACATATTTTTAAGTGATAAGCTTAGAATTACCATCTCATGGGTCAAAAAGATAACAAAGAAAATGTTCAATTAATCTAATCCATTAAAAGGTATCTAGTCGAGACATCTAGAAACACCACAAACAACAACTACAATGACCTTGATAGCCATTTTGGAGCATGATTATAGACTAACAAATATAAAATAAAATTTTAATGTGTATTTGTTATGTAGCTCATATAAAAGGAAACATATAATTGCACCCTAACCGAAGGAAAGGTGAAATTATCATAAAGTTTGTGCAATGCAATCTTTATTTTATTCTTGGCTATACATTGTAAGAGAAGATTCTCAGAAAAATTAAAAGCTTTTAAATTGACTTTTAGGCCAAATCCATAATAAGTTTGGAATCGTATTTTGTTGTGTCATATATATTTTTAGAGTTACCAAATATTTTAGTTTAGGTGAATTTTAAGGTTAATTAAATTTCTAACAACCACGATGACTAGAAAATAGAGTGCATCTCATAGAACCATTACAATCAACCCTATAAATTGTACTAACATCTCTAAGTTTAATTTCATTCATTATTTGACCTTTTGATGTTATATAACATCAAATATATAAAAAATCATAGGATTCAAAAAGTTTGACCACCGTTACATATATTAAAAGATACATTTAATTGAAAAATAAGATTATTATAAAATTATTTTTATTACCAAATTATTAAGGTTTCTAACTACCATTGGTTTAATTTTAAAATAATGTCTCCAACTACTATTTCTATCCATATTCTCTTATATATAAACTTGAAGTTACATGAATTCTTAATATATATATATAGTAAGAATTAATAATATAAATCATATATATATATATATATATATATATATATATATATATATATATATATATATATGATTTATATTATTAATTTTGAATCAATAATAGAACCTAAGAAACTTAAACATATTATCCTAAATCTGCATAGGAGTTATCTATAGATGAATTCAAGGGCATTACTACATAGTGATTTGAGCATAGTTGGAATTTTGTGTTACACACAAACCTTGCATTATGTGCATGTTATACACCTCAAAAACATATTTCAATACATGTATACCTTCTTTGCACCTTTAAGCACTTACATAACACCGTTGGGTATACTTTAGAGTCACAAGTATTCACATAATACCTTTAACATATTACAAACAGATGGAAGATTCTTATTGCATTGCACCATGTCATGTTGTACTTAATGAGCTTGTGCCACGTCAAAACACTTGTTAACATACCACTTACATAAGAAACGAACAACCAATAGTTACACCTACAACAAGGTGAATTGTCAACCATTAGAAAAGATGAAAACTTTTGTAACCATCTTTATTTTTATATTATTTACTTTGATTGTGTATGGGAATCCATTTGACACTAAGGAGTAATATGTTTACATGTTTGGATCATCTAAAACCAGATGGTCATAATTTGTTTACTCGTTCCACTCAAGTAGGAAGCGTTTCCTCTTTTTTATCATGGGAATCTTCACTCTCATCTTTACTACATATTATAAAAATATGTACCATACACTACTCTTTCTCATTGAATAAAAGTAACACTATTTTTCTAATTTTTATATTCAAATGTTAGTTGTTAAATATAATAACTTCTTTACTTTTCTTGTTATATAACACATAGTCTACTATTTTAAACTATAATGTTGTCCTCTGATTCATCATCTCAATCCCCATTGTTTACATCATTAGTGTCATATCGAGAGCTTTTATATGTATGTAAACACATGAGCACATCAAGACAACTAAGGAAGTCTACTATTTTATGTTTATGTTACCTCCTTAACCTATAGCATGTCTAAAGACATGTATGGCAGAATTTTGGCTTCTAAAACATTTCATATTATCTTATCACATTTATTTCTATTCTTATATTATTATTAGGGTCATCCTATGGAATAAACATGGCCTAAGTAGATTGTATATAGGAGTTAGTGGTTAGTTGTTGATCATCATATTGTGAACTCTGTTCTTATTACATTTTTTGGAGGTTTCCTCATCAAAGTGGAGCAGTCATATTTATCAAGTATTTTTCACTTTCATCAATTATTGTTGTGGATCTACTTATTTTACTCATATTTATGCAATATCTTATTCAATTGGCATGAATTATATAAGTGATTTCATTTCAAATTGTATCAAAGCTCTAATTTGGGGCAAGTTTCTACATGCAATTCTTTCAAACATGGTGTAGTTGGTGTCCGAAGGGCCAAAGGATCATAAAACATAACTTGTGATCCTAGAAGAACTTTTTTCATCACCATAGTATTGTTCAAGGTTTTATTAATGATAAAAATATTGATTTTTTATCACATCTTTGTACAAATTAGCTGTCATTGGATTCATCTCAGTGAGATGTCATAACAGTACAATCCTCTAGTTCATTTTTTTAAGGCCACAAACCCAAAACCCTAGGGATCATGTATGGATGGTCCAAACATTCATGACTATGAGAAATGGAAAGACACTCCAAGAAAAACTCCTCAAAAGGATGATAAGGAATTTGAAACTTTGGATCCTATGTTTCTAGGATGGTTCACCAAGTTCGATCAGATATGAAAAGCATGGTCAAGAAATATGATCTCAATGCAGTAAAAGGGGACATCAATGCGGTAAAATAGGACATCGATGATGTGAAGTCTTAGTTGGAAACTATCAGTCAAACATTGACCACTCTTATGGCTCATCTTCAGCCAAATAATCCCCCACTGATCTATTGAGGTTCTCCGAACTATAATAAATCCAATACCAATTCAAATAACATGATGCCAAAAATATAAGTGTGCATATTTGATGGTAAGGATCCACAAACTTGGATCAATAAAATGGAAAACATTTTTGATCTACATCAGATGCCATGTGCACAAAATATGGTTATGGCATCATTGTATTTAGAACCTAAGTAGTTCATTTGTTATAGGTGGTTATGCACTCAAAATAAAAAGAAGGGCCTTCCTTTTAGCTACTTGGTATTTAATCATGAGTTGTAGATGAATTATTGCAAAAATGTTGTATAAAACTACTTTAGTTGATTATCAAAGTTATGAATAATAGGGCCTCTCAAGGATTTTATTAAACAATTCCATTATCAATCCTTATGCATGGATGACATCAACGAAGACAAAATGCATGACCTATTCTTAGTGGGCTTAATGATAACATCTAATTTGATGTTTGCATGTTTAATTCAAGTTCAATACCTAAATCCATAGAATTTTTTGGTTCCAAGTTGTACAACTCTTTTGCTCGGCCTTGCACACTTGAAAAAATGGCAAACATGGATGGTAAACCCAATTATATGTCATTATAGTCAGGAAAGGGTTTAACACACAGATGGACGAGATGCAGACAGTGATTGGAAGGCACCGATAGAGGGTATGGTTAGCTCTCTACTACTTATGGCTTTTCTTGAACCAAGGTGAGAGGCCCTGAAGGGTAGGTTACTCACATGGAGTGATTCTACAATTCAATCTCCATGGGGATTTTTGGCATAAGGAAACATAAATATGATCAGGGCATAACCAAACTTATTCACTCCACTTGGGAAGGGTTGTTACATGGAATGAACAAATGCACTAAGTCACATACAAGCTATTGAAGACAAACTGGGATGTGCTTGTTGTTGCTTGAATATTTTGTCGATCAGCGTACTGATAAACAAAATAGGTCTGATTAGCCAAAGTAGGAAGATTGGTTGTCCAAATGTGTAGGTTCACCACATCAAAAGGGGACTAATCTATCCTCTCATCAAGGGGAGGTTCCCTATAGATATGATATATATATATATATATATATATATATATATATATATATATATATATATATATATATATATATATATATATATATATAAACAAAAAATAATACTCAAGGGTAGGATAAACCATCCATCTCTCTTTCTTCAGAGATGATGCATGAAAATCAAAAGAAAAATCTCAAGGGAAATGACAAAAAGCACTCCTTTTCTTTCAAAAGTACTATTCATCAAACCACAAGAATACTCCTAGTAGTAATTGCAGAATGTAACCAAGGACGTAGTAACCAGCAAATTGAGATGTAGCACAAAGTCTCCACATGAATTGTCCAAGAGTGAGATACGAAGGACAATGAGGGCACAAAGTCATCCCAAGGTCCTTTACACAGAAACAAAAAGAAAACATACTAAAGGCAATTATGGGGGCACAAAGTCTCTCCACAGTTGACTTCAAGACACCGTCCTGACTATTTTCACTAATTCTGCTTGTTGAATTAAAGGAAAAGAAAATATATTAAGTAAAAAGACATAAGAACAGTTTCCCCAACAATAAAGATATCACAACACAAAGTCTGAAAAGTCACTTATTTTCTTATTCCAATAACAAAATATGATCAACAATATGAGCTCAAAGTCTCAGTAAGGCCTTTCAATTTGAGCAGAGTTTTGTTTCTGATAATCAGAAAGAGATACATCCATAATAACAAGAGAGTCCCTTATATAGCCTCTTCAAGAAGATCTTGGGAATAGTAACACATCATGTTGCATTGAATTTTGTTGAGAAGACATGCTAGAATTTAGGGGCATTTACCCATTTGCTTTTCTCAATGCAGAGAAACGAGTCACGTGATTGAAAGTTTGCATCTTTTAATGTCCACCTAGCGATCTGATTCTAGAAACATATCTAATGCGTAAATGTTTTTGGTCCTTCCTCATCGTTCCTCCTTTTTTGGTTATTTGAATTGGGTCCTTGATTCAATTTGATGCTCTGTTCCTTAGTCGCTTCCTGCTGATCTTGGCCTTAAAGCCTTTGAATGCATTCAAGTCCATGCTTAAACCTACAAGGATCAACGACTATTTCATTGTTGCGACTTTGACATCCATGGGCACGTCACTTTCCTCGACAATTCCTTTGGCTTTGTTGTTTGATCTTTCCTGGAGGGACCTGCCTTGATAAACGGTCTGCTTTGGGTCGAGAAGAGCCCTCACAAGGGTATCTGCCCTTCAGGCGATCTTCAGATGGCCTTCGGGCTTCTTTTGGTAGGTCACTAAGTTCTTTGGCTCTTCTTTAAGACTTTTTAAAATCAACAGCTATTTTACGAACCTTGAAATTGACGTTCGTGCACCCGTCACTACGTTTGAATTTTCAACGGCTAGTTCACCGTTCTTCAGCTTTCTCTTGATTCGGCCTTTTCTGCTACTTTCTTCCTTCAGATTTCTTGTTTTGCATCCTCTCAAAGGGAAGGTGACCCTTCAGCTTTGGGGAAGTGTCCTTTAATTTGGCAGTTGAGAGTCCCCCGCAAGGGCACCTGCCCTTCGAGGTCCTTCAGCGGCATTTTGTCTTCAAAGTCCTTTGGAGCTTTCCCACGGACTTTTTTTTGCAGACATTTTCCCTTGGACAAAAAGTTCACAAGAATTTTTTCGGCTGCTTTGTCTTTGGCCTTCGGAAATTCTTTCCGGCTTTTCTCCTGCAGCTTCCCCGAATTTCTTCAGACTTTCTGTCCAAAGGAATTCCTTCGGACAGAAGTCTAAAAGAATTCATTTCTTTCCTTAGTCTTTCCACTGGGGGAACTTTTCTAAAGGAAATACCTTTGCTCTTTTGGCCTTTGAATTGGTCCATTTGCCTCCTTCCTTCCCTTCACAAGGGCTGTTTGAGCTCCAAATTATCCTTTCAAGTTTTTGCAACGGTTCATTTCGGCTTCTGAGTGTCCTCCACAAGGGTTGTTTGTCCCTTGGAAATTTGCCTTAGTCGATTTTATGTGAATTTCAAATTGTGACATGTGACAGCATCCGCTGCTCTTAGAAATAAAGTGAAATGAGGCTCAAAATATGACACTTTACAGCATCCACTGAGTTCTATCAGGTTTTTGCTCGCTACCCTCCGCAAGGGTTCTAGGCCTTGGTTCACTGCCCTCCGCAATGGCTGTTTGATCCTTTGGCTTTGGGGCAACCCCTTCAACCTACCGATTGAACTAACTTTGGTTCAACGGTTCAATGGTTCATTCCCTTTGACTGCTTGAACCAAGATTCTTTGAAACAAGCCTCGTTGAACCCATTGAACCTTTAACTCGTTGAACCAAAGTGGTTGAATGGTTCATCAGTTCATTCTTTTTATTTGGCTAAGTCATTTTGATCTTTTTGAACCAAATGCATTGAACCATTTGGTCGTTGAACCTGTTGAACCGTTGAACCCATTGAACCTTTGAACCAAAGTGGTTCAATAGTTCAACGGTTCAATGATTCATGCGTCGAAAACTTTTCTTTTGATTGAACCTGCCTGTAGAAGCCTTTGAATTTGTTGAACCTTGAAGCGGTTGAACTCTAGCTGCTGATGTTGAAACTTTGAACCTGTTAAACCCATTGAACCAAAATGGTTCAAGGTTCAAGGTTTCAATGGTTCAATCCTTGATTAGAAGCTTGCCGATGAACTCTTTTGGTTGAGCCTTGTCATTGAACCAACTTTGAAATCGCCTGAGTGTTGAGAGCTTGCTTCTTTCTTGCAGAGTCTGTAGAAATCAACCTGTGAAGTCCGTTGAACTTAGTCTGTAGAATCCATAAATTTTCTTCCTGCAGAGTATGTAGATTCAAGCTTGCAGAGTCCGTAAATTTAAGCCTGTAGAGTCCGTAGATTCAAGCCTGCAAAGTCCATAGATTTAAGCCTGCAGAGTCCGTAGATTTCTAAGAAGCTTGAAAAATGAGGAATTTGAATGCTCAGAACAAATTGTGAAAAGGGAAGAGACAATTTTGGTCTGTAGGACCAAAATAGTTCAAATGTTGTCCCAAAAATGAGTGATATTTTTGGGGGACAACACTTGTAACCTTCATTCTAATAAATTTTCAACAAGAACGGGCTGAATGGAAGACTGCAATGTTGATCTTTAAAGCACAAAGGACAAACACATTCTAAATATGCAAGATTTATGTATTTGCAGGCAAATAACTCTCATAATATGTAACAACTATATTATTTTTAGGGTAGGATGTGTAAGACAAGTTTGATAGTTATAAAAAAGAAGTGGCGTGCTAGGGGTTTTTAAACAATAGAGATTCTTTCAACATTCGTGACATTATTCCTTTGCAAAAATGTAGAAAACTCAGATGCAAGCTAAGGGATATACCAGGAGTGTTTTGCATTTATTGGTGCCAATGAAATGCAATACCCAAATGATTCTTGAAATCCTAGAACATACACTTCACTTAGAATCTCAAATACTTTTTCCTATTAAATTCATAAACCTTGGGTACCCTAAAGAGTTATTCAACAACATATTTTCAAATCAAACTGTAAAAAGGGGTTTATAATCTTAGATCTATGCTCAAAATGATAACCAATAGTAAGCATTGAACCAAATATCCAATCAACAAAATTTGCAAAACATATTTTTGCACTTCATCAAAAGGAAAGAGTAGAAACTACAAGTATTATCATTAAATTTGCAAATAAACCTTACATACATCATTTTTCCAGAATGTTTCCATGGGGACAAACATAGTGAGTTTGCTCTTTTGACAAGGGAGACATAAACATGCTCTCAAATCATGCTAATTGTGATATAAGAATTTGACTCAAGAGAAGATGGTTAGTATGGTGTTAGTTCCAAAATGAAAACAAAATGAAATAAAAAAACTAATAGCATAACATCTCTTGGCCTAGACATTAGGGAGAGCTTAGTTAAAAAAAATAAATGACAAACACAACTAAAAAGAAAGAAATCAAATATAAGAGTTCCTTCACCTTCCTTGGTTCTCTAAATGTCTTTTTAGCGGTGGCTTGTTCGACTTGTGCTCATGAAGTATTCATCAAAGGAGGCTTGGCTATCTCCTCTTCTCCTTAGCACCTTTGGCTCGTAGTTTGGCTTGGCTTGGAATCAATTTGGCATGGTAACACTAGATTCTTGAAGCTTTTGGAACCAATTTAGCATTATAACTTTGCATCAAAAAAGCTTTGAAATGATGTTGTGAAGCCTCTTATTTATACATTTTTGGATTTGATCAAAATCAACCTCAACCGTCCATCTCAAGATTGAGATATGTGGTTGAAAATTATTTTAATTTTGAAATTAAGTTTTTAATTATCTTCATCATGAAATTGAAACAAAGAGCAATTAAGAGGCATGGAGGGCATCATGGAAGGCATTGATGAGGCATGGAGAGCATGAATCTTGATATTTGTGGCATTTATGGCCTCGGGATGTCTTCCCAAAAAATGAGGTCACTTGATGGTGCAGATATTCCATATTCATTTCCAAAACAAAGTATTCAACAAGTTTCTATGGAATTCTTGATTAAGCCTTGATTTGGGTTAATTAGCTCTTAAGCATGATTAAGCACTTTGTGCACAAATTATCTAAATTGATCAACATTCCTTGTTATTGGTCCTAAATTTGACTGGATTGGAATTGGAAGGTGTTATCAGATGCATTGGATGCGTATTCTTATTTAGAATGTTGCCAACAATAAATAACAAAGGCACGAGTATTGTGCAAAATATTTGATAGGAAAGAGCAGTTAAGAACACATGGGTGCAAAATTGACATTTTGACTCGAAATGAACTAATCAAAGCTAGCTAGCCCATAAATTGCATTGCCCCATTTAGTGATACCCTGGCCAAAATCAGCATTTGAATATGTCAATGTTACATCATTTAGCATGTTTTAGTGTTTTTAGGCCAAATTGTGCATTTTGGGTGGAAATTGGCCAAAACCCTGATTGGGGGTTACCAACAGCAAGTTTTAGGTATCTATAGTTTGCCCCTATTTGAGAAGATGTTGCAAGCTATAAGCACAATAACATCTTCTCAAATAATGAAAAGGTCATGCATGCATATAACTATAATGATAAAATAATTGTATGATACCCCCTCGAGGGAATGGTTGGCACAAGCAGGTCGACAAATGGCCCCTTAAAAAGAAAAAAGTGAAATGAGGGGCCCAAAGAAAGGAAAGATGATGGGGTGAAAACATAATGATATTGAAAAATTAGTCAAAATCATTGAGAATTTATGTGGGATGGTGTACAATGGTTTGCCCAAAGATGGTTATAAACATTGTACCCCAATAGTGACAACGTGGTATGATAAAACAATAATTTGTCTAAAGGTAGTTATAATCATTGAGAGGATAGAGTTGCCCCAATTATGACAGATAAACAAGATAATAACATGCCCTTGTATAGACAGAAAAAGTAAAGTGGTGACAACATAATGATTTTCTCAAAGGCAGTTATAATCATTGAGAAATACAAGTTGGATGGTGTGCAATTATTTGCCCATAAGCTGTTGTAATCATTGGACCCCAATTATCGCAAACATGATAAAATTAGTCGAGGATGATGATAACTTAACATAGAGGGTAATGATGAATTAGAACAACCTACTAGTAGGGAAATGCTCATCTAAACTAATAAAAGTTGAAATTCTTTCATGGTTAATTACTCTATTTAGGATATGATTAGGATGGAATTGGGATGTCAATGTCAAAGAGATGCTACCATTGCTAAATACACTTTTTGAAGTTGATTTTTATTGTATCACATGTCGATAAGCATCATGAGGACTTGGCTGAAATATGCATAAAGACTAACTCTTGAAATCCAATACTCAATAGTACACAATGCACCAATGATAGAAACCATGATGACAAGGAAAACATATGAATATGGATGGATTCAAGTGTAAGTGTGGGAAAGGAATCACCCAATGAAGACATATAAACTGAATCAAAGTAACAGCGCTGAAAGCAAACAAATAAATAAAAATAAGCACAAACAAATAAACAAAGCAACAAAAACCATACGAACATTGCCCTTAGAAAATAGGTGACAACTTAAAAAATGAACAAAATGAGAAAATAGAAGAAAAGGAAGGAGGTGACCAAGTTGTCTCCATATGCACTAGGCAAGTGAACTCTACCTACATAGTTTCATGGATGTAATATCCAATAAAAAACTTTAAGCCAAATGTAGGTCTCTCAGGGAATGAGAAGAATGTGATAACTGAGGAAAACAAATAGAATGGATGTAATATAAGAATAAGAATGATATTACAAAATGGCAAGCATGTGAGAGAAAAAGGCCAAAAAGGATAAAGAAACTAAGTGACAAGTGATGTGCTTGTAACTTAGTAAGGGTTCCCATAATCCTTAAAGCAAAAAAGTAGTCAATGTTATTATTCTTTTCTAATGATTTTGCAAATGTTTTTAGAACTTTTGAATTGTCTTAACTCGATCACGAATGATGAGACACTAAATGGTTTAAGCTCACAAAATGATGAGAGCGTTCAAACTGAGGTTTCTCATAAAATGGTGAAAGCGTGAGAAAAAAGGTGATTGAGCTGACCTCAACAAGTATTGAGCACTGCATACATAGTCCCAAAGTAGGACCTCAAGTCACTATAGTTTTATCCTTTCAATGGAGGAATTTGAGTAGTGTAGCAATCAATTCAAACAAAATAAGCATAGTTGGTAAAAAGACACAAGATGGCATAGAAAGTGGCAAGTTGGTACATCAAGGCTTAATGTTTCCCTTAGTTTGCCAATAGGTAGTTATAACCAAGATACAACATCATAGGTCAATAGTACTAATTTTCACAAAGGTGGTTATAATTAGTAGCAAGATCGATGGTAAGAAAGGACTAACAAACAAAGGATGCAACTACCGAAACTTCTGTCACACTGTCTCAAAATATGATCTTTGTCTGAAGTACTTGAATGAAATGATGAAATTGATCAGGTACCTTGATGCTGAAACTACATAACGAATGGCAAAAACCAAGATCAAATGGGCTAGGCTTTAAAACACACTGGGTCGATAGCATAGAAGTGAAAAGTGTGATCTATCAAAGAGGACGAAATAAGGATGGTATAAAGAAGAATAGTGTGAAAATGGCATAACTAAAATGGTCCTTACAAATAATACACCTTAGCATTCAAGTATAGTATTGCTTGTGATAAATAATATTCATTGGCTCTAGAAGTTCTTCGTCTGGTGTAGCAAGCTTGTATGCTTCAGATCCATAATTTGTAGTGATGATGAAAGGCCCTATCCTCTTTGGTTTGAATTTCCTTTTATGTTTCTTCTCAGGCGTGGTATTCTTTTGGTTTTTTTAAAAACAAGATCACTAAGTTCAAATGTTTTATACTTAACACACCGATTATAATATCCTTTTAGTTAGTTTTGATATGCTTGAAGATTGTTGAGCATAGCTGTGCATTTTTCATCAATTAGATCCAGCTCTTGCAGGCGAACTACTCGATAGTCATGATCATCCAGGACATGCTTCAAAGATATGTGTAGTGAAGGTAATTTGACCTCAATGGGAAGGATGGCTTAAATACCATAAACAAGTGAGTATGGAGTGGTTCCTATGGGGGTACAATGATTAGTACGATATGCCCAAAATGTAGGGAATATCTAGAGGTGCCAATCATGATCAGCATCATTAACAATCTTTTTGAGAATATTGACAATGGTTTTGTTGGATGCCTCGGCTTGGCCATTACCTTAAGGGTAATATGTTGTAGAAAACTATTGTGTGATGTTAATTTAGTACATAACTAGTCTACATATTTATTTTTGAATGATCCTCCATTATCAGATATAATTTCAGAGGGGATACCATAGCAGCAGATGAGATGGTTAAAGATAAATTTTGAAATTTGCTTTCTAATCACATAAGTGAGGGGTATAGCTTTAACCCACTTAGTGAAATATTAGGTGGTGGTAAGGATATGTTTATGGCCATCAGATGAAGTGGGTGTTGGGAAATAACGGAAGCACACAATTGATTACCAAGCAACTTAACATGCAGAAATTAACCAGAATACACAAGTAACTAGAATTCAGAAATAACATAGAATATGAGAGACAATACACAACTTGTATTAAAACTCTTCCAGAAAGAAATACAATAAAGAAGATTGCCACAGTTCTTCTTCTTTACACACCTCTAGGGCTCCCACACCTCTAGGGCATAAACAGTAAATCTTCCCTCAAAGCTCTCTCTCTTACGGTCCCAACACACAACTCAAACACAGAGTTGGTGTTCACCTCCAACCAGCCAGTATCCACTACTGCCAGTACTCCTGTGCTCCATGCACACCACAAGTGCTCCACGCACTCCAATTACACAAATGTACTTCAAGTAGATCTCCCATGAATTGCAACAACCTGCAACCCAATTTGATCTTACTTATGGAAGGAACTACCTTGCCTTCCTCTTTGCTCTCTTTGAGTACACACTGTACTCCAAGTAGATCCTACCTGATACTGCTCTCTGTTGTGTTGTTGTCCTCTCTGATCTTGCACACCTGCAAATCAATCTGGTTCTGCACACCTGCAAACCTAGATCATGCACACACATACATCTGCATATTAATGATCTTACTTACCATATAGATCTCTAAACGAAGCCATGCACACCTGTTGACCAAGATCCTACACCCCTGAAGAATCCTGTTGATTCTCCAAAATCAGCACCCACCTTGGTACTGCTGTGGAACTAGGAGGAACACCCTTGCTCACCTCACACACAGAAGGAGCTAACTTTGCTCAACTCAAACTAGAACAACTTATAATACAACCCATGAGTCTCTTAAGTAGATCTCATGCAAACAATAATTAGACATCTAATTACAATAATTAGATCCGTAGCTTCTAGTCTAAAATTGGCTCTTGACATGCAAACACTTGGTTTATTAACTAACTGCCCGTAACACTCGCAGTTCAAACCACACAGGTGACCGACGTCGGTCCCTGTCTGCCTAGAGGTGACTGACACCGGCCGATCCCTGACCGATGTTGGTTGCTTCCTATCTGTACCTTGTTGACGTCGGTTGGCCTGACTGACGTTGGTGTCTGTGACACTTTAGCAACTCCTCTAGCAACCTCCTCCCTGTTTGCATCAGTGAAGATTTTAGCTCCACAACCTAACAATCTCCCACTTAGAGATAAACAGCTGCATTGTACCTGTACCTGTACCTAATCTAATCTATTTCTTGGCTTGTATCCCTCTTCAAGATCAACCTTGAAGACCACCCACCACACAACCTGTGGTGCACCTCCTATCATCCGAGTACCCTGCCACATCCAAACCTACAAACCCATGTAGTGAAGTCCTGACCCTGCATAGCATGAATCCCTACTGCTGGTCCCTCTCAAATACCTGAGAACCCACTTCTCT
The DNA here is from genome assembly GCA_037957365.1 of Torreya grandis. Taxonomy (NCBI): domain Eukaryota; kingdom Viridiplantae; phylum Streptophyta; class Pinopsida; order Cupressales; family Taxaceae; genus Torreya; species Torreya grandis. Next base: position 813,436 of record JARHVA010001694.1, on the reverse strand, counting down.
GAATTGGCTCTTAACTCTATGACAGCTCCCACTGCTTGGAAAAACTCAGGTCTATTACAAACCTCATGTGATTTCGGACACTGAACTGTCCAGCCCTTAGTGTGCTCCAGTTCTGCATCCTGCGTAATAAACCTCGCAAACACCTGATTCACATCAGCTCCCACTGGAGATAAAATCAACATGTGATCTCCATGTCTCTCATGCCAAAGAATTTCGCTACTCTAAATTCCTCATGACATGCCACTGAACTAACCTTATCCTTAGCTCAGCAAAACCCTGTATGTACAACCCTGCTAGCTAGCATATTATCTACATACAGTAACAAGATAATGTCATGACCATCATCCACCTGATAAGACAAACCACAGTAGTTACCCTGACATTGACTAAAGCCATGGTTTGTCATCTCCCTGTCAAACCTGTACCACTGTCCTGCAGCTTCCTCAAGACCATATGACCTAGTCTTCTGTCTCATGTGTCCATTCACTCTATTCTTTAACTAAGATATCCATTCATCTCTGTGCTTTCATACTGGTTGGCAACCCTACCAAATCTCCCACTTGGTTCTGCATCATATTCCTGCCATGCTCCCACTGTTTTCTGGATCCTTCCTGCTCTGCAGTCAGCAACTAGTATAAAAAAGAGGAATAACAAATTTGAGGCTTACTTACCACCTTCAGTCCTCCATATGGGCGTTTGAGACTCCTTGACAGCTTGCTGTCCACCCAAAATTTGTTACAGTGATCGACCTCGATCACTACACAGTCTGCATCCAACCAACGTTGATTTCCATGCGCCTGTCCTGACTACCAACTCTGTCGACGTCGGTGTCTCCTGTTGCCGACGTCGGTCCTCATGACTGACGTCAATCTTACCTATTGCCGACGTCGGTCCTCCTGATCGACGTCGGTCTTACCCTGCCCGACATCACCGGCCTTGGTCTGCACATGACCAACATCGGCACCTGTCTGTTCGACACCGGTTCCCCCTGACCGACACCGGTACCTGTGTTCACTTGTGAGTGATGAATTTTTACCCGCGAGCTCTTTTGAATCAAAACCCATGTCCAAACTGCCCTACGTAAAAGTATCCAGCCCCATCCACTGGTCTCTGTTCGTCATCTCCTCCAATAACACCAAGGCTTTCTAGTTCTTAAGCATGTCAAACACATCTGACTTCCTCTTAAGAACATGCATCTCCTTTTTGCTCATGTGACCAAGCCTACAAAGCCACGTCTTCGCAACAGAAAAAAAATCAGTAATATAAGCAAGTAAATAAAGAGTACTTGCTTTCTTACCACCAGTTAATTTAAGTGCATCTGCTGTGAGAGTTCTTGTGCATCTCTCATCACCCAACTTTTCTGAAGAAATTAGCCACATCTCCAAGCCTGAGACCTACATGACCTCCTTCAACACCCATGTGTTGGCCGCCTGCAATTTCAGTTTCACTTCCCCTTTACCAATTCTTTGGCAAGGCTCACCAGCTCCTCTCCTTGGGGCTGCATGGAAAGAGGCAACATAATCTATTAATCAAGATTCAACTTTATCCAAGAAACCTCCCAGAGCATCCTGTGCAACAACACCTGCAACATCTGCATCTTCAATTCCTTCATGTTGATCTGCTACCAACCAACAATATTTCTTTACCTGCTCTTTCTTTCTATAGGACTATAAGTGACCATTCGTGCTTTTCAATTCCTCCATTCTTAGCTTACTTTCTTCTGCCATTGCTCTACTCCAATTCAATCAGAAACCCCTAAGAGTGACCTGTAACCAAACATAAAACTTGCTCCCTGCAACCTTAGCTCTGATACCACTTGTTGGGAAATAATGGAAGCACAAAATTGATTACCAAGCAACTTAACATACAGAAATTAACCAAAATACACAAGTAATTAAAATTCAAAAATAACACGAAATATGAGAGACAATACACAACTTGTATTAAAACTCTTCCAGAAGGAAATACAACAAAGAAGATTGCCACAATTCTTCTTCCTTACACACCTCTAGGGCTCCCACACCTCTAGGACATAAACAGTAAATCTTTCCTCAAAGCTCTCTCTCTTACAGTCCCAACACACAACTCAAACACAGAGTTGTTCACCTCCAACCAGCCAATATCCACTACTGCCAGTATTCCTGTGCTCTACGCACACTACAAGTGCTCCACGCACTCCAAGTACACAAACGTACTTCAAGTAGATCTCCCCTGAACTGCAACAACCTGCAACCCATTCTGATCTTACTTATGGAAGGAACTACCTTGCCTTCCTCTTTGCTCTCTTTGAGTACACATTGTACTCCAAGTAGATCCTACCTGATACTGCTCCCTATTCTGTTGATGTCCTCTATAATCTTGCACACCTGCAAATCAATCTGGTTCTGCACACCTGCAAACTTGGATCATACACACACATACCCCTGCATATCAATGATCTTACTTACCATGTAGATCTCCAAACGAAGCCATGCACACCTGCTGACCAAGATCCTACACCCCTGAAGAATCCTACTGATTCTCTAAAACCAGCACCCACCTTGGTATTATTGTGGAACTAGGAGGAACACCCTTGCTCACCTCACACACAGAAGGAGCTAACTTTGCTCAACTCAAACTAGAACAACTTACAATACAATCCATGAGTCTCTTAAGTAGATCTCATGCAAACAATAATTAGATCCACAGCTTCTAGTCTAAAATTGGCTCTTGACATGCAAACACTTAGTTCGTTAACTAACTGCCCGTAACACTCACAGTTTGAACCACACAGGCGAATGACGTCGGTCCCTGTCTGCCTAGAGGTGACCGACGTCGGCCGATCCCTAACCGACGTCGGTTGCTTCCTGTCTGTACCCTTCCGATGTCGGTTGGTCTGACCGACACCGGTGTCTGTGACACTTTAGCAACTCCTCTAGCAACCTCCTCCCTGTTTGCATCAGTGAAGCTTTTAGCTCCACAACCTAACAGTGGGGTTAATCTTTCCGATGAGGTCAAGTCCCCACGTAGAAAATGGCCATGGTGTCAACATCAATTTCAGATTTTTTATTGGGGCATGAATTAAATTAGCATGCCATTGACATTTGTCATATTTCTTTACATATGCAATGGCATTTGCATCCATTGTGGGCCAATAATAACCAGTGTGTACAAGATTTTTGGATAGGATTGCCCTGGTAGAATGGGCTCCACATGTTCCTTCATAAAATTCTCTTAACGCTAGTGTAGACTTTATAGAAGTTAAACAACGAAACAGAGTTCCATAAAAACTATGATGGTAAAGAGTGGATCTAAGTAAAGTATAATGAGTGCAATGATGAATGAAAGCTTTGGTTTGTTTTCGAGATAGATTAGGTTGTAGAACTTGGTCATAAATGTAGTTGTAAAGTTTTGAGTACCAGATAGAATTAGGACCAATAATATCATAAATCATAGCAACGGTTAAAGGTTCATGAGTTGGTGCTGACAAATTCTCGATGAGGAACTGATACTCTCTATATTTATCTATTTGTCAAATCAGAGAGCCAATAGTAGCCATGGCATCTGCAATTGTGTTACTAGCCCTCGATATGTGCTCAAACTGAATGTTGGCAATTTGTTTTTTAAGAGTGTCAATCATGGCTTTATATGGAACCAGCGTGTCATCTTTGGTATAAAAATGATCTATGACTTGATTGATGATTAACTAATTATCACCATAAACTTAAAGATAAGATATATTTCAATACACTACTTATTGAAGTCCTACAACAAGTGCTTCATACTCATCCATGTTGTTTGTACAAGAAAAATTGATTCTGAATGATTTAGGGATTAGAACCCCCTATGGTGTAATAAATAATAGACCTACCTCCGATCCATGGGTAGTGAATGAACCATCAAAATATAGCTTCTAGGGCTACTCCTCAAGGGGTGTGTCCATGATGGTCATGATGGATTCATCAAAAAATTGAAATGTGAGTGGTTGGGTGTTTGTGAGAGGTGTTTTAGCAAGTTAATCTGCAAGAACTTATCCTTTGATTGCCTTCTGATTGACATACTCTATGTCAAACTCACTGAGAAGCATGATTCATTTATTCATTCTACCTTGCAAAGTTATTTTAGACAATAGATACTTGAGCATATCTACTTTTGAAATGACCATAGTTTTATTATTCAATATGTAATGACGCAATTTCTAAGCTGTGAAAACTATGACTAGACAAGATTTTTCAATAGGTGCATAGTTATATTCATATGTAACCAAGGTACGACTTAGGTAGTATATAGCATGCTCCTTTATTTTGACATCATGTTAATCCAAGAGTGCCCCCAGAGCATGGTCAGTAGCTGATAAGTATAATAATAATGGCTTTCCTAGCATAAGAGGTAATAAAATAGGTGGATTGATAAGATAATCTTTGAGCTATTGAAAAACTATTTGGTAGCGATCATCGTAGTGGAATGCAACTCCTTTCTTTAAAAGGTGTGTAAAGGGATGGCACTTATTTGCTAATTGAGAGATGAAACGTCAGATTGACTAGATCTTACCCTACAAATTATGAAGTTGTTTTAAATTAGTTGGTGGTGGTATCTCAGTTATAGTATGGAATTTAGCTGGATCAACTTCAATACCTCTTTGAGACATGATGAATCCAAGTAATTTGCCTGAGGTTACACTTAACACATATTTATTTAGATTTATTCTGACTTTGTACTCTCGTAGTCTTTCAAATATCTTGCACAACAATACTGGATGGTCGGCCCTAGTTTTCGATTTTCCTAATATGTCATCGACATAGTCTTCAAAAATAGCATTCATCATATCATGGAATATGACAATCATGGCCCTTTGATATGTAGCTCCAACATTTTTAAGACCAAATGGTATCACCTGATAACAAAATATTCCCATGGATTTGTAAACATTGTTTTATGTTGATCTTCTGGTGCTATTTTGATCTGATTGTATCCTGAAAAGCCATCCATAAGTGAAAGCACTTCATAACCTACCGTGGAATTGATGATCATGTCGATATTAGGCAAGGGAAAGTCATCTTTAAGACAAACTTTGTTGATGTCTCAAAAATTAGTACAACTTCTAATCCCTTCCAGCTTCTTACTAATAGGTACCACATTAGAGATCTATTCTGAGTAGTCAATGGATCAGATACATCCTGCTTCTAAGAGTTTCTCCAACTCTTTCTTTACCAATATAACAATGTGAGGATGCATCTTACGGATATTTTTTTTATCAGTTTGGCATCAGGATTAACCACAAGGTGGTGTAGAATTAAGGCAGGGTCTAAACTTGGCTTGCCAAAATAGGCCCATGCAAAAATATCCACAAACTCTCTCAACAAAGCTTCAAAGATATCACATTCTTTCTCAGTGAGAGATGTTCCTAATTTTATCCATTTTAAGTTTGATGGAGTCCTGATATTTACTTCTATTGTATCTTTGACTAGAAGGGTCGAACTGTCTTCTAGGATAATAGGTAACAACTTGAACTGTTGGACTATGTCAAGGTCCTCTGCAAGGACTTGCTCTTCAACTTATCCTAGGCATGATGAACCTAAATCCCCTGATGGGAGATCTGGCCATGTAACAAAAACAGTAAAAAACTCTTGAAATATTTGATCAAATACTTATTGTTGCTCAAAAATGAACTTTGATCCATAGATAAGTTCATCGTTGGTGGTCTCTTGGTCTAAACTCGAAGAAAAATGAACACCCCCATCTAATGGCACTTGAAACAGGTTTTTACCATTAGACTGGCCTTTATCTTTACTTTTTCCCTCGTCAGAAAGTGCCTCAAAGAGGTTTTCACTTTGGGACCTCAATGTTTTACTTATTTGTTTTTGGCTAAGGGTGTTCACTCACTCTCCAAAATAGGCTACAGGATCCCATGTGATTAAGAATCCTGATTTGTGATCTCCCAATGGAAAATTGTCTCTAAGGCGTAAGAAATCATAGAATGCCTCATCATTTTGGAACTCATCAATCGACAAACTGGATTCTTGTTGGTCCCAATCTATTAGTTGGAGATAATACAATGGCAATGGATTGTGATGAACGGCTTGGATAAGGGTAAAAATGGCATTGTTATCAAACAGGTTGGTTTCATCTATGTTATCAAAGGTAAGGCTATGATCGAAATCTACTTCACTGTCAGCATCATCATCACTAGTCATTGGTGATGGAGTCTGAATAAGATATGTAGGGTCACCCCCAGGTAGTTTAAATCCAAGTTCATAAGGTCTTTCATACTTAGTCATGAAAATTGGATCGATGGTTCCTTATTGATTCAGTTTGAGGCCTCTTCTTTCATAATTGTGACGCTCCATGATCCTATTGGGAATATGATACTTTGCATTTTTATAACAATCAATTTGGTCGTCATTGTATAACCATGATTCATCTCCTTCAAGAGGGTCAAGTCCTAGGCCAAATACTGGTACAAATGTGACAGGTCCCTTATCTTTGTTCTTTCATTGTCAATGCACATGTGGGATGACCTTAGGTCTCCCAAAGGTTTTTACATTTTGAGGAAGATTGGAAATATGGAATGTATCATGGGTCACATATTCTCCTAGTCCATTATATGAAATGGTGTAATGATTAGAAGCTTCAGGAGGCAGCATGTGGAAAAGGAAATCCAAGGTATTATGATCTATGCAATTATTCAATGAAGGATCAATAAGTATAGCTTTTCCTCTATCGTGCTTGGAACTTAGATTCATATCATACTAATAATTATAGCTTTGAAACTCGACCTCAAGATGCTTGCAGTGCTCATATGGGTGTAAATCTCTTGAAATATTCACTTCCATCCCTGAGTGGGAAAACTTGATACATTAGTGCAGTGTTGACGGGACTACATGAATCTCATGTAACAAAGGCCTGCCTAGAAGCATATTGTATGATAACTCAAGATCAAGCACATGGGAAAGTGCATCATGGGTCAAAGGCCCAATGATAATTGACAAAATAATGGTGCCTTGTGATTCTCTTTCTTGATTATCATAGGCTTTAATAGTTATTATTTTTGGTTGGAGATTTGTCATTATATAACCAAGAAGCTTGATGAGCTTTAGAGACACTATGTTGAGGGCAAATCCATTATCTGTAAGGACAAATTTCACTTTATGTCATCTGATACAAACATCAATGTATAATAGGTTATTATGGAGCAGGCCAAGGGAAGACATATCGCTTTGGTTGAATGTGACTTGTAGGGCTGGTGCCAGGTGTCCAACCAAAGCTTGAAATTTATCAAGGGATATGTTACTAAAAATAGTGGATTGGATCAAAAACTCATTCAAGATGTTCTTATGGACTATTGAAGTCCATAGTAAATCTAAAATATAACTTTGTGCTGATGTCTTCTGTAATTGTTCCATAATATCAAACTTCTTGTCTTGGTAAGTAGTGAATGGTTTATTCTGACATTGAACGGTTGGTTGGATGACAGGAAAAATGGTGGATGGTTGTGGGCCTAAGATAGTAATCTTTGACCTTCAAGTTATGATTTCACAATAGAGATTAAATATTAGACCATTATTACTAATTGCTATTGTAAATGGTGTGGGACCAGATAGGACAAGTCTCAGGTGCCAGTGCACTTGTATGTGCTCACATGGCAAGAATGAGTTATCGCTATAAGATCCAAAAGTGAAAGTCCTAATTTTTTGGTTTGCCTATATGCACTCCCAATCAAGATAATACTTTGGTATGCGCTAACTAATCAAATTAGTAGTAGCAAGCTTATGAAAAACAAACTCAATAGGTTCTCCTAGGTCACTAAAGACATGACATGTAGGGACGATTCTTCTAAGAAGAGGGGTTTGCAATGATAAAGGTTGTTGTATTTATTATGTAGGTCTTGCTTGTTGCACGTGCGGCATTGGTTAGAGAGGTTGATGGATAGGAGTAAGTTGAAAAGGTGGTGTAGATGACATCTGCATACTTTGGATATGATGAAATTCGGTTACTCTATTTCCCACAACATTCCTATTGCGGTTGAATTGCTTTGATCTTTCGTGGTTATTGGCCTATGCCAGTTATGATGCTTACTCTTGGATGAGATGTTAGTCATTTTCATGATTGGTACCTTGATTTTGATTAGTTGAATTAAGCTTGATGACTCCTTTATTTATGAGTGTTCTCTCGATCAACAAAACTTTATCAATGATCTCTTTAAACGTATGCACACATTGTAGTTTCAGATGATAGGCTATCTCATTATGAATTTTTTTTATAAACACAGTAGCTAATTATTTATTTGATAAACTGTGGGTGAAATAGCTTGTAAGGGCTCTCCAACACTGTAAATAACTTGCCAAACTCTTCCTAGCTTTTTGCTTTGCTTGTGTCAGGTCCAATAGTAAAATCTCATGTTTGAGATTATAGGAAAAGTGTTGCACAAACTTATTGAAAAGATTATCAATATCTGTTACTAAATTTTTGGGCAACATAAAAAACCACTTCAAGGCTTGTCCATCCAAGCTCCTTGGAAACAACAGCAAAAGGTTTATGTCACTATATGTCATTAGTTGACATGTGACAAAGAATTTGGTCAAATGAGCCTTAAGATCACCTTTCCCTTTGTATTTATTGAAGTTCAGTGGTTCACATCCTCGGGGAAATGGTATTTGTAAATACTTAATGTTGAATGGATAGGAAAATATGTCATCCAATTTGAATTTTTTGGTCTACTTTTCAACCTGAATGGTAGCAATTACATCCTTCATCTGTTGTAATTATTGGGATAGAAAACTTGATGGAATATTGATTTGAGTGAGAATTTGGGTTTGAATAGATGGTTGGGAGGTCATAAGTGGAACACTTTGACCAAGGTATGATGGAGATACCTATTGGGGTATATTAGCTTGGTTGGGGAATGGACCAAGTATATGCATACATAGATTAGGATGTACATGAAATTGCACATTTGGTTGCAGAATGTTATGGTTTGGCTTGGTGATAAAGGTTTGACTTAGGGGATTTTGTGGTTGGGATGAAGGGATATAATTATATTGTGCCTATTGTGGTTGAAAAGGGACATGCTACTAACTAATCAAACCTTGCTATTGAGTGGGAACTTGTGGACCAAGACCTTATCTCTAGATTTGTGGCACATTTTAAACCAATGATTGTCTAGTAGGTCCCTGAGAAACATGAGGACATCCTTATTGCACGAATACATATGAGGACATGAAAGTAGGTTGTAAATTTGGCATCTATCATTGACCAATATTTGCACGTTGTTGACTAGTCATTACTTAGTTTTGGATTGGCATATTATTCTGCGACTGAAGAGGTGTATTTGTCATTACTTGGTGAGGTGGAACATTTATTGCCCCTAATTGAGGTGAAAATGTATTTGTCTTCCATTGTGTTGATACACTAGATTGTGCCTGTTGTTGTGGAATACTACTCGTTACTTGTTGAGGGGGAGTAGGATTTGTCACATTTTATCGTTGAGGTGTGACATTGGCCATTGTTTGATTACCTAACCCTGTAGGTTGTACACTTGAGGAAGTAATTGGTTGAGGCTAGGGTGAAGAAACCCCTACTCCCTGATATGATGACCTATTCATAGGATTAACTACAGGCCCATGTTGTTGGCTAGTTATTTGCGCATTAGTTCCACTTTAGTCGGGACTGGACATTGTTTACACATTATCTACTACATTTGGCTCACTATTCTGTGTAGAGCCCAAAGACACTTCTTCAATAATGGGCATATGCATCAAGTTATCTATTAAAATAATTTGTATGAATGGGTCAGCATTTGGATTCTCTTGTCTAGTTAACTCTGTCATCACTTCTGTTGAAGGAACTAGGTCAATGAGAGGCTTACTTACCATGTTCATCTGATTGAAATCATGTGCTAGATTCAGATATGTTTGATATCTTGTCTATATTTGGTTAAATTGATCTTCCATGATGTTTTTGCTTTGATCAAATATATTAGTATCTTGGTACGTTGTTTGGACTAGAGCCATAGGATTGCTAGAATAATCATGTTGATCATAAATGATATTGTGGGGTACTCTTACTAGACTTGGTAAACTTTCATGGGGGAAGTCTGTTGAAAACTTAGCCCCTGCCTCTATGGCTCTAACCAAAATCTCATCTTTGTTCTCTAACAAATGTCACTCAAATAAAAATAAATCATACATGAAAGTCATATTAGTAGAATACAATTGTTGAAGTATTGGTTCATCCATTATAGGTATTGTAGCCAAGTATTACATGGTTTGTTCTTAGTCTTATTCTGTGTAAGGTGGTGTGTTAACCAGATAGTTAGCTAATAGATCATGGATTTGTGCCCTTGATTGAGTATTATAAGAGGGATAAGAATCCATCTCATAAGCAATGTTATCTGCATAGGGGTCTTGCACCATTTCTTTCTGCACAACTACATGATGAATCCCTAGATTGCACATGAGTCCACTACGAGTGTAGGAATACATGTTCGGATCCATAGTCAATGCTTTGTGATAAAAGGTCAAAGAGCTCTACAAACTCTAAAAATGATAGAATCTAAAACAAATGATGCCTTCAAGTTGGTCTAGATTTTTGAAAAAGATCAAAAAGTTTATGCAAAGATTTGTGAGGAAATAAGCTAGCATAAAGTATCTAACATTTCATCATTCACACAAAGGTAAGCAAGTAAATGGACCGAAAAATCAAAATACCAAACTCTAAGGTCGAAGTGTTTCAAATCAGTTTAATCTAAGAATTTAAAAGTTGCTAGGTCCTTTCGCCAAATGTGGCATCAAAAGCTAAGCTCAAACAAGGCATGTGCTAGGACTCTTGGCCAAACGACGTCAAAAGCTAGACTTTGAAAATAGATGAAAGTTTTAATCTAAAAGATTTGAAACACTTCAAACAAACACTAGGCATTCGATTCTTAGACATGAACTTGGTCAACTGGGTATAAGGTATGAAACAAAAGGCACTTTAACTATAGTTTATTTTTTCACAAAAATGGTATAAATTTGAGTTCTTTTAGACAAACAAGCTAAGCAAAAGTGAATAGTATAACCGTGCTTTAGACAAAGGGTCAAAATAACACATGGATTGGCCAGAAAATGTAAGAACAAATTTGGGACTCTATGCAAGAGGGTATATGAAATAATGCTTGAAATGTTTCAGGCAGTGTAACAACACTATGCTACTTAAAAGGTGTGGCAAAAAAGTTTGTTTCAAAAACTTTCTAAGGCAAAGATGTTTTCCTACAATTTTGGCAACATAACAATACCTTTCTTGACTCAAAATGTTGTGGTGTATAGACTTAAAGTGCAAGTGTTTAGGACAAAATGGTTTAAATCTATCAAATGTTGATAATGATTATGAGTCTTAAACGACCTTCAACCCAAATTAGAAATTAAACCTAAGTTCCCTCAAGTTTAGTGTAAATGGTGAACCCACTTACCACATCAACCCTATGAACTTGTAAAGGTGTAATTTCGAATTTAAATTATAACTGAAGGACTTAAACAACTTTGGTAAAGGTCTAGACTCAATTCGGCAACATAATTGTGCCAAAGTGGATGATATGACTCTCAAGCTTTTGATGAACTTTGAACAAAGCAAATGGATGATCTCACGCGAGTAGCATAACGCCTCTTTATTTTAAAAAAAATTAGACTATGTGTTTGGTTTGGATTGTTTATTTACACCAAGTTTTTGACTCCACACAAGATTTTAAACTAGGACAAGATCAACTAATTAATCACCCTTAGATCCTAAACTGACAAGGTTACTTGGTATTGTTGGAATCCGCCAATATATGTCATTTAAGAGAATTTTAAGTGTTCATCCAAAAGTAAATGTGCATTATATAGTAGGGTTTTTACACCCCCCTTCTCTCAAATGACATTACAATGACATGGACCTTGAGGCATACCTTGCACCAACAATACTTTCACGGCAAGTGGAGATTTATCTAAAATTTAACAAGTTTCTGAACAATCTAAGAGAATCAATTGCACATACTTTTATGTCAAATAATGCAAAAGAAAAGCATAGATTTTAGGTTCGTATCACTTAGCTTGTTACAAAGAGGTCTGGTCCTTTTTACAACCACTACATCCTACTGTTCGCTCAGTGTAGTATGATGTCCAAAGTGCCACTACGTCCCGTGTGCAACTCCAAAGGAGACAAATGAAGTCAATGTTGAGAGATGAAACCCCAAGGCAAAACTTCCCTAAAGAACTTGTAGGAGGTCATGAAGTCCCCCTCGTAAACCAAGATGCATAAAAACAAAGAAAGCATGAAAATAGAAAGACGTTAGGATCATTTTCAAGGTCATCCAAACCTTGACTAGTTTTTGGGGAGTGTTTTAGACAAAATTTTTTTAAAGCTTGGACTAGGCTATTTGCAATAGGAATGGCACTTTTGATTCCAAGGGTTCCCTATAGGGGACAAATAAAAGAGCATACACGCAACATTTCTATTTTTTCCAAATAAAAATTGATTAAACAACTATTGCAAACAAAAATTGACAAGTGTGTTCAATTTTATATCCAAATCAAAGATTTGGTGGTGTTCATTTGACCCCTTGATCTTAGTTACAAACTTTGAAAAAAACATTAATCAAAAACACCTAAATTCTTTGTTAAACACCAAAAACAAGGTTTGTAATTGATTTTTAAGCGTTCAAAGGTGATTTAAAAATGTTTTGAGCAAATATCAAGCTTGGTCCTGCAGCAAAATTGTTGGCATCTCCTTTAGCTTTGAAGCTCTTTTTAGCTTGAAATAATGAACTTTGAAAAAGTAGCTCTCAGATCTATCTTTTGAAAAACATAGTGACTGACGTTGGTTATTACCATCGACATCAATTACTCTAGTTAATCGAAAATCTAATCGATGTCAGTTTTGTTGATCAACGTCGATTAAGAAATAACCGATGTCGACATTGGTTACTGTGTAAAAACCGTGGTAACCAAAAATGGCAAAATAATCAAAAAAACAATTTGTAAGAGTTTTAAAGGTTCAAATAAATATTTTAGAGTTACAAAATAATCTTTTTCATGTGTGAGATGCGTCTAGTCCCACCGAGCATGCCATTAAGTGATCTAGGAATTTGACTCAAGAGATGATGGTTAGTATGGTGTTAGTTCTAAAATGAAAACAAAATGAAATAAACACACTAATAGCATAACATCTCTAGGCCTAGACACTTGGAGAGCTTAGTTAACAAAAGCAAATGACAAACACAATTAAAAAGTAAGAAATCAAATACAAAAGTTCATTCACCTTCCTTGGATGAACCAAATGTCTTTGTAGTGGTGGCTTCTTCGGCTTATGCTCATGAAATCTTCATCAAAGGAGGCTTAGCTATCTCCTCTTCTCCTTGACACCTTTGGCTTATAGCTTGGCTTGGCTTAGAATCAATTTGGCATGGTAACACTAGTTGCTTGAAGCTTTTGGAACCAATTTGGCATTATAACTTTGCATCAAAAAAGCTTCAAAATGATGTTGTGAGGCCTCCTATTTATAGATTTTTGGATTTGATCAGAATCAACCTCGACCGTCCATCTCAAGATTGAGATGTGTGGTTGATGATTAATTCAATTTTTGGAATTAAGTTTGAAATTATCCTCATCATGACATTGAAAAAAGGGGCAATTAAGAAGCATGGAGGGCATCATGGCAGGGATTGATGAGGCATAGAGGGCATGAATCCTGATATTTTTGGAATTTATGGCTTAGGGATGTCTTCCAAAGAAATGAGGTCACTTGATGATGCAGATATTCCATATTCATTTCCAAAACAAAGTATTCAACAAGTTTCCATGGAATTCTTGATTAGGCCTTGATTTAAGTTAATTAGCTCTTAAACATGATTAAACACTTTGTGCACAAATTACCCAAATTGATCAGAATGCTTTGCTATTGGTCCTAAATTTGACTAGATTAGAATTGGAAGGCGTTGTTAGATGTGTTGGATGCATATTTCCATTTAGTATGTTACCAACAATAAACAACAAAGGCACGAGTCTTGTGCAAAAGATTTGATAAGAAAGAGCAATTCAGAGCACATGGGTGCAAAATTGGCATTTTGACTCGAAATGAATTGATCAAAGTTAACTGGCCTCTAAATTGCATTGCCCCATTTAGTGATACCTTGGCCAAAATCGGCACTTCAATATGTCAGTTTCACATCATTTAGCATGTTTTAGTATTTTTAGGCCAAATTATGCATTTTGGGTGGAAATTGGCCAAAAGCCGAATTGAGGGTTACCGGTGGCCAGTTTTATGTGTCTACAATAATGGTTATACAACTACAACCTTAGCAAGGGAAACAATACATACACATAGCAATAGATCCCAAAATTTTGAAGAGCTTAGACTTAGGAAAATAAAGACTAACAACCCAAAATAGAGGACAAGCCCTCTATTTATACATTTTCATCACTTTTTGCAATCCGGGAATGTGGGGTGCAATTTGCAATATTGCAAAATTGTAAACAACTCTCAAATTTTTGTCAAGATGCTGCCAAATGAAATATGCTCTTCATTATGCTTGGAATCTTTATCCCTTTGCATGATAAATCATTATTGCAACTGCCTCTACAAGTAATGATAAATATTTCTAAACAAGCATTTGATTTCTTGGCTAGAAATGCATTTTACACTCATTGGAAAGAGAATATCTGCATTTGGAGCCAAACAATATCTTTGTCCTCTTGTGCAACTGCCTAGAGATGCCTTTGACCACTCATTTGCAAGTTTGGAATCTTCTTGGATAGTTGCCCTTCCTCTTATGCACGCGAAAGAACAACCATGCCTTGTAACAATGGATTTTGAACACCCCAAATGCATGGCCATTTGAAAAATCTCTTTGGAATGGCCCACCTTGAACTTGCAGCCCTGTAATATTTCTGCCATGGAGGTGTTTGAATAAGCAAAAGAATGAAAAATGCAAAACTTAGGTTATTTTTACCTTTTTGTTTTTTGGCTCCAAATTGCTTTTCAACACTTTGCATTTTTCACATTTGTTTTTTAGGGTTGCCTCCATATTTTTTAATGCATAAATGCATTACTTTTCACTTTTTAGCCTTTTGGGGAAATTTTGGTCCCTTTTGCAAATTTGCACTTTTCTTTGTTTTGGGAAAATCCGGGTCCCATTTGCAGTTTCTTTGTTTTGGGGAAATCCAGGGCCCATTTACAATTTTGCAATTTTGTTGTTTGAAGAAAATCTAGAACTCAGCAACAGTTTTATAATTTGTAGATTACAGAATTGCAATTCGCAGTTGAAGTTGCCCTTAAAAGTTCTCTTAGGGAAATAAGAACTCCAACGCAATTTACAATTTGCAAAATTGCAAAATTGTAAATTGCAATTAGAGCACCCATTTCCCTAAAAAGTTCCCTTAGGGAAATGGGAACTCCAACTGCAATTTACAATTTGCAAATTGTAATTCGCAGTTACAATTCCCTCCAAAAGATCCTTTAGTAAAATGGGAACTCCAACTGCGATTTGCAAATTTGTAGTTTCAATCTTCCCAAAAGTTTCCTTAAGGAAATGGGAACTCCAACTGCGATTTGCAAATTGCAAATTTGCAAAATTGCAATTGGCCTTGAAAGTTCCCATTTTCACTAGGACCTCATGGTGACTGAGGTTGACTAGTGGGTTTAGGAGATCCAAATGCAATTTATAATTTGCACAAGTGCAAAACTATAAAATTTCATTCCTCCTCCAAATCTCCCTGAAGTTCCACTTAAGTTGACTTTTCTTCCACTAGCTTTGACTGGTGGGATTGGGAGAGTTGACCATAATTTGAAATTTGCATTTTTGAGATTTGTATTTTTCAAGTTACTTCTCCCACACAAATCTCCCACGGACTTTGGGAGCCTCATCTGCAACTTCTAAAACTTGCAATTTGTTGACTCTCCACCTGAATTTATCCCGACCTAGTTCAACAAAGCACCTTGTATAATATTTTTCCAGAAACTAACGTTTTCTCTCTGATATGAGGACCATGTATTTGAATTACTGATAACAATGTTGATATGGTCTCAAGTTGCTTGTTTTGACCCTGGTTGACAACATATTGATCTGCTATGTCAGTTGATGGACTGTTAACATTAGAAGGTGTCATTGAATTTGTAACACCTCTAGGTGATGCAACTCCACTTGCAGAGGGTTGCTTAGAAAGAGAGTTAGATATGCATCTGTTGAAGGACATGGATTGTTGAGCCTGTTGATGCTGCGAATCAATTTGACTTGAATTGACTAAAGTTGCTGCAGTGGATACAGTTGCGAGTCCAACTGATTTCTCCTTATGTTGTCCTACAGGTGCTGCCATATAATTATATGACCGTCTAAGAGAAATACTAGTAACAGTTGTGGAAGTTACAGGTTGTGACAACTCCCCTGATTTTGTCAATGGTGGAGATTGTAGGACACTTCTGACTTCTTGTTTATGCATTTCCCTCGAACTTTGTACCAATTTCTTTTTCCGTAACAACTCATCCCTTTTTTGATCTTTTTCACTTAGTTGACCAACATTCTGCAATTGAAAAGATGATTTACCATATGGATGCTGTGAAAAGCATTGAGATGGAAGTTGAGCTGAATGGTCATTATCTAGTTCCATCAAATGTTGAGTCTCTTTACTTCTCCCAAATTCTTGGCTTTCCCTTTCAATACTAATCTGTCCTCGCTCAAAATCTACATGTTCTTTTTTCACCTTAAACACGCCTGTATTCCTTGGATCTATATAAGACGAAAGCTTATAATCTTGCCCAGACATTTATCCAACTCTAACTTGTTGATCGTCATGTCATAGGCAATCCCAAGTTGAGACTGTTTGAATTGAAGTTCTCACATAGCCTCTTCAGCATTAGAGTAGGATCCAAACAAAGTATTGGTTGCACTGCCTTCAATATTCGTGACTCCATTTCCATAAGGTCACTGTATGCCCAAGACTCCGACATAAAAGAAATATCCTTCACAGTATTCTCCATGGTAGGCTGCAGAAGCACTTTTGGACCACTGGAAATCCTTTTCGTGAAGAGACAGAATCACCTGAAATTGGCGAACCTTTGTGATAATCCCGGACCTCACACACAACACTGCCATTAACATACTTGCATGTTATTTCTTCAAGAATATCCCCAGGTAGCCAACCATAATTAATTTCCTGGAAAAGAGTCTCACTTGTTTGGTTATAAGGGTGCAGAGAGCCTATTAACTCTTGAGCGGAAGTCGCTTGCTTTCCTTGCTTTGTGGGCTTTCCAACAGAAAACCCATCGAGGAAAAGATTGACAGCAAACGAAGCCTCGTGGTCAGATGTTATTGGAGAGCCTTTTGCAGTTTGAATAATTGCTTTCGACCATTCAAATCCCTGGCAGAACTCTCAGTACTTTGTTGCAACTCATTAAACTTGCACCTTGACTTCAAAAGTCCACCATCTTCCCTTTTGCGGGCCACGCCTTACCTTTTCACAAGCCATATTTCATTTCAACCCTCCACGTGGACTCATCCACTTATGCTGTGAAATTTTTATTCCGTTACCATGGATTTTAAAATTTCACATGACCCCTTCAATCCTTCTACGTGGAAAATGGAGACCCAAACAAAAACTTGGGGTAATTGGCGTAAACCCCCTCATTGCTGATGTGGATTTGGCAGGGCGGGGAGATGGATTTGAAATCTTTGCTCCTTATTTATTTATGTGTGACATCCTTGAACCCTTATGGACCCTCCAAGCTTATTAAAATATGAAAATATTGAACATTAATTGAAACTGGGATTTTATAGAGTTCACACAAAGTAAGAGCGGGAATAGGGTTTTTTATGACTTGATACAGATGCAGAGATTTGGATGACCTAAGTGAACACAATTATGGATATGGGGTAACAATAAGACAAATTAGGCATTAATTTTCAACAAGGGCACAAATTGTCTTGGTGCAATTTTGGGCACTAACAGAATTATCATGCAAGAGGAAAGAGATTTGGCCAAATCAATGACTTTCAATAATAGTTGAGAATGAAATTCCCCAACACAATCATTTCCTCAGTCTACAAGATAGACCCCTCAACAAATTCAAGAGAAGAAAGGAAAAGAGTTATATTTTAGTTGTGATAGCTAGTGGAGCAAAGGACATAAATGCATTGAGAATAAATTATCGTATATTGAAGAAGCCAATGAATATTAAGAATATGATGCAGCCTCAACTAAGGGTGATGAAGAGACCAGGGTGAATCTAAAGATTCCCACTCTAATATATTCTATTATGCGCTTTACACCTCAAACCCTAAGGTTATGGACTTCCTCAATAAACAAAAGGTGAGAATGTTGATTGAATCAGGGAGTACACATTAATTCATCAACATTAAGTTGGCTACTCATTTACACTATCTTGTTTACCCAACGCTACAATTTTAGGTCATATTTACAGATGGTGGCATAGTCAATTATTTTGGTAAATGCAATAATATTTTATATGGGAGAAGACAGACTATATTTTATTGTGTTTGTTATTCCCATGGGTAGGGTAGACTTTTTTTGGGATTATAATGACTCATAAACATTGGCACAATGGAGATGAATTTGTAGGAACTATTCATGCACTTTTATTTTGAACGTAAGACATTTGAACTATGTGGATTACAAGAAAAATATCCATAATTGGTTAGTTCTTTCCATATGACCAAGATTCTCAAGAAAGGCGCTGAATGATTTGTAGCATGATTACTTTGCATTGAAGTTCAACCAAAAAAGGAATATACACATGCTAACCTACAAATGATTATTGATGACCACCTAGCTATTTTTGGCACCATGCTAAAAGGACTACCACCAAGTAGAGAACACAATCATGTCATTCACCTGCTTCCTAGTAGTCAATCACCAAACATCAGAGCATACATGTATCCATATGATCAAAAAAGTTAAATTGAAGAGATGGTACATGAGATGCTAAAGGTGGGTATTATTAGACTTAGACAAAGTGAATATTCATCCCTAATGGTAATGGTGTTTAATAAATATGACACTTGGATGATGTTCCCAGACTATAGAGAACTCAAAAAGTACACTATCAAAGATAAGTTCCCTATTCTAATAATTATAATATTATACAAGAATTACATGGTGTTGTTTATTTTTTTAAACTATTATCTTCATTCTGAATACCAATAAATTCAAGTTAGAGATAAGGATATTCTTAAAACAACTTTCAAAACTCATGAACTCCATTATGATTTTATGGTCGCATTGTTTGGTCTAACAAATACACCATATATATTTCAAAGTTTTATGAACACTATTTTCAGGTCTTTTTTGAGGAAATTTGTGTTTGTGTTTTTTGATGAAATCTTAATATATCATAAAACTTATGAAGAATATTTGCAACATGTGAAACTGGTACTGTTAGTTTTAGAATAACATCAACTTATTGAAAAACTTTCACATTTTTCTTTTGCAAGTCAAGAGGTGGAGTGCTTAGGTCATATTATTTCACACAAAGCATTCAAAGTAGACTCTCAAAAGATCAAAGATATGATGGAATGATAGGTGCCAAAAACCCACAGGGATCTTAAGGGTGTTTTGGGGCTAATAGGTTACTATCATAGATTTATGGAAAATGATCGTAGCATAACATCACCACTCACAACCTTGTTTAATAAAGATTCTTTCCAATGGAATGACATATCAACCAAGGCCTTTGAGAAGCTAAAGGAGGATATGCAAACCACTCCAATTTTGGCTACACTTGATTTTTCCAAAACTCTCATTGTTGAATGTAATGCATCAGTTAATGTCATTGGGGCTACTCATGAAAAAATGAAGACCCATAACATTTGAGAGTTTTTAACTAAAAGGTTAAAAAATGCTAAATCCAATCTATGAAAAAGAGATGTTGGCTATTTCTCATAGAGTCAAATAATAGAGACTCTATGCAATAAAAAGTCAATCATGTCTATAAATTAATTATAACTCGGAGAAGATAGAGCATACCTACACTTTCAATTGGGAATACATCTGTTAAGTGGGAGCATGACCAATATGGGGATCCGCTAGCCCTGATTAAGGGATCACTTGTCATAGTACACCATGCTAGGAAGGGTTCCAAAGCCTACAGTCTAACACAATCACGTAACAACCCTAAAAGAATATTAAGAAAAAATATTCACCTATTCTAATAAACAAGAAAGCAAATATAGCCTAGTGCACACCAAAGCTTTTGGCACAAAGTGGGGGTTACAAACAAAACAAACAACTAAAATAAACATGCATAGAAGACATATACCCACGTCCATGTATACGAAATCTTAATGCATGAGAATAGAAGCACAACTGCGTTATCTATCTACTCTTACAAAGGATAAATAAAGTTAGGAATACTTACCTTGAAGATGAATCCGTCGAGTCTCAATCTCTCCCTTGGCCAAAGTGCTTCGCAAGAGATTATTGTGGTATGTAAGGATAATAAAGATCAATCAGCTCTAGACTACACAACTCATCTCTGCATCCAAAAGACTTCTCCACAAGATAAGATCTGTCTCTCCAAAAGAAGTATGGAACTCTAAGCTCTATTTTTGAAGCAGAATGGTGAATAAGATGTTCATTTTCACTTGTTCTTCTTCACTTTTATTCTTACAAATGGTTGGAAATGAACTTGTATATATAGGCAGATCTTGTCCTAAATCCTCCCATAAACATTGGTTGTACAAGGTCGACCCAATATGTTTTCGGAGATAATTCACTAGGTTTGAGCTAGGTTGGTCAAAAGTCTAACAAACCCAAAAAGTGAAAAATGCCCTTAAATTGTATAGGGTCAACCCAATCAACCTACTACATCCGACTGTACAAAAGGGAATTAAGGCAAGAAAAGGAGGATGGAAAGAAGAAAATGACTGGAATGGGTAAGGCTGAGAAGAATAATCTTAACATAAATAGTTTTTAGGAGACAAGTGTGTAGATGGTAAGTGGCAAAATGGACAACAATCTTACGAAGCACCAATAGTCTACCCACCCCTTTCCTAGTGCACTATTTAAGGCATGCACTCAGAGAGATTGAGACTCGATGGGTTCCTGCAAGATATAAAGTGTCAGTAATCAATAAAAGTTTGTGTATACATATGCCCCACTCGAATCTCATCACGTCTCACGTGAGGGCAACACGGGATAATGCTTCAAAAAATAGAACATGATAACATACAACACTGATGCTAAGTAAAGTGTAGTAAGAAATAAATGAGATAAGTGAAATATGATAAAATTGAAAAACGCATACCTTTACTTACCTTGGTACTTTAGATAAAAAAGTAGACTGCAAGAGAAAGTGAAGGCGTCTAATGTGAAGAACACTAGGCGAACCTGTAGAAGTTATTGCAAAAAAAAACCAAAAATCAAAATTTTGGGAAGAGAGGCATATAGTAGTAAATATGAGTTAAGGCAAAGATATGAGGGTATTAAGAAGAATTGAAAATTTATGATTGTTAAGGCAAGGCTAGAATATTGAAGGCAAATGACAAAAGGATGGCAAAATGACAGATAAAATGATGGCAAAAGAATGACAAATGAGTGTAAATGAATGACAAATGATTGTAAAACACAATAAATCATGTTGGAAAGTATGTAAAACATAAATGGCAAAAAGGAATGTAGAATATACTAAATCATGTTGGGAAGCATGTAAAACATGAATGGAAAAAAAGAATATCAATGCAAGAAAACTTAAACAAAGATATGTAAGAAAGTGAAAAGTAAGCTCATGTAAGATAGGCAAAAAGAAAAACATAAAAAATAAAAAATGAAATGTAATTAAATATGTGAGACAAACATGAAGAAGACATATATAAAGAGAAACATGTAATAATGGCAAATGTCATATGTAAGATAATTAAAGTCCAAAAAAATCAAACAAGAACATGATGGCTAAATGAAAATCAAAAGCTCTAAAGGATGAAAAACTCAAGCTTAGTGCTTGTTCAAAGATATAATGTAAGAAAACACAACCACCTAATGACATGACTAGTATGACAATGAGGTGGTGTGGTAAATAAATGGTGTAAGAGTGTAATCCATAGTTGCTTAGACATGTTGTTTTTCTCTAAGAATAAATAAAATTGAAACAAAGTAATGCTAGCATGTTTTTAAGAGGTGAATAAGAAAAAAGCAAAGAAGAGGGGAAAATAGATTTGGAATCATAATTTTCCTGTCAAGGGGGAAATGAAATGGGTAGAGAGGAGAATGAAGGAAAAACCAAGGTAGAGGAACTCTTTATCAAAGTCAAAACACTCAAATTATGTTTTTTAAAAGAAGAGGACTTTCGACCTAAGGATTTTGAATAACTTCTCTTAGCTACACAAGTATTAGGTCAACAAATAAAGTATATAGATCATCTCATGAAGACTATATGCATGAAAATTAAAATGGACCTACCTCCCCATAATGTGTTCCTCATTCCTCAAGACCCCTTACAAAGCCATTGGTCTACTGAAAAGATTGGGTACTTGTGTGAGAAAGTAGGTAGCACCATAGAGTTTGTTGAATTCCCCTATTCCAATTTGTTGGCCTACCACACCCCAAAGGACCTCAGTTCTATGTGAGGCCAATTGTGGAGTTTGAGTTTCACTTGGAGATAGGAGATCTACTTATCATGTCTTTTGGTGTGACATTTGACTTTTGAGATTTTTATGTTGCCTTTTAGATATATCATTGCCTTTTGATTCAAATGATTTGGCTTTTAACTTTATTGATGTCTTTTTCAATTCCTCCTCCATACAAATTTGAAAGACCAAACATGGGTGCTAAAGATGACTTTCATTTGAATACTTGAGATAAGGTTGCTAAGAGAGAGAAACTTCAAAGAGCATGGGGTCTAAGAGTCTTGTAAATTTAGGTGAAATAAAAGTGTTATCTTGACTTTGACCTTGTTTATCTAATGTAGAGATGAAAGGAAGGGAAAATCAAGAGAAATGACACATAGAACAATTTGAATTACTTCAAATCAAAAAAAATGTGACAAAGGGTAAAAAAGGATTCAATGACAGTAAAGTGTGGTTCTTTATCATAAGAATGAGGAAAATGGAGGAAAACATGCTATCATAGATTGTTGTGCATATTTCATTTAACAAAAGAAGCAAAAGCTAAAGTTTGATAATAAAACTGTAAAAATATGAAAAGATGGTAATTTTATGAGGGTCGGGTCCTATCCACAGTCTTATATTGCAACTCATAAAATAGAAACCCACAGGGGTGACAAAAATCATGTATGTGAAAGAAAATGAGGTAGAAAAGATGGTAGTTTTGTGAGGAGTGTCAGGTCCTATCTATGGTCTTATGAAATAACTCACAAAGGAGAAACCCCAGGGGTGCAAAAAGGGAATGCTAAATAAGGGGAAAAATAATCATGAAGCTACTAAGGCAAAAAATGACATAAAAAGACAAAAATAAAAGAGATATATAAAGACAAAAAATTTAAAAAAATACCATATGTAATGTGTAATAAAAATAAAGAACCCAAAAGAAGATAATAATGCTTATAAAGTGAAAGTAAAAGAAATAAAATACACAAAAACAAAGAAACATGAGACAAAAAGAAAAAGTAAGATTTATGCTAACATCTGTATCAAAAATGAGCATGTGAAATACAAGTCTATAAGTTTCAACAATTTTCTTGAAGCTGGATTTATTTGTTATTTTTAGTTTTTGAGTCACCTTTAATCAATTTTTGGTGAATTTTGCCATAAAATAAGTTCAACGTCCTATCGTTTCCTGTGTGTGAAATTATTAAAAGAATTGAACCTTTGAACTTGAACCTTTCTCAGAGTTCAAGAAGTTCAAAGAGTTCAATGGTTTAAGAGTTCAATGGTTCAAAGTTTCTCAAAGCGAACTATTTGTGCTTTTGTGTTTTTCAAGTATATCTTTGAACCTTTCAGTTGAACTTAAACCTTTCTCGAAGTTCAATGGTTTAAAAGTTCAAGAGTTCAACGGTTCAAAGAGTTCAATATCGATGTTTTGAAAAAATTCATGTTCACTCAGTTCCCTTGTCTAAATTAATACATTGCTTGAACCTATCGCTTGAACCTATCGTTTGAACCTACATAGCAAAGTTCAATGGTTCAATGATTCTCAAAATGCACTGTTCCTTTGTATGTTATTTATGTCTTTGAACCTTTCGATTGAACTTGAACCCTTTTTCAAAGTTCAAAAGTTCAACGGTTCTATCAAAGTCCAAAGTTTCTGGAAAGATCATGTAACTATTGGTCAGTCTATGTGGTTTATTTCATATCATTGAATCCCAAAGTTGAACCATAATTTTCAATGGTTCAATGGTTCAATGATTCAACGACTATATTCTTATCTCGCCCTAAGGATTTTTCTAAATAAAATTAGTGGGAGATTTAGAGGAAAATATATCCAAAACTCACTACAAAGCAATTTTTTTTGAATTTTCACGAGGCTACAGATAATCATTACTCATCAAAATCATGCGTAAAATATGCTTGCCATTAATGCATATGTCAGAATGTGTGTCTTATCAATCATGTTTAGCACGTATTGTCCTAATTTAATCATTTGATCTGGTTAATAGCTGCATCAAGAGAAAATAATTCAAATTCAGCAAACAAGCATATTGGGCGATATAAAGGAGAACAACGCAGGTGATATAAGATATTCGATTGCTTGAATCCGCAGTGATTTCATATAAATTTAAGGTGAGTTTCACTCTTATTGTAAGTTGTTTCCTCTACTTGGTTGGAAAGAAGGATCCTTTTGAGTTTGCAGCATTATTTAAAAATTCAAAACTTTCTCTTTTCATTATATTCTCTGACCTATAGCCATGAAATCTGATTGTCTTGATTACGAGCATGGTCCTAGTCTCATACGTTCTCTGCCTGAAATTGGGGACACCTCTCTGATCTAATATGATTTGGAAGATTTTAAAGAAAGGGCTAGAAATTATCTATCAAATCCTATGATGCAAAAAATAGTAGAAAGTGGAATGGTTAAAGCTGTGGCCTTTCCCATGGCTATACAATGCCCTGAATTGGTCCTTGAATGCATGAACAAATATGAACCTCAGAACATGTGCATCAGGGCTATAGATGGCAATGTTTTACTGCATATCAAAAGACAAACCCTAATGTCTATAATGAGAATCCCTCCCAAAGAACCATACTCTGACCTTATTATTACTTCTTCCTATGGTTACTTTTCAATGAAGAAAGCAATTTACAAAAGCGTGATTGCTAGGAATTGGCTTTTAAAATTCTAAAAAGGGGGTTCAGGACTGCCTAGGCCATTAACAAGAAATCATATGATGCCAGAAGTACAAGGTATGATGGTATTATTACACAGACTGAAAGGCAATGCTCATTCATATTATTGGTAAGATTGGATGTAGTTCTTCATACAGATGATCCTCCAAGGAGAACAATATTTGGATTGGACAGAAATTATAGCTGAATGTTTGCATCAGGTTTTAAGTAATTGTTTAGGAAATAGAGAATTTTATGTTTGCATACCTACTCTATTGCCTGGCTTCTACGAGACAATGGGTAGGGTTACTTTATACAACCTTGGCTGAAGACAATAAAATTTATGATTATTATTCACAGTTACAAATGCATAACTGCTATGAGGATTACAGGAGGGTCAATGATGTTTTTACTGGGAAAATGACTTTTGAATTGTCAAACAACATTAATAAGAGGTTGTCTCATGAAGTTATACAGTTAATTAATATCTATGGTAGTTTCTTCATTCAATTTTCTAGGTTCACTTATATTAGATTTGGAGTTTTGATAGTGAACCCTTGAGGTTATCCAAGTATGTTTTTGACCGATTTGTGCTAATAGAAGTCTGCAGGCAATTAACACATGTAGATAAAAAAATTCCTGATGAAGAATAAATATGGTATATCTTTTCCTATTGAACTTGGACGTTATTCATGCAAAACATCTGATGCTTTGAATTTAGAATTGGATCTTAGGAAATTCAATTTTCAATACTTCATAGCCAGACCACAATTTGACAGCAAAGGTTTTGCCAGAGATAATTTAGACCTTGGAACATGATTTTCACATATTCCTCAATTAGAGTATTATTAGGAGGATTGTTTAGATGAATTTGAAGTCGGAAGGAGACTGTGGTTCAGGTTTTCCCTAGGGCAGATAATTACTCTTAAATTAAACATGGACATTTTTGGAATTGTTGACAATGATGAACAGATGACTGATCCTCAATTTGAACAAATAAAATAATCACCTATTCCAAAAATTGACTAGGAGAAAAGTGAGGAAGATAGAATTGAAGTCAAAACCCTTCTAGTGATAAGGAGAACTGAGAAATGGTTGAGTAGAAACTGGGAGGAGCTCAAAATATAGTCTCCCAGCAATGTATAACAATAATTGAATCTCCATTCCCAATAAGCTCATCTAACCAACGTATTGCTATCTATGATGCAGGTACTTCCAAGTAAAATACTGGAAGGGACCATGTCATCAAAGAATCTGAAAAGGCCCTTGTAACTACCCTGCCTCCTCGTGCCACAAGGTCAAGGACTCATAGCAAGAAGAAGAATCAAATTTATGAAAAGGTGATTGTGGATTTGAATTCTGAAGAGGATTTCAGGAGAAGTCAAAGGTGATAAATAATCTGATTCACCAATGGTAGAAGAGGTTAGTACAGATCAACAGACAATGATTCCTTCCGATTTTATAGAATTAATGATTATTTCAACTGTACCTTCTGATCAATCGAATCTTGATAGAGAAGCCTCAGCTTCTGCACCTAAATGGCTAGAAAGTTCAATTAATCATAAAAAGAAAGTAGTTCCATTTTCTTTACTCTTGAAAGATATGGTGAGCAAGTGTTTAGGGAAAGCTCCTAAATCCAAAAAGTTAAAAATGACATCCATGGTAGATGTTGACCCAAACACAGAGAACTGGAATGCAAAAATTGCCCGGCCAAAAATCAATGAAGAAGTTCAAGATCTTATTGTTCAGGATTTTACAGTTGAAAAGGTAGACCTTGAGACTGCATCACGTGCTGCTGATGTGCATCATCTAAAAGCGTCTACTAAAAAGATAGTAGAACTTGGAAGGATGAAAAAGATAAAAGAGAATTAAAATAGATTATGCAGACAATGACAGAGTATATCAATGCCATTCATAGTCTAGATCCATAACCAATTTCTCAAATGCCCATGTTTTTTGATCCAAAATCTCCTATCAATCAAAGGATGATGGATAAGATACACAGAGGCAAAATGATTACCAAAGTATTTGATAGTTGGTTGGATGGCCTCATCTCAAAAGGTACATAATACATTCATAAATTGAAGAATGTATATGATCTGACCACAATCACTGTTGAAGATTTGAAGACTCAGAACGTTTTATGGATAAAGGAGGAAGGAAAATGGATAAGCGTGATGAATCAGATTAACGAAGTGAAAAAATATGGGATAACAAAGTTTTTGTCAGAAAAAAACTTGACAGGACTGGATGAAGATATATTATATGCAAGTAAAAAAATGTTGAATGCAGAAATTCAGTATCCAGACAAAGACGATTGGAGATCACAAAAATGATCAAAGAAATAACTGAATTTATTCAGTCATTATAGCATGATCTACAGAGCATTGATATCAATTACATAAAATACAATGGAAACCCAGAGAAGGACATCAACGTTGTGATTCAGTCCTTTAGGGAAAATATTAACTTCATTAAAGAAAATGATAGCTTATCAACTGAAAACTTCTCTCATATTTCAAGGGTAGAGTCACTTCTTTGTCGCTGTATCGACATACTGCTAGAGCACATAGAAAAGATGGGAAAATTTTGGAGGGAAGAAAACATCTGGAAAGCGAGGATAAAACACGTCAGCATTCCCAATCTTTCTAAAATTCAGGAGTTCGTTACAGCATTTCAAGAGTGGAAAGCTCAACGTGTCTACCTAACTAAACAGAGCAAATATGGAGATCCTAACCCGTCACTTCAAAAATGACTTTACTTGCATGGTCTCTTTTTTTTTAGTTATTCAGTTACTTTTCTATTCAGAACTTGATATTTATTGAATTTGTAAAAACTAAATCCCGTATGGGTTAGAGTTACTTTAACTCTGGTTTAGTTTAAAAGATAAATGAGTTAAGGCAACGATATATATTTTTAGTTGTAAAAAGATGTGGATAGAGAAGAAAAAAGACAGAAAGAAGAGTTAGAAATTTTAGAATTGGACCATTGTTTTTACAAATATATGTGATGTTTGTCTGAAATATTTTTCATCTGTGAATGAAAATGAGAATTAATTACTGAGTACTTAAATCTGTGAGTTTCAGTATTTGAAAGTGGGTTTTCTGTGTGAAATCTTCCTTCATATAGTAATTATTTTTCCATTAGACAATCTATTATGTGTGTTTTATCATTTACTAGTTCAACATATATACGTTTATTTATTTAATTATTATTGAAAATAGAATCTGTGTATTTTTTTACCTATTCCTATTATAAAATCTCGTATTCATAACATAATGATGTATGGATATTAGTTTGCCTTTAAACACTTCCTAGTTAAAAGTGTATCTGAATTTTTAAATTCATTGAAAAACTTAAAGGGAGTTGTACCTTAATTTAGAGGGGAACTAATCTTGATAGTTCACCCATTTGTTGTTTAACCTATTTGTTCTTGAGAGAAGGGTTCGGAGCTAAAATAAAATATCTTTATATAAGGACAAATATGTTAGCCAATAGCTTTTTGGCGACTCTATTGGGGAACATAATTGATTTGGTCACCTTAATATGAGGCAACAATGGTGCTTCCTCATGAAAATATAATTCCTGTTTTACAACCTAATCTTGGTTTTCAAGACGAACATGAAGATATAATTAGCCAGTTAAATACTCTTGCTTGGCGTTCTCGTTGAAATATTGATGATTATAGATTGGCAAGTAGAATATTAAAAAACAAAGAAAAATTGGTTGATAATATAAGATTGTTCTTACTCAAGCAAAGAAGAAGACAAGCAAAAAATGTAGTAAGGAATTAAACCCCCTGAAGTGCGAAAAGATTAAGAGCAGCATCGAAGTTAAAAATTATTATATCATAAGTTGGATTCCAGAAGGTACACAAGGTCTTTGAGAAGAGAAGGGATTAAATATTCTACTTTTCAAACATTGCAAAGTCTAAATTTTCCTTATATTTTCACCCGTGTTAGAAAAGCTAGAAGTAGACCTCCTAGCCCTCCAAAACCCTCTACATCCTCTATTTGTCAAGCCTTAACTCTTTTTGGTACTATATTTCCTTCTACCATAAGTTTTCTTCCAATGGCCCAACCTTGGGGTACAACCATAGGACCTCTGAATTTAGGGGCCAACCTAAATCCTTTGCCTAAAAATGCAAGGGAAAATCTACCCAAATTTAACAGAGATGGAAGATAATCACCATAGGAACATCTGAGTGCCTTTGCAGTGCATGTGGTGTGTTAGGCATGCAACATCCAGATGTAGCCATAAGGCTTTTTGTACAAACTCTAACTGATATTGCAGCACAAAGGTTTTATCATCTAACTGATTCCTCAATCACAAGTTGGAATGATATGAAAACCGTGTTTGAAAATAGGTTCAAAAGTGTAGAAAATGAACATTCCGTTCTTGCCCAATTGAACTAGCTCAAGGAGATACATGAACCCATGAGAGAATTTATAGCCAAATTCAATATAATTGTGTACAAGATTCCTATTGCTAAAAGACCAAATTCTGAGAACCAAAAATGTTTCTTTATTAATTCTATGCCTCCTGATATAAGTTTTCATCTTAGAATAAGTACAATTGTCAATTTAATAGATGCACAATCATTGGCAGTTGAGTTAGAGGATGATCTTATTATGGCCAGAAAATAGAAGAAAGAATTTCAGGTACCTAATGCTAATCCTTCATCCTCTACAGATCATGTAGTTTAAAGATTAGTCAATGATATGATTGCTCTTAAAAGACAATTACCAAAGGCTAGTACTTCATTCTAACAACCATATCAAGACATTGGCAGGAGAAATCAACAAGCAAATGCTGGTAAGACATTACCACTTGCATCAACACAACCAAGATTGGCTATTGAAGCTCCTTCTAAAAGAAATAACATGTGTATTTTTCATTTGACTACTAATCATGATGGAAATTCTTGCCCTGAGATGCTTAGATTTAATCAAATGAATGCTACTCAAGATGTCTTAGGAGAAATTACAGAAGAAGAAAGGAGCTCTAAGAGACCTGGTGACTCTGAAATACACTTCCTTGAATATGATTCAGATTCAGAAAGAGGTGAAATATTGGTTACTCTTGAAGATCCTTCATGCACTGTACTTATTAGAAGTCAAAAGAATCCAAGATTTTCTAATATTCAAGAAGTGTCTGTTAAAGGTAAGGAACCTGTTACTAAAACTTCTGATGTTAAGACACAAGAAAGCAAATTTTACAAAAAAATGATTGTGATACTTCTTTTGATATTTTAGATTTTTGTAAGTCTGCAAAAATTCAGATATCCCCTACTGAATATCTCAGGCTGAAACCCAAAGAGCTTGATAAATTGGTCAAATATGTCAAAAATGGTTCTATACAAGTTGACCCTGAAAGTCAGTTAAACATTAATACTGAGTCTCCCATTGCCCAATTATTTACTTCTCCATCTGAATCACCCACTGATACTTCTAGAATGACCCTCAATTCATCTGATGATACTCCTTATACGATTGATATGAAACCCAATTCATTTTATGTTTCCTTGTTCATAAATGGTCATAAACTCAGCAATTGTATCATAGACTCAGGTGCTTCTGAAAATATAATGTCGTCTTCTATAGCCAAAGCCTTAGGCTTAACTCTTACAAAAACATTTGGTAGATGTTACTCTATGGATGGCAAATAGATCTTTTTGCTTGGACAAATTAAAGATGCACAAGTTGCTCTTACAGCCTATCCTGATAAAAAGGTGAAGTTGACTATCTTGGTGGCAGATATTCCTGCTAGTTATGGAATGTTGTTGACCAGAACTTTTTGCAAAGATATGGGAGGGCAGATTAAATTGGATTGGTCAGAAGCTACAATTCTAGTGGAAAAGTAGAAAGTTAAACTGCCCCTGAACTTAAATGCAAGATTATGGTATATCTTTCTGATGATCCTAAGTCTCAGATTTTGTTTGAATAATGTGAATTTAAAAACTATTTTCTCTCCTCTGAAGATTCAAAGGAAGAATCTGTCCCAAAGTCTCTTCATTCGGATGATCTATGGACCATGGAATTTGATGGCAGTTGTGTTGCCGTTGGTTCAGGAGAAAGAGTTGTGTTGATTTCACCTGAAGGTAAAACTCTTTCTTACTCTTTCAAGCTAGAGTTTAAAAACACTAATAAATACTGCAGAATATGAAGCTTTATTGCTTTGGTTAAATGAAGCTAAAGGAAAGGGTATAAAAATACTCAAGGCGAAAGGAGATGCTGAATTAATTGTCAAACAAGTGAGAAGCATTTTTTCAGTTAAAAATGATAGATTAAGACATTACAAAAATAGAGTTTGGGATGAGATAGAATGTTTTGATGCCTTTTCTATTGAGGCAATTCCCAGAGACCAAAACACTCGAGCAGATTCTCTCGCATTATCAGCGTCTTTTTTTCTCACACACCCCAATTTTGAAAAAGATTCATATAGAATAGAATTAATCTATCATCTTAATGTCCCAGATAATGCTAAAAATTGGCAAGTTTTTGAGAATAATAAACAGATCAAAATTTTTTTGGACAATGCTGATATGTTCTTGGGGACTTATTTTGAAGGTTCAAAAATAGAATGTAAAGAATTCACTCCTGATCTAGGGATTAATCCAAAATATGATGTAATTCAATTAAAAGGAAACAAAATCCCTAAAGGACTGGTCTCTCTAAAACATTTTTTCACTAGACATGATGAATATACTAAAGACAAACTTGTCTAGAATGCTAACAAAATAGAGGATTATGAGAAAATCAACACTCAAAGTGAAACTGACCCTAAATGGATCTCCATTGGTAAGTGTTGTTCACCAGAGGAGAAAAATGAATTAATTAATCTATTGATTAAATATAATGATGTCTTTGCTTAGTGCTATGATGACTTCAAAGATTTTAGACGTGGACAGTTTCAACATCATATTCCTTTGAAAGCAAATGCAACTCCTTTCAAGCAGAAGCTAAGAAATTATAACCCAAAATTTTTTGAAGCTATCTTTAAAGAGATTGACAAGATGCTAAAGGCTAGGATTATTTATCCAATTCATCACTCCACCTGGGTGGCGAACATTGTTCCAGTGTGCAAAAAGAATGGAGAGATAAAAATTTGTGTTGACTTTAGAAAATTGAATCAAACTAGTTTAAAAGATAATTATCTCTTGCTTATGATGGATCACATCTTGCAAACTGTTGCTAGGTCAGAAATGATGTCCATGCTAGATGGGTTCTCAGGTTATAATTAGATAAGTATAGCTATCGCTGACCAACATAAAACTGCTTTCACTACACCTCATGGAACTTTTTCTTATAACCATATGCCCTTCGGTCTGATTAATGCTGGTGCAACTTTTCAATGGGCGATGGATTCATCCTTTCAAGATTTAAAAGATAGAATTATTGTTATCTATCTTGATGTTTTGACTATTTTCTCTAGAAAAATAAAAGATCATCTGAAGGATCTGGAGACCGTCTTACCTTGAGTCATGGGATATCTCTTAATCCTAAGAAGTTAGTTTTCTATGTTACAGAAGGGAAATTATTACGACAACTAGTTTCAAAAGATGGAATCAAAATCGACCCAAAAAGAGTTAGAGCAATACAACAATTAAGTCTTCATTCTAATAGGATTGGAGTTAAGTCTTTCTTTGGTCAGATTAATTTTCTCAGAACGTTCATTCCTAATTTTATTGAAATTATGAAACATATTGTGGGAATGATGAGTGAAAAACAAGCATTCAAATGGAATGAAGTTGCTAAAAAGCATTTGAAGATATTAAGGAAGTAATTGCACAAACACCTACTTTGGTAAATCCTGATTTCCAAAAAGATTTTGTTATTAATTGTTATGCTTCTGAACATACCATGTCTGGCATCTTGTTACAAAAAAATGAAGTAAATGTAGAAGCCCCAATAGCCTTTATGAGCGTTCCTCTCAAGAAACATGAACTTAAATATTCTTTCGCTGAGAAACAGGGTTTTGCTGTAGTGAACGCTGTTAAACAATTCAGATACTATGTACTTCATTCTCATTCAATTGTATTTGTTCCTAGTTAGGCTGTGAAAAGCATTTTGACTCAGCAAGAGGTTGGGATGAACAATAGAGCAACATGGGTTGCTAAAATTCAATAATATGATCTGGAAATTAAGCCAACCAAATTAGTTAAAGGTCAAGGTTAATGAAAATTTATAGCTGGAAATAAAGAAGAAGAAGAACTCCCTACTGTCCTATTGGTGAGATTACAAGATCCCTGGTTCTTAAATGTGGCACACTATCTTACTTATGGATACTGTCCCAGTCATTTATCCTCGAAGGAGAAAAGGAATCTGAAGTTAAAATCAATAAAATATGTAATATGGGGTGACGTCCTATACAAAAAAGGATTAGATGGAACCTTTTTGAGATGTGTAGATAAAGAACAACAATGTAAAATGTTGGAAGTTTTTCATAATGAAGCCTGTGGTGGACATTTCTCTTCATCGGTCACAGCTTTCAAAACCCTTAAAATTTATTATTATTGGCTAGGTATGTTCACATATGCATATAAATGGGTAGTTAACTGTGAGAAATGCAAATTGTTCTCAGGAAGACCACAACTTACAACATTACCTCTGAGACCTATCATTATTGAAGAACCTTTCAAACAGTAGGGATTAGACTTCATTGGTCCTCTTTCACCTCCTTTGAGCGCTAGTCATACACACATTCTAACAACAACTGATTATTTTATGAAATGGGTTGAAGCAATCCCTGTGAAGAGAACTACTTCAGAAGTGGTATGTGATTTTATCTCAAAAAATATACTAGTACATTTTGGTGTTCCTTAGAAGGTTGTGGTAGATAACACTACCCATTTTTCTTCAATGGAGCTTACTTCATTCTAATATGAACATAGTATCTCTCTTTCTCACTCATTAGATTATTACCCTCAAGAAAATGGACAAGCAGAGTCCAGTAATAAAAATTTGATATCCATCATGAAGAAATTGGTGAGTGACAACCCCAGAGATTGGCATAAGAGACTATACGAACCACTTTGGGCTGACAGGGTAACCCCAAAAAGAGCAATTTTAATGGCACCATTTGAACTGGTTTATGGAATAGGAGCACAACTATTATTACCTCTGGAATTATCTGCAGCTAGATTACAAAATGTTATTGAAGATCAATACTTTCAAGACTCTTTAGAAAAAAGAGTTATGTATTTAACTAAGATTGAAGAAGAGAGGAATGAACTAGTTGATCGTATTACTGATCATCAAGCCAGAGTTAAAAAGAGTTTTGACCAAAAAACTAGACACAGAAAGTTCATGGAAGGAGATGAAGTATTGCTATGGGATAGAAGGAGAGAACCTAAAGGAGCACATGGTAAATTTGATTCACTTTGGAAAGGAACTTTCAAAATTCATCAGGTACTTGGTCCTAATTCTTTTAAATTAGAATATCTAGATGGAGTCATTTTACCCTTGTCCTATAATGGATAAGATCTCAAGTTGTACCAATTATGAAACAGGTATCCCATATTTTGTACATAACCTTTTCTTTTCTTGTTGCATTTTATGTTTTCCTTTCCCATTTTTGGTTTGTCTTTCTCCTTTTCTTTCATTTTTGTTTCCCGGTCTACATAACCAGAGTTTTTGAGTTCTCTATATTTTGCCATAAAATGCAGTCCCCAGTCAGAGCTAATGTTAGTTTTTGGGTCGCATTTAATCAATTTTTGGTGAATTTTGCCATAAAAGAAGTTCAACGACCTATCGTTTCCTGTGTGTGAAATTCTTAAAAGAATTGAACCTTTCTCAGAGTTCAAGAAGTTCAAAGAGTTCAACGGTTCAAGAGTTCAATGGTTCAAAGTTTCTCAAAGCGAACTATTTATCCTTTTATGTTTTTCAAGTATATCTTTGAACCTTTTGGTTGAACTTGGACCTTTCTCAAAGTTCAATGGTTCAAAATTTCAAGAGTTCAACGGTTCAAAGATTTCAATATCGATGTTTTGAAAAAAGTCGTGTTCACTCAGTTCCCTTGTCTAAATTAATACATCGCTTGAACCTAACGCTTGAACCTATCATTTGAACCTACATAGAAAAGTTCAATGGTTCAATGTTTCTCAAAATGCACTATTCCTTTGTATGTTATTTATGTCTTTGAACCTTTCGATTGAACTTGAACCCTTTTTCGGAGTTCAAAATTTCAACGGTTCAATGTCTAAAAAGTTCAACGGTTCTATCAAAGTCCAAAGTTTCTAGAAAGATCATGTGACTATTGTGTTGTCCCCAAAAAATGAGTGGCATCTTTGGGACAACCTATGAACTATTTTGGTTTGCCAAACCAAAATCGTCTCTTCCCTTTTCAAAATTTGTTCTGAGCATTCAATTTCCTCATTTTCCAAGCTGTTTCAGTTAAGGGTTCAACAGGTTCAAAGGCTTCTGCAGGCGAGTTCAATCAAAAGAACAAGTTTCTAACACTTAGTCATTTCCAGAATTGGTTTAGCGCCTTGGTTCAATTAAAAGAGTTCAATCGGCAAACGATAAAGAACAAAGAATGAACCGTTGAACCAAAGTTGGTTCAATTGGTTGGTTCAATTGGTAAGTTCAAGGGGCTGCCCCAAATCCAAAGGAACAAGTGCCCTTGCGAAGGGCAGTAAGCAAAAGCGGACAAAAGTTGAAAATCCCTCGGGAAAATGGCTAAGTAAAAGAGGTTGAAAGAATTCTTTCGGGAATATTTTTATCAAAAAAATGTTTAAGGCAAAATTCCTTCGGACTTTTTGTCTGAAGGAATTCTTTCAGGATTTTTTTCCGAAGGAAAAGCCCGAAAGCCAAAACCCTGCCGAAGAGGCAAGAACCTGCCAGGGAAGTTAAAGCCCGAAGGCTGCCTGAAATTTTTTGAAGGGTAGATACCCTTGTGGGGGACACTTGACATCAGAAAAAGGACATTTTCCAAGGACCTGAAGGGACACCTTCCCTTCAGGACGTTTCAAAGGCTAAACAAAGACGCCAAAAGGAATTCTCAAAGACTTAGACACAAAGACCTTCAAAGAATAAACTAATTAAACCATTGAACCGTTGAACCAAATGGTTCAACGAGTTCACAGGTTCAAAGGTTCAACCAAGCGCGATAAAGATCAAAGAGCTTAGGAAGAACAAGGAAGCGACGGGTAGAGGAAGAACCAATGAACCGATTGAACTTTGAACCAAAAGAGTTCAAAGTTCAATGGTTCACAGGTTCAAGCAATTAAAATGTGGCCTCAAGCAAAGAAAGAGGCAACATGGATGATTCCAAAGGCAAGTTCAATAAAAGCGATGGTTCAACCAGAGAGCAAAGAAGTGTTTAAGCAGGGAAGCGATGGACCAAAAGAGACAGAGTGAACCGACGAAGCGATGAACCAATGAACTTTCAAATGGTTCACAAGTTCAAAGTTCATCACGGTTCAAGCAGTGAACGACCATTGACGGTCCCTCGGACGTTAAATTTAAAGTGAAGGAAAATCCATGGAAATTCAAATAGAGCGTGAAATTTAAAGAAAGAACCAAGCGACTGGCTGAAAAGGGGGTCTGAAGACTCAAATTGCTACAGGGGAGAGAGGAGCAAGACCAAAGGACCAAAAATATTTTCAAAATAGTTATTTCCAATAGGTGAAACAGTGGATCAAGTAGACTTAGACTTCTGAGCGCACCAAATCAAGGACGTATGCCTGTTTTTCTTCCATAAAGTAATGTCGAATTGGACAGCTACACAGATATCAGGAAAAGGACCAGACAGTCCATACTAAGAAGAGACATATTAGAGGAATAGACACACCATAGTTATGGCAATGCATTGTTTCCAGCATGGTCCCTCCAAATAGAACTGAAGGCGCATTGAAGGCATTGACTGGAACATGGGCCATCCCATGGGAAAGAATGCCAAGCCTTGCGTGGTTGCTATAAGATTGTAATTTCTCTCATTAGTAAAGGAGACTTTTCATTTTTATAGGAGCGAAACTCTGCCTAGTTGAAAGGAGAATACTAAGACTTTGAGCTCAGATTGTAATTTCATTTCATTTTATCTAAATGAGAAAGCAAGTTGTTTGTAGACTTTGCGCTATTTTGGCTTGTATCATTTTAGGAGATTATTCTTATGTCTGTCTTCTGAATGTGTTCTCATCTATTTAATTTGACAAGTAGAATTAGTGAAAGTAATAAGGAAGGTGTCCTGAAACCATATGTGGGAAAGACTTTGCGCTTTCATAGTTATTTTCAGTGTGTTTTTTATTTTCCTTCTGTGTTGAGGATTTTGGGATGACTTTGTGCCCCCATTATCCTGTGTTATACTCTTTGGGCAGTTGAGATGGAAACTTTGTGTTATGTTTCATCCTGCTGGTTACTGTGCCTGTGTTACCAATTTCTTGTCATACCTGAAAGAAAATCTTGATGTTTCTTGCAAGAACACTTCTGAAAGAAGAGAAGTGCCTTCAATGTTCTCACCAGGATTTTCTCCTCTATTTTTTAACATCATCTCTAAAAGAAGAGAGATGAATGGCGTATCCTACCCCTGAGTGTTATTTTTTGCATATTTATAGTATATATAGCTCCTGCGTGTTTATAGGGAACCTCCCCTTGATGAGAGGAGAGATTTGTCCACCTTTGATGTAGTAAACCTGCACACTGGGCCGACCAATCTCCTTTGTTGTGGATGATAAGACCTATTTTGCTCAATCAAACTGCTGACTGACAAAATATTCACCCAACATATTGGTCGGTCTATGTGGTTTATTTCATATCATTGAACCCTAAAGTTGAACCACAATTTTCAATGGTTCAATGGTTCAACGGCTATATTCTTATCTCACCCTGAAGATTTCTCTAAGTTAAAATTATCGAGAGATTTAGAGAAAAATATATTTGAAACTCACTACAAAGCAGAAAATTTTGAATTTTCATGAGGTTACTGATAATCATTACTCATCAAAATTGCACGTAAAATACGCTTGCCATTAATGCATATGTCTGAATGCATGTTTTATCAAGCATGTTTAGCACGTATTATCCCAATTTAATCATTTGATCTAGTTAATATTTGCATCGAGAGAAAATAATTCAAATTCAGCAAACAAGCATACTGGGCGATACAAAGGAGAACAGTGCAGGTGATATAAGATATTTGATTGCTTGAATCCACAATGATTTCAGATAAATTTAAGGTGAGTTTCACTCTTACTATAAGCTATTTCCTCTACTTGGTTGGAAAGAAGGATCCTTTTGAGTTTGCAACATTATTTAAAAATTCAAAACTTTCTCTTTTCATTATATTATCTGACCTGTAGCCATGAAATCCGCTTATCTTGATTACGAGCATGGTCCTAGTCTCATATGTTCTCCACCTGAAATTGGGGACACCTCTCTGATTCAATATGATTTGGAAGATTTTAAGGAAAGGGCTAAAAATTATCTGTCAAATCCTATGATGCAAAAAATAGTAGAAAGTGGCCTGGTTGAAGCTGCGGCCTTTCCCATGGCTATATAATGCCTTGAATTGGTCCTTGAATGCATGAACATATATGAACCTCAGAATAGGTGCATCAGGGCTGTAGATGGAAATGTTTTATTGCATATCAACAGACAAACCCTAATGTCTATGATGAGAATCCCTCCCAAAGAACCATAGTTTGACCTTAGTATTACTTCTTCCTATTGTTACTTTTCAATGAAGAAATCAATTTATAAAAGCATGATTGCTAGGAATTGGATTTTAAAATTCCAAAAAGGGGGTTCAAGACTGCCTAGGCCATTAACAAGAAATTATATGATTCCAGAAGTACAAGATATCATGGTATTATTACATAGACTGAAACGCAATGCTCGTGCATATTATTGGGAAGACTGGATGTACTTCTTCATATAGGTGATCCTCCAAGGAGAACAATATTTGGATTGGATGGAAATTATAGCTAAATGTTTGCATCAGAGTTTAAGTAATTGTTTGGGAAATAGAGAATTTTATATGTCTTCATAACTACTCTATTGCCTAGCTTCTATGAGACAATGGGTAGGGTTACTTCATACACCCTTGGCTGAAGACAGTAAAATTTATGATTATTATTCACAGTTACAAATGCATAAGTGCTATGAAGATTACAGGAGGGTCAATGATGTTTTTACTGGGAAAATGACTTTTGAATTGTCAAACAACATTAATAAGAGGTTGTCTAATGAAGTTATACAGTTAATTAATATCCATGGTAGTTTCTTCATTCAATTTTCTAGGTTCACTTATATTAGATTTGGAGTTTTGATAGTGAACCCTTGAGGTTATCCAAGTATGTTTTTGACCGATTTGTGCTAATAGAAGTCTGCAGGCAATTAGTACATGTAGATAAAAATTTCTTGATGAAGAATAAATCTGGTTCACCAATGGCGGAAGAGGTTAGTACAAATCGACAGAGAGTGATTCCTTTTGATTCTATAGAATTGATGTTTGTTTCAACTATACCTTCTGATCAACCGAATCCTGATAGAGAAGCCTCAGCTTCTGCACCTAAATGGCTGGAAAGTTCAATCAATCATAAAAAAAAAATAGTTCCATTTTCTTTACCCTTGAAAGATATGGTGAGCAAGTGTTTAGGGAAAGCTCCTAAATCCAAAAAGTTAAAAATGACATCCAGGGTAGATGTTGACCCAAACATAGAGAACTGGAATGCAGAAATTGCCCGCCCAAAAACCAATGAAGAAGTTCAAGATCCTACTATTCAGGGTTTTACAGTTGAAAAGGTAGACCTTGGGACTACATCAACTGTTGCTGATGTGCATCATCTAGAAGCATCTACTAAAAGGATAGTTAGCAAAACTTAGAAAGATGAAAAGGATAAAAGAGAGTTAAAACAGACTGTGCAGTCAATGGCAGAGTATATTGATGCCATTTATAGTCCAGATTCACAACCAATTTCTCGAACACCCATGTCTTTTGATCCTAAATATATTGTCAATCAAAGGATGCTGGATCAGATACACAGAGGCAAAATGATTACCAGAATATTTGATAGTTGGTTGGATGGCCTCATCTTGAAAGGTACAGAATACATTCATAAATTGAAGAATGTATATGATCTGACCACAATCACTGTTAAAGATTTGAAGACTCAGAACGCTTTGTGGATAAAGGAGGAAATAAAATGGATGAGCATGATAAATCAGATTGACGAAGTGCAAAAATATGGGATAACAAAGTTTTTGTCAGAAAAGA
Source organism: Torreya grandis (assembly GCA_037957365.1). Classification (NCBI taxonomy): domain Eukaryota; kingdom Viridiplantae; phylum Streptophyta; class Pinopsida; order Cupressales; family Taxaceae; genus Torreya; species Torreya grandis. The sequence continues at coordinate 773,004 of JARHVA010001694.1, read as the reverse complement.
ACTTGACAGGACTGGATGAAGATATATTATATCTACGTAAAAAAAATGTTGAATGGAGAAATTCAGTATCTAGACAAAGACGATTAGAGATCACAAAAATGATCAAAGAAATAACTGAATTTATTCAGTCATTATAGCATGATCTACAGAGCATTGATATCAATGACATAAAAGACAATGGAAAGCCAGAGAAGGACATCAATGCTGTGATTCAATCTTTTAAGGAAAAGATTAACTTCATTAAAGAAAATGATAGCTTATCAACTGAAAAATTCTCTCATATTTCAAGGGTAAAGTCACTTCTTTGTCGTTGTATCGACATACTCCGGAGCACACAGAAAAGATGGTAAAAATTTGGAGGAAAGAAAACATCTGGAAAGCGAGGATAAAACACATCAGCATTCCTAATCTTTCTAAAATTTAAGAGTTTGTTACAGCATTTCAGGAGTGAAAAGCTCAACGTGTTTACCCAACTAAACAGAGCAAATTTGGAGATCCTAACCCATCACTTCAACAATGACTTTACTTACATGGTCTCTTTTTTTCAGTTATTCAGTTACTTTTCTATTTGGAACATGAACTTTATTGAATTTGTAAAAAACTAAATCCCATATGGGTCAGAGTTACTTTAACTCTGGTTTAGTTTAAAAGATAGATGAGTTAAGGCAAAAATATATTTTTTTGGTTGTAAAAAGACATGGATAGAGAAGAAAAAAGATAGAAAGAGGAGTTAGAAATTTTAGAATTGGACCATTGTTTTTACAATTATATGTGATGTTTGTCTGAAACATTTTTCATCTGTGAATGGAAATGAGAATTAATTACTGAGTACTTAAATCTGTGAGTTTGAGTATTTGAAAGTGGGTTTTCTGTGTGAAATCTTCCTTCATATAGTAATTATTTTTCCATTAGACAATATATTATGTGTGTTTTATCATTTACTGGTTCAGCATATATACGTTTATCTATTTAATTATTATTGAAAACAGAATCTATGTATTTTGTTACCTATTGCTGTTATAAAATCTCATATTCATAACATAATGATGTATGGATATTAGTCTGCCTTTAAACACTTTCTGGTTAAAAGTGTATCTGAATTTTTTTAATTCATTGAAAATCTTAAAGGGAGTTGTACCTTAATTCAGAGGGGAACTAATCTTGATAGTTCACCCATTTGTTGTTTAACCTATTTGTTCTTGAGATAAGGGTTCGGAGCTTAAATAAAATATCTTTATATAAGGACAAATATGTTAGTCAACAGCTATTATGCATTATAGAATAAGAGTGGGCATCATAAGATGCCCCAAAGGGTAACTTGATGTAGGGATGGGTATCATAAGATGCCCCAAAGTCTGAAGGGACATGTGGATGAGCATCACAAGATGCCCCAACATGTGAGGTGGAGTGAAGTAACATTGAACCGTTAGAATGATTTGCATTGAGTTGGTAGGTGCATTTGGAGATAGGTAAATGTGTTGATTTGTTAGATTTTAAAGATGTCAAATGTGACATATGATGTGTAGTAGAGGTATGAAGAGGAAAGGGAGGTAAAGGACTATGTATGATATGCTTTGGAGTATGCATTTGAATTAGGTACTTTTTTGGTACATGTGACCTAAGAGATTAAGGTTCAATGGATGCAATGATATGTTTAAAGTTGTTCATGTTAGCTATCCTTTCCTTATTGGTGTAAGAATAAGGATCAACTATGGTTTGAACAAAATAAATAGATGAGATATAGGTATGGGATAATTGTTGTTAATCATTAGGTAGTTGATTTTGATGTGATTGTGGTTTTTGAGATTGGTTTTTGAGATTGAAGTTAAGAAGCTTGAAGATAGTCTTGACAACATTGTTTTTAGAGTATCAAGATTGAAATGTGGACCAAGCAAGGAAGAAAGAAGAAAATGGTGAAGATCACGACAAGACTCATTAGAATGACCTATAGTAGCATGTCACCAACAAAATTTATCAAAATTGTACCATTTTGGAGGAGGTTTGAAAGGATCAAAGTTCATAGGTTTAGATGGTGGCAATTTATTCTTAAGTTGTTCTAGAGTTAAGGGTGGGTGGGTTGGATTAAAATTGTTTAAATTGGATGCTCTATTTTGAGGTTGGGGAGGCTTGGATGAATCTATGTTGTAAGAAAATGAATGGAAAGGTTCTTTAGTAGTTGTTTGAGGTGGTTCAAATTAAATCATAAGAAAGTCTTTCCTTTTTACTTGGTCTAAGGCTTCTTCTAAAGTTTTAGGTGAAAAATTTTGAACTTTGTATTGAAGCGAAAGTTTAAGAGCAGTGACGAATAGTTTTAAAAGAGTATCATCATTCATGTTATGGTCCATTTTATGAGTGAGAGACTTCCATCATTTAATGAAAGTATGAGCAGATTCATTAGGAAGTTGCTTGGTATTAATGAAATGGCTAAGATATTTTTTAGGATGGTCATCATGTTGGAATTCCTTCACTAGAGCATTGACTAAATCCTCTAGTTGTGAGATGGAATGTTTAAGAATTTGGTTGTACCATTCAAGTGCATCACCAAAAAAGGTTTTGGTTAAGATCTTGGTGGTAGCAAAGGTGTTAGTTTGGACTTATTCTTTATAGAGAATACCAAAAGACTTAAGAAAGGTAATAGGATCCTTAGTCCCATTATATGTGATAGTTGAAGAAATGTTTCCAATATATATGGATGAAATGAATGGGGTTAAAGGTTCATATTGAAGATGTTGAAGCATTTTGTTGTATATTGGAGGTTGAGGGATGATATTCCCATTGATATTTCTAAGAGGAGGGACAAAATTTTGATTTGGTTGAGACATGATGACTTGAGGTGGTTGACTAGTCATGTTTAATAAATGTTGTTGCATATTCATCATTTGATATTGATTGGTTGTTTGCATGATATTCATTTTTTGTATGACTTGTGCAAGAAGTTGAGTTGTATCAATAGATGGGTTGGTGTTTTTAGGAGGGATATTAGTGTTGATAGGATGAGGGTGGGTAGTGTTGGTGGGAGGAGGATTATTTGTAGGTGGAGTATTCCCAACATTAGTGTTAGTTATCTTAAGTGTGGTAGAAGAAGAAGGAAGCTTGGTAAAGCCACCATTCTTGTGATGAGTGTAAATAGTATTATTATCAAGGTTTTTGAATAATTGGAAACCATCTAGATTATCAATTTGAGTGGTTTCAACCATGTTACTTTGGGAGTTGATAAGACTAGATGCTCTTGTTATGGGTGTAATAAGAAGATTGTGTGTGACACCTAAAATTTGCATGACTAAAAACACAATTTTTTTTTTAACAACCACCTATTACTCGCACCTCTAGAAAGATTAAGACTAGAAATAAATATCTACAACAAGATTTTAAATTAGAAGCGAACATAAAGGTATAAGCAATCTAAAATAATATAAATAATTAAGAGACATGCAAGCAACAAGACACAAGGTCCACATCTACCTTACTCTGTAAAAACCCCTCTAGTCAAGTACCGAAAAAATGTACCAATTCTTTTTTTATTATATAATTTACCCAGAAAGGTATTCTTACTTGTCCTTCCTTAATTCAACTAAGTGTGAATCATCATGATTCACTGAGTTAGTTTTTACATATAATATGACAATAAACCTTAGAATAACTTACAAAATTGAATGATCAGTATCTAACCAGTGTCATTAGCATAATCTGCAATTCACATGCTAAGTACTGGTACTAATTAAATTGTTCATATAGATTGCTATGCAATCAAAACAACCCTAACATATCCTAAAGATCTAAACCCGATGCCCCCACCATAATTTGGGAAGCCTACATATCCACTCCTTGGAATCAGGGTCCAATGTAGTTCTCCTTTCACTAATGATGATCTCCTCCACGACATATCATCAGTAAAGAGGTTCGCACTCTAAGCCAAATAAGGAAAAAACTACTCGTGACATAGATGAGATTTTAAAGCTCTGATCATCAATCCGACGACTATGACACACTCAAGCCACTTATAGCATAACACCTTACTAATCCAAGATTGTGTTCCTACCCAAGCACTCTCACATAAAAACCTAGATATTAGCAATGATGAAAGAATTCACATTCCTTGATCCAGAGAAAATCATTTCAATTATCAATACATGGATAAAACACTAAACATTCACATTGTCGATAAGTTTTATAGGATTTAAATGATTATACATATGATCCAAGAATTCACTAAGGAAAACCATTTTAGGGTTAGTTTTTTATGCCCGTGTTCACTCTGCGAGCTGCCATACATATATGTGATGTCTACTACATATGAAAAATTAGGGCTAGATGTAGTTCTCCAACTACTAAAGGTATGCGTGCTTACTCCAAAACATTATCGATAAAGAGCACATATAAGAAGGTAAGGATAAACACATTCTTTAATTTCAAAGAGAAGACTCAATAGTCTTTACAACCATATCACTCACATAAAAATGTGTATGAGCTAGGACTAGTGATATCCACCATCACTCACATGTCTTTATATACTGCCATATTGTGGGCTTTAACCACATAGGAAAAGGATATCAAATAGTTGGTCACTCAAGCTAATATATACCACTAAATAATTCCAAACCATAATACCATCTTCTTAGGTATAATATCTACATATAGATATGTTATCTATCCATAGAGTAAATATGCTTTTGCTAATTGCCATTATATGACTTGAGAGTCCTTATAATATAATACCTCATCTTTATCCAATAAGACTTTACCAAGGTTTATAACTAATATACATAAAATGATAATAAGACTTGAGCATATAGAAGTATCACTAGATAGATAGTCAAATTATTTTAAGGCAAGTCATTTCCAAACAATGCATCATATATATTCTATGAAATCAGACATATATGCTACATTCGTTACTATACAAGAGGTCGAAATACTTTTTCTCAAAGCAATACCATGAAAGGTGCTCTATGTACAAAAGTACATTTCTAAGTTCACTTGTCCTCTTATTGAGGGCAATGAATTATCTCTAATGTTCATGTATCCGAGAACAACTAGGCATAGAAGATAAATATTATGTTACTTTCATTTTGATTTCTCACTTGCTAAAACATCTATAAATGGAAATTCTCATATTCTCTATCATGAAACCTATATTTAACAACCTATTTGTTATCATGAATTAATTATTGAGAATTAATTAATAATTTATTCATTTGACTAAGCATTCATATACCACGATGTCGAGATATCACAAAGCAATGTCATCAATAATGCTTATAGATTATTTGGTTTTGTGGATTTTATTAAAATATTTCATTTATTTATTCCAATTTTTTGCTTGATATTCTAGTCTCGACAATTCCTTTGCAACTTGTTATAAAGTGGTTCAGGATTAACACTCTCATCTTGAGAATATGTATATCGTATTATTGAATTACGTAAATGTATTAACATTATATCTTACTCCATTATAAAAATATTACTTATAGAGACATATTTTCATTGTATATCTTATTGGGTCCACTACTAGCAAAAGCCAAATTTACTACGAATAATAAATATGAAAGATAGTATTTATTACATAGTGATTACTAATTATATTATTTACCATAAAAATCCAGAACAATATACAATAAGACAAGCATTATAATATTTTAATAGTAATCCATCAAAATGAAATAAATATCATCGAATCTGAGTGAGTCACCTATTTTATCATTGTTCATGAGATTTTTTTTTTGCACCGAAAGTATACATATAGTTGTAGGTTAACTTAATTGTTTTGGAACATATCCTTGAGAGATATTATAACTATAGGAATCCAGTTCACAATGGCATGAATGAGATCAATTTAACAATATTGACAATTTATTATTTCATTTTATTGTTTCATATAACAAAATGACTACCTGAAACTAAGACACCAGTGTTCAAACACATGACACGTTGACTTGTCTACATATTTGATTTGGTTTATTTCTTATTTCGGTATTATGTGCATTATGAATATTTATTAGTGTTAAGATTTTAGCTTGACAACAGATAATTAAATATAAAAATATATCTATATTCACATGAGGAGTAGTTTGTATATGGTTAGAATACTAAAGTGGGTTGCATCCGAAATATTCATAGTCCAAAATATTAAAGAGAAGAACAAATATACGTGTGGGTAAGTAGTAGAAGGTAGAAGAGGTCGATGCCATAATCAATTATTCTATGAATGTTAATATTTCATTTATATTCATATCTATTGGCCTTTATCCTTTAGCACCATCATAATGAACCAATGTTTTTTAATTCCTCAGGGCATCACAATGCACATCAGGGCATCACATTGCACATCAGGGCCCCAAGTGGACTGAAGAGTCATCAGGGAAAGGAGACAGGTGTAAAGCTAATAAATTAGTTCATTATTAATACTAATAAGGGACTGTATCATTCTAAAACAACACTAAAATATTTGCATTCCAAAAATTTTGAATATGGTGATTTGATTAAACAGGTATAGATAAAATTTATTACACTCAAACAAGGTTTCAGCAAGGTGTTTAAATGTTTACACAAGGAATAATGTAAAAAGAAACTCTTACTCTATTCACAAATAGCCCTCCAGAAGTGGGCAAAATTTCAGACAAAGTATGGCGACTTATAATTAAAGCTAGAACTAATCCACATGAAGGAAAACAAAAATGTAGCAGGGTATTAAATATCTTCTACATGAAACAATAGAACAAGTATTCCCAAATCATGGTGCCACAAATATTCTTCTTGTCACAATCAGAAACCATTCCAACAACGTCTATAGGTTTTACTTGTTTTTACAAGAGATTAGAGGAATTATTTCTTTTCAAAACAAACTTGCAAAACCAGGCAAGAGTAAGAGGAGCAAATGAACAGACAATTTTAGAATCTTCCAAACTTATGCAAAGCAGAATATATCATATCAACATTTTTATTTTGGATTAGGGAAAGGAAAATTAATCAAAAACCTCCCTACATCGTTCCATTCAACAAAATATAACACAATCAATAAAATTTTATCAAACACATACTTGGAATAAGATCAATGCAGAGTAAAAGATGCCATAGATTATAGGTTTTTCTAACTCCTCTCCTCCCAAATTGCCACTTTCCACTCAGGGCATTCCTCCATCTCCTTCCTCGTCTAGTTGCCTTCTTTGCCCAACACGCCTAACTCTCATTCCTCTTCCCCTCAAATCCTTTAAGTTGTCTTTTCTGATTAAAATTTATCCCTCCTCATTAAATGCCATTGATGGCAAGATATGGGTGCCCCATGTGTGCCCCTTACCAATCTCACCTACTAACATTAAACACCCATGTTACCCATTTGACTTAAAGTCTGCCCACATTTAATCTATTGAATGCATAAATGATATTAATAGATAAATAAATAATTGAAAGATGGTTATAAGTATAAGATAGTTGAAGTATTTATGGTCCAAAATTTTATACAATCATTATTAGTAATTATAATTAATAATTTTATATTATATATTGGTAAAATTATATATAGGTATATATAATTAAACATCTTAAATATTATGTGTATATATTCTAATAATGAAAATAAGTATTTATTCTAATTATAGATATATTAAATACGTCTTTCTAGATTATAATGTAAGATTAGATTCAAAATGTATAACAAATGATTACCTTGGGTTTGTCACATACCACCTTGATTAACCATTCTATTTATTTCTCATAATTTTCCGTTAACAAAAGATAGTGGCATCCATTTAACTCCATTGTTGTATTTAATTTAGGTTATATCATATACTAGAGGAAATTCAGTTAAGATAATAATATCCTAAGCCATAGTTGATGACACTACTCATCAGAAATCAATATGGGACATCACACACTAGTCACACACACAAAGAAGTCATAACACATCTAATGTGATGAACACATTGAAATCGATAAGGACACGTTTGGTCACCATGAGGGGTATTACATTGTGAACATTGGTTGTAAGGGTATGAGTGTTGATAGAAGGGGGATTAGTTGGAAGAAGATCCCCAAAATTGGTATTGGGAAGAGGATTAGGATGATTGACCTCAACTACACTACATTATGTAGTAATTGGGTTTAGTTTAGGAGAAGAGGAAGGAAGAAATTAGATAGTTTGATATGAAGTAATGAAATAAATGAGGTTATTATCTAAATCCTTAATTATGCAATGTTCTTGACTAAAAGAAGGTTGAATAGAGGTCATCATGATTAAATAAGACTAGATAACGACAAAATGGAAAATAGAAAGTGACAAGAAACAGTACAGGGTCGACTGTGTCAACTTAGTACAACAAATAAGGGATGAAAAGGGTCTACAAACAATACAGTGTCATCAACTATGGCTTACAAGTTATGCACATACAAACACATATGAAACCAGCACCAATAATCATCAAAATATATATACAAGAGAATTAACTAATCATGTAAGGGCAAATCCAATAAAAGTGAGACCAAGTAGTCTGAAAAGGATAAACCCATAAATCCAAAATAAATTTCAACAACAATGTCTATGATCGATCATTATAAAAAAAATTCAAAGACAATAAAATAAAATAAAATGTTGATTTCCAGTCAACTTAAAAATGAAATTCAATCAAATATAACTAATGTTGACAAAACATAAACAAAAATAGATCACATCACGAGCACTATGTGACTTTTGTAAAGCATTGAAAGTCACCCATGGGAAGAGAGAACGAAAATCATCACAATTACCTCCTAGAAGTAAGAGGCATTCCGATTACCTCCCATAGGTACAAGGCATCCTGATTACCTCCTAGAAGTACGAGGCATCTCGATTAGCTCCCAGAGGTTTGAGGCATCTCAATTACCTCCCAAAGGTATAAAGAACATAGTCTATCACCTCCCAAAGGTAAGAAAAATACATAGAAATTACCTCCCAAGATAATACAATAACTGTACATCATTATATACAATAATGTCACCATACAAATCAACTGAGAAACTCTCCTACACAATACCATACTGCTATAAAATTATCAAAAGTAATCATATTGTCTCACATCTCTGACTGTCATGTAACTGACATGTTGTCAAATAGTATTACTTATAGAGAGTAACCATGTCAAACATATCAAAAATAAAATTGCATCAATCCAACCGATGCCACAACGTCATCTTAGATGACATTTTCAACATATATCAATAACTTCAGTTAAAATTTCATGAGGAATATCTGAGTCTCTCTGCATATAATAATATAATGTCCTAAGGTAACATGTGAAAATTTTATCTGTTATGATCACTAATCATCATTAAAGACACTGAGTAACACACATATCATAATAAAGTACTACTCTAGAGGAAGTATCCAATACCATTTGATCATAACTGACCATCATGACAACCAATTAATACAGATGAATGAGAATAACAACTATCAATTCCCACACATGGCATCCCAGTACCACATAAATATTAATCCAAAATTACTGGCTCATATCTCTAACTGGCATTCATCTCCAATAGTATGTCTCATAGGTAATATCATTGTCAAACATAGCTCACTAAAGTTCTGTCGAGTGAAAATTGTATGCATATTTGAGTGTTGTTCACTATATGTTATTATCTATTGTTATTACTAGAAGTATCCATATGGCCTAAACAATCATTACTGAGATGAAATAGGACATCAATTGCACTACTCATCAAGTCATACCCTAAATGACCAAGCTTTCACCAATTTTCAACTATGGTGTGATAAGACAAAGAAGATAGGGTTCTACAAACCTTGACACATGCATCGAATATGATATAACATGTTATTATATTTTGCATGTGTTAGCTTATCACTACTAAAGAGTTAGACTACTCTTAAACAAGTATTCCTCCATCTATATAAATGTGTAATAGTCCTATCATCACCACCTTTATTTTAACACCATAAGGCTATTTACGATTTTGAAATTGATTAAGTTTCATAAAGCCAAGATTGGATTTAAGAAAGAATCATTTTAGCACATTTACCATAACTTCAAGATTCATCTATGTAATACACATGTAATAAAAATCTTGTAAATCTTATTAGTTTACTTCTACATACAATCAATCACTATACTCATTAAAGGTATAACATTCCTTCACCACTAAATAAAATTATCATCACCAAACTACTTGGGCAATATAGTAGTTTTATACCTAAGATCAACATCATATTTTTAATATATATATATATATATATATATATATATATACTCATTAAAGGTATAACATTCCTTCACCACTAAATAAAATTATCATCACCAAACTACTTGGGCAATATAGTAGTTTTATACCTAAAATCAACATCATATTTTTAATCTATATATATATATCAAGTCAATGAAAGGTAAATGTAATAATAACCTTAACGTCCAGGGGAATTAATAAGTCTAACCTAGTATGCACACAATTAATTCTCAACCAAAGGTAAACAAGGTGTTTTGATTTTGGAAACCAAAGCAAGATACATCAAGATAGTTTTTACATTCTTACTTATACTCAAATCATAGTATAAATGAACATAACAATTTATGAAAATGTAATCAAATCCTAGCAAGAGCTTATAGAAAACAAATTTTTCAAACTACCTCTAAAATGGTGTCAGTCAAAAATACTAGAATAATAAAGAAGTGTATTAAGACAAAATACCACTTAAGTACATATATAAGTAATACATAATTTATATACATAATTAAAACTTAATCATATATAAATAAATATATATTACACAATAGATGTTATACAACATACTAATTTGAAATATAGACATGCCAACAAAGTCGTCAATTTAAAATTCAAGCAAACATTATCCAAGCACAAGCAACATGGGCTCAAAACTCAATTTATGATCTCAATCCATTGTGAGTACAAACGAACATAAATATTGTAATTATAAGTTTCACAAATTCATCACAATTACTAAACACAATTCCCTAGAGCTCCCGATGTTGAACTCAAACTCTGATACCAAAATGTGATGCCCAAAATTTGCATGACTAAAAACACAATTTTTTTTTTAACAACCACCTACTGCTCGCACCTCTAGAAAGATTAAGACTAGCAATAAATCTCTACAACAATATTTTCAAGAAAGGTATAAGCAATCTAAAATAATCTAAATAATTAAGAGAAGTGTGAGAAACAAGACACAAGGTTCATATCTACCTTACTCTGTAAGAACCCCTCCAATCAGGGACCAAAAAAATGTACTAGTTTTTTTTTAAATTATATAATTTACCCAAAAAGGTATTCTTGCTTGTCCTTCCTTAATTCATCTAAGTGTGAATCACCACGATTCACTGAGTTAGTTTTTACATAGAATATGACAATAAACCTTAGAATAACTTACGACATTGAATGATCACTATCTAACAAGTGTCATTAGCATAATCTGCAATTCACATGCTAAGTACTAGTACCAATTCCACTGTTCATACATATTGTTATGCAATCAAAACAACTCTAACCTAACCTAAGGAACTAGATCCAATACCCCCACCACAACTTGGGCAACCTACATATCCGCTCATCAGAATCATGGTTCGATGTAGTTCTCTTTTCACTAGTGATGATCTCCTCCACAAGACGTCATCACCAAAGAGGTTGGCACTCCAAGCCAAACAAGGAATAAACTAATCGTGAATTAGACGAGCTTTTAAAGCCCTGATCATTAATCTGACGGCTATGACAAACTCAAGTCACTTATAACATAACACTGTATTAATCCAAGATTGTGTGCTTACCCAAGCACTGTCATATAAAAACCTAGATATTAGCAATGATGAAAGAATTCACATTCCTTGATCCACAGAGAATCATCTCAACAATCATTGCAGTTATCAATACATGGATAAAGCACTAAACATTCACACTTTGGATAAGTTTTATAAGATTGAAATGATTCTACATATTATCTAAGAATTCACTAAGAATAACCATTTTAAGGTTAGTTTTCGATGCCCATGCTCACTCCCCGAGCTGCCATACATATCTGTGATGTCTCCAACATATGCAAAATCAGGGCCAAACGTAGTTCTCCAACTACTAAACGTGTGGGTGATTACTCTAAAACATTATCAAGAAAGAGCACATACAATAAGGAAAGGATAAACACATTCTTAAATTTCAAATAGAAGACTCAATAGTCTTTATAACCATATCAATCACATCAAAATGTGTATAAGTTAGGACTAGTGATGTCCACCATCACTCACATGTCCTCATATGCTGCCATAATGTGGGAATTAACCACATACGAAAAGGGTATCAAATAGTTGGTCACTTAAACTAATATATACCACTAAATAATTCCAAATCATAATACCATCTTCACAAGTATAATATCTACATATAGATAGGTTCTCTATCCATAGAGTAAATATGCTTTTGCCCTTGCCACTATATGACTCGGGAGTCCTTATACTATAATTCCTCATCTTTATCCAATAAGACTTTGCCGAGGTTTATAACGAATATACGTCAAATGATAATTAGACTTGAGCATATAGAAGTATCACTAGGCAGTCAAATTATTTCAAGGCAAGTCATTTCCGAACAATGCATCATAGATATTCTATGAAATCAGACATATATGCTACATTGATTACTATACAAAAGGTCGAAATACTTTTTCTCAAAATAATACCATGAAAGGTTCTCTATTTACAAAAGTACATTTCTAAGTTCACTTGTCCTTTTATTAAGGGCAATGAGTTATCTCTAATGTTCATGTATTCGAGAAGAACTAGGCATAGAAGATAAATATTATGTTACTTTCATTTTGATTTCTCACTTGCTAAAACCTCTATAAATGGAAAGTCTCATATTCTCTATCATGAAACCTATATTTAACAACCAATTTGTCATCATGAATTAAGCATTGATAGTTAATCAATAATTTATTCATTTGATTAAGCATTTGTATACCATGATGTTAAGATATCGCAAAGCAATGTCCTCAATAATGCTCATAGATTATTTGGTTTTGTGGATGTTATTAAAATATTTCATTCATTTATTCCAATTTTTGCTTGATATTCTTTTCTCGACAATTCCTTGGTAACTTGTTATAAAGTGCTTCAGGATTAACACTCTCATCTTGAGAATATGTATATCGTATTATTGAATTACGTAAATGTATTAACATTAATCTTACTCCATTATAAAAATATTACTTATAGGGGCATATTTTCATTGTATATCTTATTGGGTCCACTACTAGCAAAAGCCAAATTTACTATGAACAATAAATATAGAAGATAGTATTTATTACATAGTGATTATTAATTATGTTATTTATCATAAAAACCCAGAATAGTATACAACGAGACAAGCATTATAATATTTTAATAGTAATCTACCAAGGAGAAATAAAGCTCGTCGAATTTGAGTGGGTTGCTTATTTTATCATTGCTAATGAGATTTATTTTTGCACCGAAAATATATATATATATAATTTTAGGTTAACTTAATTATTTTGGAACATATCCTAGTGAGATATTATAACTATAGGACTCCAGTTTGCAATGGTATGAATGAGATCAATTTGATGATATTGATAATTTATTGTTTCAATTTATTATTTCATATAACAAAATGACTACCTGAAACTAAGACGCTAGTTTTCAAACACATGACACGTTGACTTGTCTACATATTTGATTTTGGTTTATTTCCTATTTTGGTATTATGTGTATTATGAATATTTAATATTGTTAAGATTTTAGACTGACAAGAGATAATTAAATATAAAAATATATCTATATTCACATGAGGAGTAGTTTTTATATGGTTAGAATACTAAAGTGGGTTGCATCCGAAATATTCAGAGTCCAAAATATTAAAGAGAAGAACAAAGATATGTGTGGGTAAATAATAGAAGGTAGAAGAGGTCGATGCCATTATCAATTATTCTATAGATGCTAATATTTTATTTATATTCATATCTATTGGCTTGTATCCTTTAGCGCCATCATAATGAACCAATGTTTTTTAATTCCTCAGGGCATTACATTGCATAGCACGTCCCCAAGTGGACTAAAGAGTCATTAGGGAAAGGAGACAAGTGTAAAGCTAATAAATTAGTTCATTATTAATACTAATAATGGAGCATAACAGTTGTACCTTTGTTACCATTCTAAAACAAGACTTAAATATTTGCATTCCAAAAATTCTAAATATAGTGATTTGATTAAACAGGTATAGACAAAAGTTTTACACTCAAACAATGTTACAGCAGGGTGTTTAAATGTTTACACAAGAAATAATGGAAAAAAACACTCTTACTCGATTCACAAATAGCCCTCCATAAATGGGCAAAATTTTCGACAAAGTATGACGACTTATAATTAAAGCTATAACTAATCCACATGAAGGAAAACAAAAATGTAGCAGGGTATTAAATATCTTCTACATGAAATAAGAGAACAAATATTCCCAAATCATGGCACCACAAATCTTTTTCTTGTCACAATCAGAAACCATTCCAACAACGCCTATAGGTTTTACTAGTTTTTACAAGAGTTCAGAGGAATTATTTCTTTTCAAAACAATTCAAAACAAACTTGCAAAACCAGGGAAGAGTAAGAGGAGCAAATGAACAGACAGTTTTAGAATCTTCCAAACTTATGCAAAGCGGAATATATCATATCAACATTTTTATTTTGGATTAGGCAAAGGAAAATTAATCAAAAACCTCCCTACATCATTCCATTCAACAAAATATAACGCAATCAATAAAATTTTATCAAACACATACTTGGAATAAGATCAATGCAGGCTGAAAGATGCCATAGATTATAGGTTTTTCTGACTCCTCTCCTCCCAAATTGCCACTTTCCACTCAGGGCATTCCTCTATCTCCTTCCTCGTCTAGTTGCCTTCTTTGCCCCACACGCCTAACTCCCATTCCTCTTCCCCTCAAATCCTTTAAGTTGTCTTTTCTGATTAAAATTTATCCCTCCTCATTAAATGCCATTGATGACAAGATATGGGTGCCTCATGTGCGCCCCTTACCAATCTCACCTACTAACATTAAACACCCACATTACCCATTTGACTTAAAGTCTGACCACATTTAATCTATTGAATGCATAAATGATATTAATAGATGAATAAATAATTGAAAGATGGTTATAAGTATAAGATAGTTGGGAGTATTTATGGTCCAAAATTTTATACAATCATTATTAGTAATTATAATTAATAATTTTATATTATATATTAGTAAAATTATATATAGGTATATATAATTAAACATCTTAAATATTATGTGTGTGTGTATATATTCTAATAATGAAAATAAGTATTTATTTTAATTATAGATATATTAAATACGTCTTTCTAGATTATAATGTAAGATTAGATTCAAAATGTATAACAAATGATTACCTTGGGTTTGTCACATACCACCTTGATTAACCATTATATTTATTTCTCATAATTTTCCGTTAACAAAAGATAGTGGCATCCATTTAACTCCATTGTTGTCTTTAATTTAGGTTCTATCATATACTAGAGGAAATGCAGTTAAGATACTAAAATCCTAAGACATAGTTGATGACACTGCTCATCGGAAATCAATATGGGACATCACACACTAGTCACACACACAAAGGAGTCGTAACACATCTAATGTGATGAACACATTGAAATCGATAAGGACACGTTTGGTCACCATGAGGGGTATTACATTGTGAACATTGGTTGTAAGTGTATGAGTGTTGATAGAAGGGGGATTAGTTGGAGGAAGATTCCCAAAATTGGTATTGGGAAGAGGATTAGGACGAATGACCTGAACTACACTACATTATGTAGTGATTAGTTTTGGTTTAGGAGAAGAGGAAGGAAGAAATTAGATAGTTTCATATGAAGTAATGAAATAAGTGAGGTTATTATCTAAATCCTTAATTATGCAATGTTCTTGACTAAAAGAAGGTTGAATAGAGGTCATCATGATTAGATAAGACTAGATAACCACACAATGGAAAATAGAAAGTGACATGAAACAGTACAGGGTCGACTGTGTCGACTTAGTACAACAAATAGGGGATGAAAAGGGTTTACAAACAATACAAGTGTATTATCCTGACACAAGTGTTCAGTGCCCTAAAGTCATCTAATTTATAAATAAAATGTATTCCTATGGTCATCATCAATGCTTTAATGTGATATATTATCTAAAGGAAGTATAAATATAATATCAATCCTCATTCATTCCTCACCTAGAAAGAACCTAGAAAACCTAATAACTCAAATAAAAAGCATTCTATCAAGAACTCAAGTGAGAAAAGCTTCCCTATTTTCTCGTATTTACATATCAATCATAGAGATAACATATCTATAGGTTTGAAGTATTGAAGGGGTGTCCCAAGAGCTATATTTTTCAAGTTACAAGCTAGGTCATTGTTGTACTTTCTTATCACACATTTCATAATTCACACACAAACTAACATGTAGGAGAGAAATATATAAGTTTGAGTCCTATTTAGAGTACTGAATATGTAGGTAATGCTCATAGATAAAGGGGTCTTTAGGGATGTTCAACACCATGTGGCCACTAACCCATTTTTCCCATAGCCACTATGAAGATGAAAAATTAGGGTTTTTTCTATTTGATAAGGAGTGATAGTCCATGACCTAGATATGAATGCACCAGAGTAAAGGTGACATAGAATCTTGAAGCATTGAGGTGGTTGCATATAATTTTAATAGGTATTCTATACTAGACACCTACGTCCAATTCAGATAGTAGTGTTGATGAACTTGTCCCAAGTCAATGCAGGTGTCTACAGCTATAGAAGTACAATTCCATAATCAGGCAACTATTCTAAAATCTAGACCCAGTCTAATTTTTGCCTATTCGAGATATAGATATGTATTAACATCAGAACCAACTAATCATCTTATTTTCATTATAATTTCAATATATATTATATCCTTAATTTCTATTTTTAGCACATCTTAGCATAATAAATTCAATATATGTTTATTTGAGTTTCATAAATAATTGGTCTACTCTAGAGATAGTCTACAATCCTTGTGCCATACACTATTTATACCCCTTTAGCCCTATATTCCATATCACCTACACATTTTAGGTTTAAAAATTTGGTGAACCTCATTCATGTCAATGAAAAAAAATCTGATTCTTGGGATTCTTAGCCAAATACGGTTTTATTTTGATGTTCAAATTCTATAATTTTTCATTTCTAAGCAAGGTAAAATAGTAATAAAAAATCTGATTTCAAATGAAAGATAAAGAAGCACTGATCACTAATCTCAATAAATAACAACTTAGGGCTTAATAGATGCATTTTTTATGTTATAAGAGATGACATTAGTAAGCATGATAAGGCTAAGGATTCATCACCTAGTGATGGTAATTCCTTAAAAAGTACTAAAAAAATTTCATACCAATAAATCTACCTACTTCTAATGAGGGCATGAGATATGTATTTCAACCTTTGTTTCCTAAGAATACTATTGCTACATCTAACATGGAAACCTCAATCCTTCAACTCAAATACTAGTTTTAATTCCTATATCTACCCAACCTATCAGTACACGCCTTTGTTGACTTCTCAAATTTCCAACCTAAAAGATCAAGAGGTGCAATATCTTTTCCAAACTATAAAACTTTTGAAAACTAAGGTTACAAAAATTGAACAAAATTCTATGAAATATCCTTATGTTATAGATTAACAAGAGGTGTTTCATAATCCTCTTACACTAAAGATATGTTTACACCACTTGCCAACCAATTTTATTTTACCTAAGTTCACATTTTATGATGATGAGGGTGATCCTCAACAACATCTTTGATATTTTTATGTGGCTTGCCTTCATTATGCATCTAATGATAAAATTTTAACCAAATTATTTCTAAGGAGCTTAAAATACAATGCTTTAATGTGGTTATATGATTTTACAACTCAATCATTAGACTCCTTCAAACCCATTACAGATCAATTTTTGGCACCCTTCTCAATTAACATTACCGAAAAGGTTTCTTATACCCAAATTGTAAGGATCAAATAAGGAACCAATGAAACTATTAATGAGTATGTCTTGAGGTATAAGATAATGTTAGCTAAAATGACCAATCTTATGATAGATAAAGAACTTCAATATGTTTTCAAGCAAAGTTTGTTTGATCTTTTACATGAGTCCATTGTATATAAAAATTCCAAATCTTTGGATGACTAATATAAAAGAAAAAAAGTGTACATGGACTCATCTTAGAAGTGAAGCCCATGTAGTTGAGTTTGAGTATACAAATAGGGGTCTACATATGTGAAACATGATCCAAAGTAATATTCTGCAATGAAACATGAAAAAATAAGTTCTTACTTATGAGATAACCAAAATTAAATGACTAACGCTGAGTAAAGATAGAGGAAAAGAAAGAATACACCTTGTTCGATACGTGAACCAATGTATGACCCTGGTGAAAACCTATGTGTGAATGTGCATAATGATCATATAATTGAATAACTTGAACTAAGATGATAACTTGTTCAATTCTCA
Source organism: Torreya grandis (assembly GCA_037957365.1). Classification (NCBI taxonomy): domain Eukaryota; kingdom Viridiplantae; phylum Streptophyta; class Pinopsida; order Cupressales; family Taxaceae; genus Torreya; species Torreya grandis. The sequence continues at coordinate 754,452 of JARHVA010001694.1, read as the reverse complement.
TATGGGTGGCTCAAGAAACTCAATCGGGTTTTGACTCCATCATTGCTCACCCCTGCTTGGTGGATCCTGATCTCTATGAATAACTTGGATAAGACTGTAAGTGTATCGAACCCTCTCATATATGTGGCTCAATAACACAAGTAGGCCATGACTCTATCATTGTCCCTGTGTGAATTAAATGCATCTATAACTATATTGCATAAAGTGATGAAAGTATCTAACTGAGTAATCTAACTGTGTATTCAGCTTTACAGCCACTCAAGTATATTAGATGGTTTTGGGTCACTTGAGAATGCTAACCACTACAAATAGAGTAAGGCATGAATCTAGTGATGACCTGAAATGTGATAACAAGTGTATACATCATATAGAATGGTATGGACTTTGTCATTCTATATGATCAACATGTCTGAAGTTGAATATATAGAAACTATGTGTCGTGCACATGCCCTCAATCTGATATCTGAGTATACTAAATCTAAATCAAATATGTAATAGTGGAATCTGTGTAACTAACTGAATGTATGAGTAATCATGTCATATATGATGCCCCTAAATCTTATCAACTGATATAAATTTGAACTGAAATGAATGAATCTGAGCTAAATCTGAATATAACTACCAAATTTGTAACTATATTTGTGTAAATTTATACTATACCCAGTGTACTAGTCTAAATGATCTAAATTGTCTTAAAGTTGGGGCTACTAGACAATAGTGCACTATAATGGAGAGTAGCATCATGTGTTGCTAGTGTCCCAATCTAGGTGCTAATGACTACCTGGTCTAATTTTTTAGTGATCCGAACTGACTGTTGATTCTCTATTTTATTTTGTGTTTGTCCCGACTCTGATATCTGAAATTGTGCATGTGTGCTAAAATGTATCTGTGAAATGTAGGACCCTGATCTCTATGACAACACCTATAAAATTCCTTTCTTTTGAGGGTAGTTGTAAAATATGTGGAAGAACTTCCCTTTAAATAATTAGCTCTACAAAATGTGTTATCCGGAGCATGTTAGGTTGTGGAGCTAAAAGCTTCACCAGGATGCGAACAGGAGAAGTCACGGAGCTTGCGAAGGTTGCAGAATCAGTTGCAAGAAAATCGACGTCGGTCTGATCAGCCGACGTCGGTCAGATAGCAGCGAAGAACCAACCGGCGTCGATTACCAGTCGATCGACATCGGTCATGGAGGAGCCGACGTCGGCACCCTGTGCGTGAACATGCAGTTTGCATGTTGATTCCAGAGAGTCTATTTTTGGACTGCTAGTTTGCATGTTAGAGGCTAGTCGTAGTCTTGAGTTGCACGTCTAATTATTGTAATTAAGATAGTCTAATTATTGTAAGCATGAGGTCTATATATGGACTCATGTGTTGTATTGTAAAACTTGTAACTAGAGAGTAAGAGAGCAATAAGCTCCTTCTGAGAGAGGAGAGCAATGGTGTGTTCCTCCTAGTGCTGCAGTACCAATGTGGGTACTGGTTTGGAGAATCAGCAGGGTTCTTCATATTTGTATGATCTTAGTCAGCAGGTGAGCATGGCTTCTTTTAGAGATCTACAATGGTGAGTAAGGTCTAGTAATTTGCAGGTAGCAGGAGATCTACTTGGAGTACGGTTGTGTACTTGGTGTACTGGCAGCGTGTTACTGACTAGTTGGAGAGGTGAACATCAATTATGTATTGGAGTTGATTGTTGGGACCAAGAGAGAGAGGGAAGAAGTGGCATCTTCCTTATTGTATATTCTTCTGAGTGATTATTAATACAATTGTGTATTGTCTCTCATATTCCTGTGTTGTTTCATATTTCTAGTTACTTGTTGATTCTGGTTAAATTTCATGTTTAGTTGCTAATACAAGAATTAATCATATGTGCTCTATTGGTGGAGCAAGATCCTGACAAGTGGTATCAGAGCATGTTTATTATTTTAGGTTCCTGACAATTGGTATCATAGCTTTTGGTTGGGTTGACTAATAAGTGGTTCAGATTTGGTAGTGTTTTTTATTACAGATCACTCACAGGGGTTTCAGATTGAGTGGGAGTATAGCAATGGCAGAAGATAGTAAGCTACGAATGGAGAAACTGAATAGCACGAATGGTCTAATTGATGAAAAGAAAGAGCAAGTAAAAAGAGATTGTTGGTCGGTAGAAGATTAGCGTGTAGAAGCAGATGTTGCAGGAGTCATTGCACAGGTTGCTCTGGATAAAGTAGAATCTTTATTTACAGATTCTTTTGCCTCTTTCCATGCAGCCCGAAATAGAGCATCTTTTCATAGGTATGTATTTGGAGACTTTGGAGAGGTTTATTTATGGGTTGGAGAGCCTTGTCAGATTATTGACGAAGGGGAAGTGAAGCTGAAATTGCAAACGGATGACACACAGTGGTTGAAGGAAGTCATGCAGGTACCAGTCTTTGAGATGAGTCTAATTTTTTCAAAAAATTTGGGTGATGGGAGATGCACTGTAACTCTCACAGCGGATGCACTTGAATTAGATGGTGGTAAGAAAGTAGGTATCTTTTATCTATCTACTTATATTACTGATTCACCTTCTATTGCAGAGATGTGGTTTCATGGGCTTTGTCACATATGTAGGAGAGGAATGCAGGTTCTCAAGCGGAAGACAGATGTTTTTGACAAGCTAAAGAACTGGAAAGCCTTGGTGTTCATGGAGGAGATGACGGACAGAAATCAGGTGAGGGAACTGAATTATTCTAAGCAGAGTTGTGCTTATTTAAACAAGATTTTGATCCATGGAGAGCTCGTGGGTAAAAAGTTATCACTCACAGACGAACACAGGTACCGGCGTCGATCATACAGTAACCGACGTTGGTCATGAAGGAACCGACGTCGACAGGAGGGATACCGGAGTCGGCCAGAGAGACGACATCGACAGTCAGGGTCAGTGCAAGGAACCGACATCGGTCGGGAGCAGACTGGGAGATGGCCGATATCGGTCACTAGAACGGATATTGGGCGGACAACAAGCTGTCAACAGGTCTCAAACGCTCATATTGAGGTCAGAAATGATAAGTGGACCTCATATTTGTTGTTCACCTTCTTTATATTGCTCATTGATGGTCAAGAACCAGGAAGATGGAAGAGGCAATGTAGGGAGAATCCAGATACAGTGAGAGCTTGGCATGGATGAGGAGTGTGAGTCCTTGGAGAAGAACCAAATAGATATTTGTTGGTAGAGTTGTCAGCTGGAAGTAAGCACTGATAGACGGAATGAATTCTCAAGTAAAGAGGAGAGTGGATGGATACGTGAGACGGAAGGCCAAGGTATATGGTCTTGAGGAAGTTGCAGGTATAGAGCTGACAGATGGTACCAAGGAGATGACAAAATAGAGCTTTTGTCAATGTCAGTATAACTATTGTTTTTATCTTACCAAGTAGATGATGGTCGCAACATTATCTTGTTACTGTATGTGGAGGATGAGCTTGGAGCAGGGTTGTACATACAGGTTTTTCGCTGAGCTAAAAGTAAGGTTAGTTCAGAGGTATGTCAGGAAGAATTTGGAGCAGTGAAATTCTTTGGCATAAGAGACATGGAGATTTTATCTCCAGTGGGAGCTGATGTGAAGACGGTGTTGGCGGGGTTCATGATGAAGGATGCAGAATCAGAAAGCACACCAAAGTCTGGACAGTTCAAGCTTAGCTTAGAACAGGGTTCAAAATCACATGAGGTCTAGTGTAACCCTGAGTTTTTCCAAGCAGTGGGAGTTGTCAGAAAGTATGGAGCCAATTTGGGGAAGGAGTACTGGAGGGCAGTTCAGTGGATTCTCAGGTATTTGAGAGGGATCAGCAGTAGGGATTCTTGTTATGCAGGGTCAAGGTCTTCACTACATGGATATGTAGGTTCGGATATGGCAGGTTACTTGGATGACAGGTGTAGCATCACGGGATGTGTGGTGGTTGGTCTTCAGGGTTGATCTTGAAGAGGGATACAAGCCAGGGAATAATTTAGACGGTGTACAGGTACAGGTACAGGTGCAGCTGTTTATCTCTAAGTGAGAGATTGTTAGGTTGTGAAGCTAAAAGCTTCACCATGATGCGAACAGGAGAAGTCACGGAGCTTGCGAAGGTTGCAGAGAGTTGCAAAAAAATCGACGTCAGTCTGATCAGCCGACGTCGATCAGATAGCAGTGAAGAACCAACCGACGTCGGTTACCAGTCGGTCGACATCGGTCATGGAGGAGCCGACGTCGACAGCCTGTGCGTGAACATGCAGTTTGCATGTTGATTCTGGAGAGTCTATTTTTAGACTGCTAGTTTGCATGTTAGAGGCTAGTGGTAGTCTTGAGTTGCACGTCTAATTATTGTAATTAAGATAGTCTAATTATTGTAAGCATGAGATCTATATATGGACTCATGGGCTATATTGTAAAACTTGTAACTAGAGAGTAAGAGAGCAATAAGCTCCTTCTGAGAGAGGAGAGTAATGGTGTGTTCCTCCTAGTGCCGCAGTACCAATGTGGGTACTGATTTAGAGAATCAGCAGGGTTCTTCATATTTGTATGATCTTAGTCAGCAGGTGAGCATGGCTTCTTTTGGAGATCTACAATGGTGAATAAGGTCTAGTGATTTGCAGGTAACAGCAGAGAGCAGGCGATCTACTTAGAGTACGGTTGTGTACTTGGTGTACTGGCAGCGTGTTACTGACTAGTTGGAGAGGTGAACATCAATTCTGTATTGGAGTTGATTGTTGGGACCAAGAGAGAGAGGAAAAAAAGTCTTGAGGTGTGGCGAGCCTTTGAGGTGGAGGAAGAAGTGGCATCTTCCTTATTGTATATTCTTCTGAGTGATTATTAATACAATTGTGTATTGTCTCTCATATTCTTGTGTTGTTTCATATTTCTAGTTACTTGTTGATTCTGGTTAAATTTCATGTTTAGTTGCTAATACAAGAAGTAATCATATGTGCTCTATTGATGGAGCAAGACCCTGACAAGTGGTATCAGAGCATGTTTATTGTTCCAGGTTCCTGACAGAGCATGTACATGATATTCCAATATAATATATAAACATAACATCATAATGTAATTGTATCTAAGCATAAGTAAGAAATGTAAGATGTGTGTTGCAATCGAGCAATTCATAAGTGTGTCAAGATAGATGTAAACAATGTATATAACAACAAAATCTAAGTAACTACTTAGAGGGATGAGGCATGATGTCCATCAAGGCTCCTAAGTAGGAAGGGTAGATGCATGAGGTCCCTCATGACATCAAAAACTAGTGTGTGTGTGTGTAACAAGCAAATACAAGTGTCATGGTATAGAAACATACAAAGAAGCAGAGAAACAAACACATGAGGCATGCAAAAAGTAAGTCAAGGGGCTAATATACAAGGGACATGAGCACATGTCACTAGATTTGAGAATGAATACATATAAGGACATGTTCAAATGTTCACATATGCAAACAATAAATAATTTGACGTAGAGCCACATAAGACATGTTCAAATGTTCGCATATAAAAGAATGAAAGAGCACATACAAGGGACATGGGCACATGCATAAGGCATACAAATAGAGAAGTGACATAGAAGTCAAAGAACAATGGCATATTCAAATGCCCTCAAAGATGGAAGAATCATAGGAGACACAATCAAGTCTAATTTACGAACTAAAAATGAAATCATGTATCCCTATGTAATACAAATCTATGTAGATGTCAGGGTACACATATACTGAGTATAACTAGTGATAATCAGAAAAAATTGAGCAATAAGGACCAATGGTCAATATCAAGATAAATCAATGCGTAACTGAAATATATAGTATGTAAGATAGAACCTTGTTATAACAATTGTGTATGAGATGCCCCCCAAGTGCGCAAATGTATCAATGTATAAACTTAGATCGATGTAAATGCCCCCAATGAGTAGATGATCGCTGATCTGGATCAGTGTAGTGGATCGAAGTCTTATCTGAAATCTACAAGCACTCGACAATAATAAGTGAAACATATGTGTATGATAAAACTAACTATACTAGGATAGCTAATAATATGCAATATCTAGCAAGTAATACAAATGTAAACATAGCAAATTTTGTATTTTTGAAATATTTTTGTATTTTGATATATTATATTATTTTTGTGTTTTCTTAGTATAAGCTATGTACAAGCATATGAAAATAAACTATGTACAAGGAGCGAGAGAGAGAAGGAAGTATGTACAATTTAATTGAAAATGAAAAATTCATCTTTTCATATGTAGAATTTCTTTAGATGCATAATGTTCAGTGGATTTTTTACTGCCTTTCTGTCCAGTGAAGCTAGACGATATACTTTTGAGCTAAGTTTTTCGATTATGATATATGTCCAAACCAATTGGGTTCAAATTTTCCTACCCTAAAATTCTATAGACATTTTTTTTATTGACTTTATAAAATGTAATGTGGGGAATATTAAATTTTTTATGCACGAGTAATTCATACCCTAAAATTTATAATTTTGAGCATATCTCTAATACAACATTTCAATTTCAACACCCAAAATTTCAAACATTGGATGTCTTTGTAATTCATATCCAATAAATATAATACAATTCTACTCATATGGATGTAATCCAAAGACATTGCAAGTTTCCATTTACCTCATTCATCAAATACATAATTTAAGTTATGTTTCGTTGAATAGGACTCTCCACCTATGGATATAATGTCAATGGTAAGCTTAATATATACTAGATCCTTTACATTAAAAATTATATGCCTCCGCAAATCTAAAATAAATTATATTTTTGATATAATGTATGCGATCATCTTATAAGTATAATAGTTGGTTGCACTTTTTAAAGCTACAAATACTTGTGAAATGGATTAGACCAGTCTCATAGTTCAAATTATCTGCCAATAATGATAAAAAAAAAAAAAAAATTAATTATTTGTGAATAAAGATAAAGAGCAATCTCATATAACGCACTTCGACAGTGTTAAGTCTAGTGGTTTCAAGGTCAACATTAGATATTTTTTTCTCTTGTTGTCACTGTAGATTACGTCTCTCAATGTAATTATGGATAATCATAATGGTATAACCTTGTATATTTACAATGTGTGAGGTGGAAGGAGTGTCGAAATTAAAAAAATGTATTTTAAATTCTTAATGTGTAATAGTTTTTGCTTATAAAATTATATTTTTTATAAAATTTAATACAATATAATAATGTCAATCAGGTTTGAACTTGTAACATTGTCCATTTATAAAATTATTTTTTTAATAAAAATTAATATAGCATTACAATGTCAATCAGATCTTTTATTTAAATAAAATATATATATATTAGATGACGATCAAATGAATGTCAAATTTAACATTGAAATAAAAAGAAAACACATTCACTCGAATATAAAATGCCTTTTGACATAATAATCAAGAGCTTTTATTACACTAATAGGTGTTTCCTACAATGGCATTCGAGAGGAGGAGAGGGGGTGAAAGGGTGTAATGGCATGAATGGATTGATGGGTGTTCCTTACAATGACATTCGAGGGGAAGAGAAGGGGTGAAAGGGTGTAATGGCATGAATGGGTTGACAATTAATTAATTGAAAATTGACTTAATAAAAAAGTAAAAATAATAATTTAACATGGAGAGATGTGGAAGAGTGTAATTAATAATTAATTAAAAGTTGATTTTTTGGGGAATATGAACCGACATATCATTTTAAAAAATGAAATATATATATATATATATATATATATATATATATATATATATATATATATATATATATATATATATATATATATATATGATAGAATTATTCACCAATTCAAATAAGAAAAACATCACAATGCACAGCAAAGAGCACAATAAAAAAGAGTCAAAAAAAGAAATTAAATTCAAATTTCTAGTGTGTATATAAGAGTCATATTTTACTTGATATTGTTGTACAAAATCTACTTATTTCAATTTTCATTGTTGTAATTAAAATAAAAAATATCATAACATCTGTCACAAGAAAAATTTTAATTATAATCCTCTTCAGAAAAATTATCTTAGATGCCTACTAAAAAAATTACACATATCTTACCTCCAAAAAAATTATATCCTCTTCACAAAAATTAAAATCCTAGCTACCTAAATAAATCTTACCTACGTATTTTACCTAGATAAATCTATAGAATTGTAGCTAATTTTTAGAAAAAATTAAAATTAAAATAAAAAATGAAAAAATAAATATATAGATTAAAATGAAAAATTAAAATCCTCTTCACAAAAATTATATCTCATTTAGAAAATATTTTTTTTAAGTAAAATTGAGTAGAGAATGATGTCCAAGTGATTATTATATAAAATACATGGGGATAATGACTAGTTATGAAGGTTATTTTATTCTGGGTTAAATATACACAAATAAAATATTATAAAAATTATTAATTTAATTTAATATTTTAATTAAATGTTATAGAAAACATAATTACTTGAAGATTAAAATAATGACTACTCTATGGGTTGATTAAAATATATTTCTTCTCAATACATTAATTTGGTTGGGAAGAATATCCCAAAAAAATTGTTTGTCCATTTATCTTATATATAATTAGAAAAATAGATTGTATGACTTAAGTTACTTCACATCAATTTAGTGCTGAAGGTGCATGAGAGGCCCCTTTTAAAGGCCCTCAAAGAGGGGGTTGTATTTTAATTTTAAGACACCCCTTTGAAAACACCCAAGGAGATTGTTTTTCAATTTACTATATATATTGTTCAAAATAGGTGCATATATCTTCCCCTTTCTAAATTTGAACATGTGCTTTTCAGATCGTACCCATCAAAATTCTATTTGATCCAATCTCATTTGAAGGACCTCTAATAATAACTGGATCTCTTCAAAGTCTCAAAGGAAGCATATTTTGAAATCTGGATCAATGCAAGAGCTAGATTTAAAAACCTGCTTCAAATTGGTGGTATGATAATGTAAGGATTTGAGTGTGTAATCAAAAAATCTTAATTCAACAAATTTAACTAGAGGCATAGAACTCAAGAATATTGCAAATATTGTTGATTCCCTGCAACGGCAATGAATTTTTATTTTTATTTTTATTTTCAAGTGCAACGGCGGTGAATTTAGTCGCTTAAGCTCTTTTTTTTTTTTTGGGTCTTCCTGCAATCCAACTGGGAAAGAAAGAACTATCGACAAGGTGTGGTGGGGTCCTTCTCGAGGAAAACTAAGCTTCAAAACAAGGGTGGAGCCGTATGATAGAGATCACATGGTATAACATTGCCCCAACAGACTCGAGAAGCCTAATGGATGTTAGGGAGAGGCTCGAAACTTTAAATAGCTCCATGCGGACAGAAATTCCAACCTCACCGGGAGGTAACACAGAGAATAAGGAAACAATAACACAGATTTGGGGAAGTAGGGACATCTAGAGCCCTGTGATGGAGAAGTTAACCCAGAGGGAGTGTATTATACCGTTTAATCTCTCATCGCACTTCCCCATTGATCCCTCCAGAAACCTCTTTTATTCTAGCGTTTTTGCTCAGGCAGGAGCAACTAGGGATGCTTGAGCTTACGCGGTAGGGAACCCTCATGCCAACACTTAAATAACAGGGGAACAATGCATCCTTGTCAATGTGAAGCAATACAATGGGATATTAAGGTGCAGAAAAAATAGAATTCAGAAACTTGCAAGAAAGGGAAATTCACAACCATCTATCCCAAAAGTGCAATCAGGGCCTTGGGAAGCACAATAAAAAATCAACAAATACGAGAAGAGCAAACTAAACAAGATAAAGGAAAAGGGAAGGAGAACCCAGTGTCCCGATTAGGCGAAGACACCAAGAAAATTGTAGACATAAATCAACGAGCAGGGTACGAAAGTAGGACTGAAGGTAGTCATAATCACAACGATACCTATAGTCCTAATACAACACCACTAACATAGTCATCAGAATTGTATGTTAGCGAGCTAATGATCCTGAAAAAAAGACTCTAGTCCCTCGAGAAAAGAAGCCAAGTCGAGGATAACAAGTGGAATGAAGTAATAGAAGCTAAGAGGATAATAATCAGGGAAAATGAGATGCTTAAAGAGCAGGTAAATATGCTTCAACATTCCATGGCAAGATGTGAGTTAGAGCTGAGAGAAATAAGGCAGCTACTAGACCAAAGGAAAACAGAAGAGGAAGATAAGATACAAGTGGTGGAAAGAAGCAAGGACTGTCACTTAAAAGAGATCCAATCAGCGATGGCCAGCATGGAGATAAGAGAAAAATAGCTAAGAGAACAAATAAATGAGCCTAAATCCTGGTCTCAAGTGGTGAAAGGACCTTCAGACACGCAAAGAGAACTCATAGAAAAATAGGTCAGAAATCAGATAAAGGAAGAGAAGGACAGAAATGACAAGGCTGCCAATATCATTATAAAAGGACTAAAAGATTATGGTGAGAAGGAAATCACGAAAGAGTTGACAAGAGACTTTCTTAACGATGAAATTCAATGGACATGAGTCGTACAACAAGCAAATAGGATAGGAAGATGGATAGGAGGCAAAAACAAACATGTGAGAGTCACCTTGAAGAACATAGAAGACAAAAATAGGATACTAAGGAATAAAAGATTCCTTAAAGGCACGCAAATTTACATTGATGAGGACCTTACTATAAAACAACAAAAAGAAAGGAGAAAAGAGTGGGAGAAAATAAACGCGGCAAGGGATGCAGGAAGATGGGCTTGGCTACAAAATGGCAAAGCTCAAATAGATGACAGAACGTCACATAAGAAATAGGAATTCGGGGCCCGCCAGTTGTATCTAACAGTGGTAAGTTGGAACTGCAGAGGATATCCATGGAGAAGAGGACCTGGATTGGAGCCCATAGCAAAGGGAAAGGATGTCATCATCCTTATCGAGACTCATGAACATGATGGGTGCAAGGTTCCAAATTTTGAAGGGTATAAAAAGACGTCAATGTGGAATGAAAGAACTGATAGTGGCAAGGGACATGGTGGAGTAGCAGTCCTAATTAAAGAGGAATGGGACAGTTTCATAAAAGTGGAGAAAGAATATCCAAATAAGCAGTTCATATGGCTTAAAATTACAGAAAATCAAGTCACAACAAAGATGGCAGCATGTTACTTTGCCCCAAAGGGATCAAAATTTTATAAGAAAAGGAATCTAGACTATGAAGATCCATTTGCAGCTCTAAAAAAAGATATTTCTATTTTTAGTAACATGGGAGAAATAGTAATAATTGGAGACTTTAATGCAAGAACTACAAATAATCAAGCTCTCAATTTGAAAAACAACATAGAGAAATATAACCCCCTATGGTTAGAGGAAGAGAATGACCAACTTTGGAACAGGGTCTCACAAAATAGCAAAGGTGCAGTCTCACACTTCGGTGTTGAACTCTTAGGGCTTTGTAGCTCTTACAACATGATCATCTGCAATGGTATGAGAGCATGGCTTGAGTTAGGAAAAATCACATGCAAAACGTACAATGGCCAAAGTGTAGTAGACTATGTCATTTGTTCACAGAGGTACACCTCGAAGTTGATGGAGGTTATGATTGAGGACAATGTACTAGCTCTGAAATCAGACCATAATCCAATTCATATTAAAATTCACATTCTGCTAGGGATACAACTGGAAGAACAAGTCCACTTTGGCCAAAAGAAGGATACTCCCCAAGGTAAAATCCTTCTAAACCATGAGAATTAGGAAATCTTTATAGCCGCAATCAAACAATTGCTCAGAGATCACGAAGAAAAAATAGCTAACATAAGGGATCAGTCTCTCAGAGAGAACATGCTTATTCCACTAATGCACAAGGCCTTAAATGGTTGTAAGAGAGCTAGACCCAAGAGAGGAACAAGAAATACTTTCCCAGCAAACCCATGGTTCGACGAGGAATGCAAGATAGCAAAAAGAAATATGTGAAAGAGAGGTATGGACAAAGAACATAAGAAGGAGTACACAAAGATGCTATGGAATAAGAAAGAGAAGTATGTAAACAACAGAAGAATAGAGCTGATTGCCCTCGGAAAAAATAACCCTAAAAGCTTTTGGAAAGAGCTACGCCAAAAGAAGAAACAAACAAAAAACAATATCACCAGAAACCAATGGCTTGAGTATGCGAAGTTGCTATATGAGAGGGACCAAGATAAATATAAACCCCCAATAATCTATGTGAATACAAAACTTTTCAACACCGAAGACGTCATTCAAAGCATAAAACAATTAGCAAGTGGGAAAGCTCAAGATATTGATGGATTGCAAGCGGAGTACTTAAAGTGGGGTGCTGAAGTATTGGCACCTCATATCAAACACATCTTCAATAGGGTCATCCAAGAGGGCTTCCCGAAAGAGTGGACGACTAGTGTGGTTATCCCTATCTTCAAAAGCGGGGATACCAATAACCCGTCAAATTATCGTACTATCATGGTTAATCCCCTTCTTGGTAAACTCTTCGGAAGCATGATAGAATGCAGAATCAACAGATGGGCAGAAAAAGAAGGAAAAAGAGCTAAGGGCCAAGCTAGATTTAAACCGAAGCACTCTACTATTGATCATGGAGCTACACTTAGGTTCTTGATTGAAAAAATATAGAACACTCAGGAGACGAGGCCTTTTGCTGCTTTGTCGACTTCAAAAAAGCCTTTGACACGGTCCCCCGTGACAAACTTTGGAATAGGATGAAGGCGCTGGGAGTTCCAGATGAGCTTAGAGCCGCTGTCCATAGATTCTATGAGCAAGTAAAGGCTAAAATCAGAACTAGTGATGGAATGTCAGAGTGTTTTGACAGCGATATAGGCGTCAAGCAGGGCTGCCCACTTTCACCAACTTTATTTGGATTGTACATTGATAAATTAGAAGAATGGTTAAATAAAGATAGTGGGGAGGGGATTCAACTAGATAAGTATGTTATAAAACTGATTTTCTATGCGGATGACCTCATTTTAATTGCCAGAACAACCAACAACTTGAGGGAACATTTGAGAGCACTTGAAACTTTTTGTCAAGAGGTGGGAATGCAGGTGAACACAAGCAAAACTAAAGTAATGATCTTCTCTCTGAAAAGAAAAAAGAAACAATATACATTTACCTTTGAAGGCAACGCGTTAGAGGTAGTCGAAGAGTACAAGTACTTCGGGCTCGATTTTCACCACAATCTCAGCTGGGAAACATGTAGAGCAAAAAGAATATGAGGATGGAAAGCGTTGTACTCTCTTCAAAGTAGATGCAGAATTGCGGAGTTATGGGATTGGAAGACCAAGAGAACACTCTTCAGTTTGTTGGTTACCCCAGTGATCCTCTACGGGTGTGAAATTTGGGGCAGCAGTATGTCAAATCAGAAATGGAAACAGATAGAAAAAATTCAGAAACACTTCATCATAAGCAGTCTCAAAGTCAAGAATTTGGTGCCATATGAGATCCTACTTGCCGAAACGGGATCCTTCCCTTTAGAGGCATCGGCGATGATACAATTACTAAGCTACCTCAAGAAGATTCAAAACATGAAGAAGCATAGGTGGCCTAGACTAATTATGGAAGAAGAGCTAACTAGAAAAAAGAACACTTGGAGGAAGCAAAATGACAAATGGGTGAAGAGGCGGGATATTAGCATGCAGGAGTGCCCAAATACTAATGAAGAAATAAAAAAATATGTAAAAAGAAAATTCAAGTGCATCATGTGGACAAAACAAATGGGTCGTAAAAAGGAATACTACCTCAAAGAATTCAACACCACAGGCGATTTTGAAGAAAAAGCCTATATAGGAGCAGACATTAAATGGAAAGCAAAAATGTTGATTGCCCAACTTAAGACGAGCTCTCATCAAATTAGGTGTGAAACGGGTAGATGGCTAACTCCTAAAGAGGACTGGGAGGAGAGACTATGCCTCTTTTGCAACAAAGGCGTGGTGGAGACGGAACGACACTTCCTCTTGGAATGCGAGGCATACAAAGACATCCGATACAATTATGGTGAAACTCTGAAAATCGCCAATCTGGGCACCCTGTTTGAAGCTACAAGGCTGGGTAATACGGCAAAACTCGTGATCAAACTTCACCGCAGAAGGGAAGATCTCAAGAAGGAAGTTCAGGCAACTTAGGGAGCATTTTTGTCGCTGAGGTCCCGTCTGATGTGGATGTGCGCAACTGATGGGTCCCATAGGCTGCTGCGGTCTCGTGGACATTATTAAAATCCTTCATTCATTCATTCAATCTCTGAACATCACGTGAAGTGGTATCTCACAAGACTTAAGAGACACCTAGTTATTTGGAAAAATATCTCCCAATTTTCACGCATCCAGGTTAGCACTAGTTGGATTTTAAGAAGCCTGCGCATGCATTGTGCTCTAAACATCGCCTGCTCAAAAAAAAGGGGGGGAGTGGGCAGGGGGGTTTCATACCATCCAAGGATAACCAAATAATTCTTTTTGATGCAATTGAGTCTGTTTCTTACTCAAATGGGTGTGATATCCATCAGGATTTTGTTTGGACCGCTACCTAATCCAATAAGTTCGAATTCAAATCAAGTTTGCAAAAGGAATCTTGTAAGCGAATACCAATGGTAGGACCAGGACACCGCCATAGGTTTTTACATGTTTAATATGCATGTGCAGTGAAGCCCTTATATGTATTCAGTAATAACTAAAACATTTATCTTGCTGGATCAAGCACGATGAGGTGAACTGACACATGTTTCCCAAGGCATACTTTGAAAAAATAAATTTAAATCATTTCTAGAAACAAAGAGAAAATCTTCAGTTTGCTCCAAAGAGTCAGAGTGCCAACTCAGGGACAGAATAGCAAGAAACAGAAGCTAATGCCACTAAAGACAAGCTTGGAAACACATGCAAGAAACCACTGTTGTCCCTGTAATCAGTGTCTTGAATAGGAATTGATCAGTGTGCTAGCCTTTGTAGTCATTATTTTTTGTCTAAAATTATTTTTATGTGATTCTATCTTCTGTTAAATCTTTGAAATGGACACCACTTAATCCTTAGCACTAAGCTGAAGAAGTTCAATCATTGGCACTAAATAAGAAGGTTGATTTATTCATACACCTAATACGAATGAAATGTTTATCCTTCAATTTAAAAAAAAAAAAACCCTAAAACCTCTCAACCAAAGTGGCTAGTAAAATTCAAATGACCCCAACATTTAGCAGCCTAAAGTGGCCCTCAAGCCTCAAAAGTGTGGTAACTGTTTGTCTTCAGAATTATTTATAATGACAATATCCAGCACATTTTCTAAGCTTATTGTTCACATATTTCAGGTTATGGACTTACGAAAATCGTACTATATAGGTCCGATCAAGTAGATCTGTTCCTCAAACTCCAAATCACTTGAAAGAAAAAATGATACAAATATTACCTCTCATTTGAAAATAGTAATAATTCCATAAAGACAATTTGCATATAGATCTTAAGATACCTTTCAAGTCAGGCATCTGGACGGTAAGCCTGTGGTGATGGCAATAGGCTTACAAATTGACTGACTGTTGTTACTGCATTTCTAATTGCGAGATCTATGAAGCTACCAGGATTGCTTTCTTCATGAGGACCTCTTGGAACCCCAACTACTGCTCTCATAGCTATAAATTGCTGACTCTCGCTCATGCACACCTGAAAACAGAGGCCCTATAAGAAGGTGTACTGTAGCCCTTAATTAAAGGGATGATTTTAATAAAGAAAATGCATCACCAGTGCCACCCCTGCACTCTCCATATCAATAGGAGTAACATCGAATTTTTGATGAAGAAAGTTTCTATAAGCTTCATTGTCAACAAAAATGTTGGAACTGCATCCTCTTTCCACTTTGACAACCTTCGGCTCATGGGATAGACAGGTGGTTGAGTTGAGGCATGAATCTAACTTCAAATCCTGCTCATTCAACCATTTGAAATTTTGAATTCAAAGGTATCATTAAAAGTTTTTGCTTTCTGGCATTAAGTTAGTTCTCAGGGTGCCTAAAATAATACCTTTATCTTTTCAGCAAGCTGATAATAGGACTCAGAAGTAGGAATCCAGAATACATGTTCTCGAACCTCCGGAGCTCCATTCACCGGAAAATGCTCATCTGGTTGGTACCAGAGATTATTCAGCAGATTGTCAATATTCTCACCTGGTGGGGTACTGAAATTGGCAAAGTTGAGATACCCTATCTCACGGGTGTAGTCCCCTCCGGCTTCCCAAGCAAGCTCATCATTCTCTCCTCGTCCATATTTCTGTTCATTCATTACCACAATAAACAATATAATCATATTTCAGACACAAACCTTTAAACCTATAAAGAACCCCAAATTTATTGCAATTCTCAACTATAAACCTCTGAAAAGCCCCATATTTATTGCAATTATCAGCTATAAACCTCTGTTAAGCCCGGCATTTATTGTAACAGGTATAAACTTATGAATAGCCCCAGATTTATTACAAGAGCCTACACGGGGATAAAACTATGACGAACACGAGTTTTATTGCAATCATCAGTTGTGAACCTTGGACGAAACATAATTTTATTGCAAAAATCAGGCAGAAGCATATGAAGAATCCCAATTTTCTTGCAATTCTCATGCACAAAACCTATGAAGAACCCCCATTTCTGTTACAATTCTCATTCATAAAATCTGCAATAAACTCCAATTTTATTGCAATTCTTAGCTATAAACCTACTAAAACCTAATTTTATTGCCATTTGAAAATAAAACAATTAAGAATCTTATTTTAAATTTAGTTTGTGCGCATAGATCTATGAAGAATCCCAATTTTATCGCAAATCTCAGCTATAAATCTATGAAAACTTGACGTTGTTGTAATCAGGCATTAACCTACGAAAAATTTTAATTTATTGCAATTATCAGACATAAACCAATGAAACGCCCAAGTTTTCTTGCTATTCTCAAGCATAAATCTATGAAGAACCCCAATTTATTGCAATTCTCTGGCACAAACCTATGAAAACCCAAATTTATAATCATAAATCTATGAAGAACCCTAATTCCATTGCAAAGGATAACATAAACCCATAAAAAACTCAACAGAAAACAAAAATACCTGCCAATTCCATAGACCAGTATGAGCCCATTGACGAGCCACAGTAACATCCCCAATGTGGAGGCCTTCTTTAGCACTACCAGCTGTTCCATAGTGTATAACCCCATAAATATGAAAGAACCCAAGTAGCAGTTGAGTTGTGACTGCTGCATTAATCTGTAACAGACCACCAAGAATCATTGTAATAGCCAAAGATAAATCATTCCAACAGAAATAATAACAAACATAATATATATACAACATTAATGGAGATAACAGAATATGTGTGTGTGTGTGTGTGGCTCGGCCTAGCGGCGTGAAGGAGAACCTCAGCCTCCCAGAGAGGGCCCCATCCTTATATGGGGCACGCGACTGGTATATGTATATATACACAATATTCATGGATATATCTTACCATGCCCAGTCCTGTCATGACCACAATGACTCTGTGACCCATAACAGTTCCGATGCGGAACCTCCGACCTGTGATACCCAGAGTATAAACATTGTATATCATCTCTGATTTTGTCAATAAATTTGAGGCGGCGGCGGGGAAAAGAAAATGTCAAGGGAAAAGCAAGTATTACAACCAACCAGAGATATCGGTATATGGAATGTTCTCATCAGCAACGAAAACGGAAGATCGAAGAAGAGGGTCCATTTCAGATTTGTTGGGAGCAACAAGGCCTAGATATGGGCCAGCCTCATTGATCATCTGAATTTGATTGACAAGCTTTGATGAGTAATATGCTTCTGTTGCAGAGGCAATTGTAAGCAGGAAGAGGATGAAAGTTGTAATATTTGTTTGACAGGGGCTAGCCATGGCATTCCTTTGTTTGGAGCGAGGCATTTGTGAAATACGTGAAACTGAAATTATTAAAATTGGGTTTGTAATAGGAGACGCCGATTCTTGTTTGACGATGGAAAGATGAGGTCGACTCTCATGTGCTGCGCACAGGTAGCCTGCGCACATGGAAGCTTGAAACCGCGCTTTGAAGCTCTGTACTTGTTGATGTCAGCGTGCAAAAACCCCCACATTACGTTAACGTGTTAATATTACAGCCACCAATCCAATAAAAAAGTAGAGTTGTACGTTTTATTAATAGTAGTAAGTACAGACTTGGTATGGGCCTGGTCAAGGGTTAAATTTGACGGTCACTCTTACCCGTCAAGAAAATTTTTTGTGACGATTTTTAAGATAATGTCATCAAGCACATGACATTCATTTCTCATTTTTAACTTTTATAATTTTTATATAAATATGAAAATATTTGTTTTTATATAATAAAATGATATAAAAATATAGATATTATTAATATAAATGAAATCATATTCTATTAGATGTGTGTAAATATATCTATAAAATGCTATACTTTATCATAATATTTTTTATGTATTTAAATTATAGTTGAGTAGACTATCGAGATTCCGGAATGTATAGGAAGAGCAACTTATTTTCTCGTTGATGTAGTTCATTTGGGAAACATTTTCACATGCAAATGTTTTTGAATTGAGTAAAGTATCCAATTCTACACCAAACAATGGTAGAGACGCACCCAGAACAATAATGCCTTCAACCATTAACACAAAGCCCTATTCTTGTTTCTTCCCTAAATTGTCCATGTTTGGGGGTAAAGAAAAGCCAAGACAACACTTTTAATTGATTAGAAGGCTTTATTGAAAACACCACAACAAGTCAGAAAATAAATAGGCAACCATTCAACTATGAAATACCCTGTAAGATGACAATCAACATAATAATAATAAAATATTATAAATTCAACCTACAAATTTATAGTTTTTGTGGGAAGATGTTTTAAAATGAAATAGCAAAGACACATAGTTCATCACATTACACGGTGTAACCTTTTAAAAAAGGCATCTAATAGGAGTGTACCCATAAAAGAAGTGGAAACAAATCCATGGTATATACCAAAAAAAAAATCGGATCACAAATGTTTCAGTAAGCAATCACAAACCCTATGTTAACCATCTCAACACAAGATATAAGTTCAAATGATAGTGTACGCCTTATTCATAAAGGTAAAAGTTAGGGGTTATTGTTTTTGAAACTCAAATCCGTGACTATTATAAGATAATGCAACGACCTTAGAAGAGATTCACACAAATACTTATGGTAGAGGCAAGCAATGTTAAAAAAATAAACTCTTTGCGGTACAGGTAAACGTTGTTCTCAAAATAAACCCTTATTTGTTCTAAACTCTTAAATGAAAAAAAATAAAAACATTTGAAAGGGGAAAAAAACACTGAAGAATGAAAAACAAAGGGAAAAGGACTGCCCTGAGTTGGAGTCGGATGATCGACCAAAGCAAGATGTAAATCTCACGGAGTGCAAAATCGAAAGCATTGCTCCTCTTCTCCATCTTCAAGTGGGAAGAAAAAACACTGGGTGAGCAGTGCGAAGGAAAATGATTCTTCATTGCTCGTTGCACTGAGATCCATCTCCTCCATTGGTTTATAAACTTAGAGAGTCGCCCTTTCTGCCAAACTTTTGAGCAAAAAATTAACCAAAAACAATTCAAAAACTTTGAACTTTGCACCCACGTAATATGAAGGAGGTTTCGTGAAGTGGGGCGACTGCGGAGTCTTGTCAGAGTTCACCTTTGGAACCTTTGTTCCATATTTTTATATTAATGGTAGTTACACTTGAACAATAGAAAATTTAAATTTCATTAAGTCATGGAAAATACGGCCTTTAATTATTCTCACTAATGTCAATGACTCGACGAATCAACAATCCTCAATTCATTTTTAATTCTCAATGGCGGCCAAGTTGCTAGGAATGGCGGCCAAGTTGGTAGGAAATGGGAATGTTTGAATATTTTTTCTGGTTAGTTTCTTTCGAGTTTATGTTTCGACAATGATTCCACTTTACCTTAATGTCACGCTTGGGTAATGTTGTCTAGTCTCCTATTTTATCTTATTGTGCCTCTGAATCTGGGGTCCAAACACCGTCACATTTTATTTATGCGTTTGGTCATGTCAGACTGTGACTATAGGTCGTGACATTTCCACTTCCCACTCCCAGACTCCAGTCCCAGACTTTGACTAGTCTGAGTCCCCACTCCTATTAATAATTTTAAAATGGTCAATTTTTTATTGTAAGCGTCAATTTGACAAGTAGTCTAAGTTTTCGTCCGTCGTTTGATATGGTTAAAAATATAATGTGACTGTATTTTACATGTAAAAACTTAAAAAATGTTTAAACGGCCGCCAAATTTAACCCCTGCCTGGGCTGCACTGAAGCCCGCAGCAAAGCGTTTTATCAAACACTTTTTACAATTATTTTACCACCAAATGATGGTGATATATATAGAAAAATAATTTTTATTCATGTAGTCATACATATCTTACGAACATGAAGATGAAACTCGAAGGTGAACGCATGTGATGAAGATGAAACTCGAAAGTGAACGCATGTGATGAATAACAGGGAGTGCGCATTTTATCCCTCCCTGCGCACATGGATTTCAAATCTGACTTAGAGTGCAGTCACTTGTTCCTAGTATTAATGTGACAGTGGATGAAGAAGACAAGGCAATTACCTTATCATGTACTTTGCCAAATTCTTAGGATCATATAGTAACTTCCATTAGCTTCAATACTCTTGATGAGCTTGACTACGATTCTATTGTGGGAGCATTGTTGGTTGTGGAGACAAGGAGAAAATCTAGTATAGAGACTTCTATCCCTGAAGTTATGGTTACCAGGGGAAGCTTTGAAGAAAGAGGGAAAAGCTCTAGCGGCATATTTAGATCTAAGTCAGAATGCAAGAAGAATAAGGCAAAGTGTTGACATTGCTGTAAAGCAGGGCATCTTAAGAAGGATTGCTAGAAAAGAAAAGAAAGTGAAAAGAATGAAGAATCCATAAGGAAGCGAACCATAGAGAAATAAGTGAAGGTATGAGTGATGAAGTTTTATATGTTTGTAATGTTTTCTCTTATCATCATGAATGGTTATTGGATTTGGATGCTACACATCACATGTGTCCACATAGGAGTTGGGTTTATTCTTACCAAATCCTTGATGAAAGTTTTGTTCTTTTGGGAAATAATGTTTCTTGTGAGACTGAAAGGATTGGTAGCATGAAGATGAAAATGTGTGATGGTATACTAAGGACTCTAACACAAGTAAGATGTGTGCCAGAACTTAAATGAAATTTGATTTATTTGAGTGAATTAGATTCCTGCGATTATAAGTTTATAGGTCAAAGTGGAGCTCTTAAGGTGTCTAGGGGTGCTTTAGTCGTACTGAAGGTTATGAAAGTTGGGAACCTTTACATACTACAAGGGAGTGCAAATATCAATCAAGCAACTATGGTATCTATAACAACAAAATATCTTGCTCATCTATGGCATCTACATTTAGGCCACATGAGCGAGAAAGGGTTGAAGGTACTCAAAAATTGTCAGTTACTCCCTACTTTAAAATCTTTAGATTTGGATTTCTATAAGCATTGTGTTTTCAAGAAACAAAGTAGACAGAAGTTTAGTGTAGGAAGTCATGTAAGTAAAGGTATTCTTGGCTATATTCATTCTGATGTGTGAGGTCCAACCCCTATAATTCCACATGGAGAATCATTGTATTTTGTTATGTTTATAGATGATTACTCCATAAAAGTATGGGTCTACTGTCTAAAAAGTAAAGTCTGATATTTTTTGTGTATTTAAGCAATTTAGAGCTTTGGTTGAGAAGAAAATTGACATGTCAATCAAATGTTTAAGAATAAATAATGGAGGCAAGTTCACATTCTTGGAGTTTCAGAACTATTGAAAGGAAGTTGGGATTGAAAGACATTAAACCACCAGCTATACACCGCAACAAAATAGGGTTGTTGAATGCATGAATAGGACTCTTCAAGAGAGAGTAAGGAGCATACTCAATAATACAAATTTTGACAAGCATTTATGGGCAAAAGTATTTTTTACAACATGTTATCTATTAAATCACTCACCATCAGTTTCAATAGACTGTAAGATTCCTAAAGAGGTATGGACAGGTCATCCATGTGATTATTCTTATTTGAAATTTTTTGGTTGTAATGCTTATGCTCTTACTAATAAGAATTAGTATTCAAAGTTAGACCCAAGATCCAAGAATGACATCTCTGTTGGGTATGGTAAAGGAGATGGTGTTAGCGGATGCAAAGTGTGGGATCCTACTGACCACAAAATCATCATTAACAGAGATTTACTCTTTGATGAATCATCTTTTCTAAAATTAGATGTAGAAATGAAAGAAGAATAAGAACCAAAACACCAACATGTCAAGGTTGAAATCCAGCGATCTTCAAATTATGAAAATGAGGAAATTCAACCATTTTATGATGGTGAAGATGTTGAAGATTTAAAATAACTTGAGGAAACACCTCAGCAGTCAAAGTGGAGGTCAGAACATGAAAAAACACCCCAATAGCCAGTATGAATATCTACATGGGTTAGACATCCTCTTAGTAAGTACAGTCCTAATATTTCAATTGTTTTGATTTTTAATGATGGGGATCATAGTTGTTATCAAGAAACATTGGAAGATACAAATAATGCCAAATGGAAAAACACAATGCACGAGGAAATGGATGTCTTGGCTAAGAACAAGTCATGGGACCTAGTAAAACTTCTAAAAGGTAAAAAACATGTTCGCTGCAAATGGGTTTACAAATGAAAGATACGTGTTGATGAAAACGTTGAAAGGTACAAGGCTAGATAGGTGGTAAAAGGATTTACAAAGAAAAAAGGTATTGATTACCATGAAATCATTTCACCAGTTGTTAAATGTGTTTCAATTCGAGTTGTTTTAGCATTAACTTAGCTTTACTTGATTTAGAGTTAGAGCGGATAGATGTTAAAACAACATTCTTGCATGGATATTTAGAAGAGGATATATATATGGAATAACCTGAGGTTTTTGTATAAGATAGAAAAAAAGGTTTAGTTTGCAAGCTCAAGAAATCATTGTATGGCCTAAAATAATCGCCCAAGCAATGGTACAAGAAGTTTGATTCTTTCATCGGGAGCTAGAATTTTGTTAAGAGTGAGTATGATCATTGTGTTTACTTCAAGTTCTTGGATAATGGTTGATTCATTATATTGACATTGTATGTTGATGATATTCTTGTAGCAAGATAAAGCATGGAAAAAATCAACAGTTTAAAGGCTCATCTAGCTAAGACATTTGATATGAAGGAGATATAAGAGCAACAAAACACACCTTAGGCATTGAGATACATAGAGACAAAAAAAAAAAGGTAAGCTTTAGTTATCATAGCAAAGGTATTTGGAAAAGATACTAACCTGATTTACTATGAAGTATGTGAAACCAATTAGTATCCATTTTGACTCCCATTTCAAGCTTTCTTCAAGTTTATATCCTAGTAGTGACGAAGAAAAGTAGTATATGTCTCATGTGCCATATGCTAGTGTAGTAAGAAGTTTAATGTATATTATGGTATGTACCAGGCCAAATATTTCATATGTAGTTGGAGTTTTTAGTAGATATATGGAAAATCTAGGCAAAGAACATTGGGTAGTAGTAAAATGGGTGTTTCACTACTTGTGAGGCATGAGTGACTAGAGCATCACTTATAATAGAATTGGTGATTCTATTTGTGGATATAATTATTCTGATTTTGTAGGAGATCTAGACAAAATAATATCAATATTTGGTTACGTTTTTACATTTTTAGGTCAACCTATTAGTTAGATGTCAAAGCTTCAAAACACTATCGTTGCTTCAACAACTGAAGTAGAATATGTGGTCACCTATCATGCTTATTAGGAGGAAATTTGGATAAAGGGCGTATTGGGTGAATTTGAAAGAGGGCAATACAAAATGAATGTACTATGTGATAGTTAGAGTGTAATTTATTTGGCCAAGAATCCAGTTTCTCATAGTAGGACAAAGCATATTGCAGTAAAGTACCATCTTGTCAGACAAGTGATTGATGAAGGAAAACTAACACATGAAAAGGTTCACATAAAGGAAAATAGTGTTGATATGTTCACAAAACCAATTTTGTTAGAGAAGTTAAAATGGTGTTTGGCTTTTCTTGGCTTGCAAAAAAGGTGATACGTTGGTAGAAAATATATTAGTCAAAAATTGTTGTCAAGGTGGAGATTTCTTAGATACATGATAACAAAGTTAAATTTTGGACCTATTTACAGTACAATTTATAGCCCAATTTTACAATGGGGTGTGTGGGGCAACGCCCCCTCTCCCCCCACTATTGTTGCAGGGTGGTCCAGGGGAAGACGAATTCCACCAGATTTTATTTTTGGAAGAAAATTCCTAACGACATTTTTCCATTATATTTTTAGGAGGAGTCCTAATGGTGTTTTACTAATTAGGCGTATCTATCTTTGTGAAATATGCATGTAATTTGTGCAGCAAATTCACATGTAATCTGTTCATCTTAGAATTAATAAAGATTGATATCTTGCACCGTGGATGTTTCCTTAACTTGCTAAGGTTTTACCACATAAATCATGTGTTTTGTCTCATGCATGTTGAGGTTTTATTTGTTTAACTATCTCTATGATTGCATTTTGTTTTTTTTACATAGTTGTAGAGTGCATGGTTTCCTAACAAATATGCATCATTTCCATAGTGTTTTTTACAAGTAATATGTGATGTTCAAAAAATATTTTTGAATGTTTGTGTCAATGCTCCCAGTGGCACTCATGATGTTGATCACTAGAATTATTATGCAATAAAAAAAAGTTTGAAAAAAGAGAAGAATTAGTAGTGCCAACAATTGAAAGTGAAGGAAACATTATTTATCCACAAGTAATTGGATATTTTGCCTATCCAATATCCCCATACTTGTTGAATCCATTTAAAATTAGATTCTCTCCATCACATGCTTTGTTTGACAAATACTTATTTCAAGGGCGTGTAAAAATTCAGAATGCATTTGGCTTACTCAAAAGCAGACGGAGATTTCTTCATGGTGTGGGTGTGGAGTTGGACAAAGTGCCCAAGATTATTTTGGTATGTTGCATACTACATAATTTATTACAAATGAATAATGAAGATGAACCAGAGGTCCAAGAAGATCCACATCCAAATTTTGAGTTTGAGATTCAAAATCAAGCAATGGTGATAGATTAGGGTAAGGCACAAAGAGATATTATGTTCCATGAATAGGAAAGACAATATAATGCTAGTTTGTGGAACTAGATTTGTCTTTATTTCCATGAAATAAATAATATTTTGGTGCTAATGTCTAATGTACAAGAATTTTTATGTCAAGAAGTAAAATATTAGGATTTATCTGGGAAAAAAGCTTTGCAACTTGGAATTGCACATCCAATATATTTTCCATCCGTTTGCTCTATTTGTCTATTTGTGCATGCTCAAGTTGTACTCATCCTTTTTCGATTTCTTTCATTGTTTGACTGAAATGCAACAAACTTTTTTCCATCCTCTCTCCAAAATCTTCGTGAAAATCTCTTTTTCTTTTTAAACGCTTGCCTTCAATTCCAATCTTGTTCAAATGGGTTTCTTCATTTGTTGATTTTCCTTCAATATTTATTGATGAATTTTCTTTAGGGGATTTCTCTTTCAAGACATTTTTTGGTGTATTAGAAGTATTGATCCATTTATTGACACTAAAAATATTCATAAGACCAATCACCTTAGGAGTGATCCTTATAATGTGATCCATATCTTCGTAGAAACTCCATGATGATAATTTTTCGCATGTAGTATTTTCCATTTCTTTCTGTTTCTTGAATGTGTTTTTCAATATGTTCCACCTATAATGACATTAAATACCCATTAAATATGTTCCACATTATATGTTTACAACATCTACGACTTTATCAGAATGTTTCTTACCAAGAATTCCTTGATATATATATATATATATATATATATATATGCTTCCTCAAAAATTTAAAAATCAAATCTTGCATAATAGTTTTAATCCAAAGTTCCTATTTGTGTTCCTTGGTTGTATCTTTGTTTCCATTAATATCATTCTCAGATACTTTAGTTGTTGGGACAATTTCCTCAACTTCAAAATCTTCTACAATAAAAGTATTAATCCCATGGTTTAAATCAATACCATGACCATACCTAGTGTAATTATCCTCCACATCATGAACAATATCAGGTATAACATTTATATATATCTTTGACTGTGAAAGATATTCCCCAAATTCCATTCTAGCTCTGATATTTCCTGGTAAGGAAAATCATTTTCATCTTCATTTGAGGAACTTCCATAGTTCTAATTTTTTTTGGAATATATTTAAGACCATGTGATTTTAAAGGTGAATATGAACTTGAATGTCCTCTATATAATGGTTCTCTATCCATTGATAATTTGTAAACATGGTATGGAAATACAAATTGTTTAATTTACTAAGATAGATATATTTTTAAATTCATTAATAAAATGATTTTGTATCCATTTCTTATTAATTTTATTTGTCAAATTAAAATTTATTTAAAAATAATAATTGAAAAAAACAATGATTACATCTACTTGATTGTTGTATTTATTTCCCTAGTATATTTTGTTCCCTATTGTATTTTTCTATTTACTTATATTTTGTGTATAGGCTTTATGGCATAATTGTAACTTCATAGTCAGTTTTGGTAGGAAACAATACTAAATTAGTGATTTAATTTGTTATTAACTATAGCTTCACCATAGAAAATGGTGATGAGCATAGGGATTCCATGGGTTGGCCTAGGCAGGAGCGAAGCCTACTTCAATGCCCGATACACGTGGGCTTAGGGTGCCCTTGAGCACGCTCTTGGCCAATTTTTTGGCCCATGTGTTCTGCACTTTAGAGATGATGATTCTTCTTTGACGATGGAAAGATGATGTTGACTCTCAATAATGAATTATTTAGATTCATTTTCTCATAAAAAACATGCCATTATTGTCATGATGTCAATTTTGATAGTTGGTAGAGATCTCAGATCAAGGACAAATTTAGTTCCATATTGACATGGTATGAAAATTAAATACATGTTGAGAAATTAAAAGATCTAAATTTTGAGCATTTTATTGCCCCATTCAGTTCAAGAACCAGAACAAATTCTCTAACAAACTGGTTTACTCCTTAAAACCCTCAATACATCAAAATTTTCATTGGATTTTACTTTCTTATAACTTAAATCTAAATTATCCATAATTTTGTGATCTAGGTATTTTTTATTTCAGGGTTTTAAGGTTTTGATAATGGCAGATCGAGCCCTCATTTCAAGGTCATGGGGATGTGTATACTTTTTTAGAGTTGAACATGCATAGAGATGATTACAATTACCCTAAATTTATAGAGCTAACCTATCCCATCAAAGCACCTATTTGGATTGACAGGGCGCAACCTACCAATGGAAATGATCTCCTAGGTGTTGTCGATTGTGGAATTAGTCTTAGCACTAATGTTTCGAATGATGGGAAGCAAAGTAATAGCTTTAACCAAAGATTATAAGCATTAATGCTCTTGTGGACAATATTAGGGGGCTTAATTTTGAGGATCCAGGGTGCAAGAAAGGTGTAAATAATTATTTGAATAGGGATACTCTTAAACACACTTATAAATATTGTGGGATTCATAAGCCAACTTGTAATGTATCATCCTGTAGGAAGTGATACTTTTGAATTTTCCTTATCCTTGTTTTTTTAGTAGAAAGAAGCTCCAAATTGAAGAAAACATGATTCTCTTATTCTTTTGGTTATATGACAACCTCATTCTTTTTAATTGACTCATTCTATCTATACTCTTATATTTAAATTTATATATGAGGTTTGCTCTAGATGCTTTAGGATATTTTCTTGGAGATAAATCTAGATGTCATTTTTGTTTCTTGTTTTTTGTTCAAAATTATTTGTATTTATTTGAATCTCTTGTATTTTGTTTTTGTAGGAATATGGGTACCATACCTTTTTTTCCTTGGGTGTCATATCATATATCCTAAATATTTGACAAGGTTTTTTCTTCAGAGTATAATAATTAAAGTGAAGATTTTATTTATACAATTTTTACTTTAAATTCTATGTTTATTTCTATGAGAATGTTGTGAATATATACCAATATGTTTGGAACAACTCAGATCATCCCAAATTTTTCACTACATTTTGCTCATATCTCAATGTTGAACCATCCAACTTAATATTGGAATGATCCAGAGGTCAATTTAAAAAAGGTCCTAAAATAGATCGAAACCTACACCATTGTATAGGGCCTATTGAGACCTTTCCAATGGTATGTGGAATGCAAAAAATGGAGCTCATATGCTCCTTGTACAGTCAATCAAAGTTATAAATCAAAGATGGTCAAAATTGGTCAAAGCTAATCAAACTACAAAAATTGACCATCATAGAATGATTAATAAATAGTTCCACTACATTGAGTATCTTGAGAGCTTTTTGATGATATATCATTTTCACAAACTAAGGTTGTGTTCAAAATATATAGCTTCTCAAAGTTCCTACTCAACAGGGAAAAAATAATACGATGTGGTCGAGAAATTACCAGATGGGCCAATGATGCAATGGCATGTGGCAGCGAGTTCATGCAAGAAAATAATTGGTTGGTCTTTGATAGGCATAAAAGGCCAACTACTAGTGTTTGCTTTTGTCATGAAAGGGGACCCTGTCGTCGATAGAGCTATGGAGCATCTAGTTGGATGTCGACAAGTGTCAGATTGGGAGTGGTCCATGTGGTGGGTTCTCAAGCCACCACATAGTTTAATTTCTATGGTTTAATTTTTAAAAGTCACATAGTGACTATAATTCACCATGCAACCTATCCCACATTAATGCCAAATACTAAAACATGCCAAGTGGAGAACGATGAACTGAGCCACCATAATTACCATGAATACCATAAGGATTCCAATCACCACGAAGGGATCAAAGTGCCACGAGGATAATTTTACCATGAAGCATGATTACAATGCCACCACAACTACTACAATCCTGATTATGGTCATGAAGCCCGAGTACCATGACATACCCACAATAAACATGCCACGAATGCCACAAGGCCAAGTTAAGCATCATATGCTTTTGCATCAACATTTGAAATTACAAAGGGAAAAGCTAATAAAAGCTTAGCCAACCTATATATTAATGTATGTGGGATATATAATGTGGGATAAGGATAAATTCTAATCAAAACCTTGGGATTTTGGATAAAGACCAAAAGCATTGGCAATAAAATGACACAAACCCATGCCATTTAAAAATGATGCCAATCCCATCCTAATGGGATAAAAGATATGGATAAAAACCATGGGGATCAAGCTAGACCATATTTGGCTAAAAGATAAGCTTCCCCATCATAATTTTCCTAGACTAGAACACTATATAAAGTGCTCGGGGTTCAATTTATTTACAATGTATTCAAAGCAAAGCAGCGATTGCTCAAGCTTAAGCAAAGAGGCTTAAGAGGCTTGCAGAAGGAGTTACAAGTAGAATTAGAGAAAAGTTTGAGAAGAGGCTTGCAGAAGGAGTTACAAGTAGAATTAGAGAAAAGTTTGAGAAGAGACTTTGCAATTGGTGAAATTTTATTTTGAAAACATCTTGTAATTATCTTCAAGCATTTCTAATAGATTGACCTATAAAGGACCCAGAGACGTAGGCCATTGTGTCAAACTCCGTAATCAATTGCATGTGTTGATTATATTGTTCATTTTGAATGGTCTCTCCATTATATACTTGTAAAAATTGTTGTTTACAATTAATTTTCAAGTTAAATGTTAAATAATTTCATAAATTATTATTATTAAGCAAAAAAATTGTATGAAATGTATTTTGCTAATATTTACAGATCAAGTTGGTATCAAAGCTAAGTTCGTGGGTGAATTTTTATTATTATTTTTAGCTAAATTCAGATATTAAAATATAATGGACCCAATGCTAGCACAAATTCAATTATTACTGAATACCCTCATCATGGCAATAATGCAATACTTACAATCCCAAGAGCAATGTCGATAAGTAGTGGAGCAAAGACAAGAGTTGTAAATTGAAAAGCTCCAATAAAGCATTAATACGCTGTGGGTGGAACTACAACAAGAATGTTGACAAAAGAAAAAGATGCGTGAAGATGTAGAGGCTTGCGTATATTGTGCCTGATGAGGTCATATTACTGAGTAATGTTTGATACTGTAACCCAGTCAAGATTGATTATGGTTCAAGAAGCAAAATGAAGAGAGAGGTAAGGCACCAATCGTGTCCAACAACAATCAATCAATTCGACTAGAAGTATGTCATCAAATAACTCCAAAATCTCTAATGTGATAGTTGTTTCCAGTCAAAGTGCCAGATAGTATGCTATACTTTGAGGAAACTCAATGGATGAATTGCACTTCTATTACTGAGGGGAAGTTCATGCAGATTTATTTTGACTAGAGTTCTAGAGCCAATTATATCACTGAAGCTCTCGCACAATGTTTGAAGATAAAAGCTCTCCCATTACGTCAGGATTTGATGGCACAATATGTAGACATGTGACCCATTATGACATCTTGTATTTTGGCATTGGAGGGCTATTCTTTGATAATGTAGCTCTTGACATAGTTTCAAGACAAGCTAAAGAGGTCACTTTGGGTCAATATTATCTAACATCCTGGCATGCCAAAGACACTATGTCAGGAGAAGGAATCCAACTAACAACCAATCATACCTATGACGTTTAGTTTAAAACAAGTTAGGCAATTAAGGTATATTTTGGTTATAGTAGTGATTCCTCTAATTTGTATACTCCTACTAGTCCTATTAATGAAAACAATGTTGTAAGTTTGACAACAAACATTGCTCTGATTATTAATGTATCTTCTAAAATATATTTCAAGGATGAAAATAATGAAATCAACTCTTCTGGCTATGTTGAAAATGTTAGGGATACTAAATGTGCTAACCCTAAACATTTATCAAGTCCATGTGTTGATACGTTTGAAAAGCACATAAAGGGAATAGGTTCTAAACTATTAGCTAAAATGGGATTTGAAGGAAAAGGGCATGGCATTAATGGTTAGTGAATTGTCTAGCCTATGCAAGTGGTAAAGAGACACTTCATGCAGGATTAGGATATGGGGGTGAAGGACAAATTGCCCAAGAAGTTGAGTTGAATGATTACTCAAGCAGCAAGGTAGAACACCTCAAAGAGCTAGAAGACGCACTCTCTGAAGATGCAATAGCTACATTGGATGAATCACGTTTAAATGACTCATCAAGGTATGTAAAAATGAAATACTCGAATGTATTTTTTGATTATTCCCAAGAAAGTCCTAAAAAGATGCTTAAGAAAATAGCTAAATTAGGTTGTCTAAAGAAGACAAGAAAAATCAGCAACAACCTAAGACAAAGGTTGTAATTGCAACTTTAGTCAGACAATAGATAGAGTCTTTTCAATCAGAACCAAATACAACATCAATGAGGGGAATGATAGTCAATGAGAAGTTGACAGTTTAGAGTTTGACACCCTGGAAAGGTAAACAACACTTCTTTAAAAGAATAACAGTTAAGCATTCTAAGATAGATGTTATCTTTGATAAAAATTATCAAAAGAATCTGATATCTAAAGATGTTGTAGAAACTCTAAGTTGGAAAACTAAGCCACATCTCAAACCATATTCATTGGATAAGATAGATGATGGTAATAAGGTACATGTAAGTAAAACATGTAAATTAGGGTTTGCAATTACCTCCAACTTTTTAGATGAAGTTGAATTAGATGTCGTTCCACTCTATTTTAGTGGTATTATCATAGGGAAACCATATTTGTCTTTGAGAAAGGTAACTTTTTCTAAGAAGGAAAATCAATATAACATTGTAAAAGATGGGATAACATATCTCGTGCAAGCACACCAGCAATAACCGTTACAGGAAAATGCTGCCTTTAGTATTATTTTACTCATGTATGTTTTAGAAAGAAATACTGTAGGGAAACATGAATATGCCATCATGAGAATCATCAAGAATAGCCTGAAAGACATGTTGTATATTTTAATGTGTATGTTTCAGTATGTGTAAATATGTATGCATGTTTGAATATATACATTGTTTATAAATTCATAAGACCCAAGTATGGTCAATGTTTGTAATTGTTATATACAGTTACAGTGTTTGTAAAGACCAAATAAGGGCAACATTTGTAAACCATGTTACTTTGTAAGACCCTAAGAGGGCAATTGTAAAATAGTGATTGTTATAACACAAGGTGTTATACAACATATTCACAGTAGTTAGAGTCAGTTCTAGTATCATCTTTTTTAGGACAAAAAGCCTTCTTAGTGGGGAGGTATGATCCATGGGTCAATGAAAAAATGGTCCTAAAGTAGACTAAAACCTGCACTATTGCATAGGGTCTATTGAGACCTTTCCAATAGTATGCAAAACATGGAAAATGGAGCTCGTATGCTCCTTGTGTAGTCAGTCAAAGTTTCAAATCAAAGCTAGTCAAAATTGGTCAAAGCTGATCAAACTAAAAAAATTAGAAATGATGGAATGATTCAAAATAGTTCCACTGCATAGAGCATCTCGAGAGCTTTTTGATGATATATCGTTTGCAAAAAATTGAGCTCATGGTCAAAAGATATGGCTTATGGAAGTTCCTACTCAATAGGAAAAAAATAATACGACGTGGTCAAGCAATTACCAAATGGACCAATGATGCAATGACAAATGGTGATGAGTTCATGTGGGAAAATAATTGGTTAGTCTTTGATAGGCATAAAAGGCCAACTATGGGGACCATAGTCGGTGGAGTTTGCTTTTGTCACGGAATGGGACCCTATCACTGATAGAGCTATGGAGCTTCTAGTTGGACATCGACAAGTGTCAAATTGGGAGTGATCCATGTGATGGGTCCTCAAGCCACCACATGGATTTCCACCACTATATTATTTCCATGGTTGAATTTTTAAAAGTCACATAGTGACTATACTTTGCCATGCCAACTATCCCACATTAATGCCAAATACCACGACATGCCAGGTGGAGCACGATGGACCAAGCCACCACACTTACCATGAATGCCACGAGGATTCCAATCACAATGAAGGGATCAAAGTGCCACGAGGATAATTTTTCCACGAAGCATGATTTTAATTCCACCATAACTTCCATGAGCCCGAGCATGGTCATGAAGCCTAAGTACCACGACATACCCACAACAAACA
This sequence comes from Torreya grandis, assembly GCA_037957365.1. Taxonomy (NCBI): domain Eukaryota; kingdom Viridiplantae; phylum Streptophyta; class Pinopsida; order Cupressales; family Taxaceae; genus Torreya; species Torreya grandis. Next base: position 721,297 of record JARHVA010001694.1, on the reverse strand, counting down.
TGCCACGAATGCCACAAGGGCAAGATAAGCATTGGATGTATTTGCATCAGCATTTGAAATTACAAAGGGAAAATCTAATAAAAGCTTATCCAACCTATATATTAATGTATGTGGGATATATAATGTGGGATAAGGATAAATCCCAAGCAAAATTGTGGGCTTTTGGATAAAGACCAAAAGCATTGGAAATAAAATGCCACGAACCCATGCCATTTAAAAATGATGCCAATCCCATCCTAATGGGATAAAGGATGTGGATAAAAACTATGGGGATCAAGAAAGACCATATTCAGCTAAAAGATAAGCTTCCCAACCATAATTTTTGAAGCCCATAACACTATATAATTTGCTCAGGGTTCAATTTATTTGCAATGCATTCGGAGTAGAGCAGTTATTGCTCAAGCTTAAGCAAAGAGGCTTGCAGAAGGAGTTAGAGGCAGAATCAGAGAAAAGTTTGAGAAGATACTTATAGTATTTTTGCCCGAGGATCAATTTTATAGTTGGTGAAATTCTATTTTGAAAACATCTTGTAAGTATTTTCAAGCTTTTTTAATAAATCAACCTATAAAGGACCTAGAGACGTAGGCCATTGTGCCAAACTCTGTAATCAATTGCATGTGTTGATTATCTTGTTCATTTTGAATGCTAACTCCATTATATACTTGCAAAAAAATTTGTTTAAAATTAATTTTCAAGTTAAATGTTAATAATTTCATAAATTATTATTGTGAAGCAAAAAAAAATTGTACAAAATGTATTTTTTTAATATTTACAGATCATGGAATAATGGTATTGTCTATCATTTTAAAGTGCCTTATTATTTTCTATAATTATTGCAAATATTTTATGGCTTCTTCTAAATGAAATTAGTGCTGAAATTTCTCCTTACATATATTGTATTTCCTTGTGAAAAATTCTTGATTCTTAAATTTTCCTTTGTACCCATCAATAATTTCTTTGTATAAACATTTGTATCATATCCTAATCATTTACATCCATTAGGAATTTATTTGTTTGCTTTGCAATATCATATCACATGCCTTAGTATCCATTACAAAACTCATACTAGGGATAATATCACATCTATTAGGAATTCCTTTGTGTACTTCTCTTCAATATCATGTTATAATGATTTATACCTATTAGGAGTTGCATTGTATACACCTCCACAGTATCTTATCATAACCCTATATGACCATTTGGCATTCATTTGTATGTTATTCCTTGACATCATATTATAATCCTTTATACCCAATAAATCCTTTCTATACGCCTTCTCAGTACGATAAAATAACATTTTATGTGCACTATGAATTCTTATGTATACACTTTGATACACTACAATTTATTCTTTTTATTATATTATATTTCCATTTAAAGGTTTATTGCTCCTTAAACTTTACATTTGACACATTAGTAATTTCTTTGTACATTCCTTGGGAGTCTATCATGTCATAAACCTTTATACATGTTAAGAATTTTATACAATTATGAGATAAAGGATTAATACATGTTTTGTATTTCCTTTTACGAATTTTATACAATTCTTGGATAAAGGATTAATACATGTTTTGTATTTCCTTGTAGAAGTATCTGGTTTCTAAAATTTAACTTTACATCCATTAGGAATAAATTTGTATAATTCTTCTCGATATCATATCATAAATATGAGGCAACTATTAGTTGCTCAAAATTTAAAAATTTCAGTGTCTATTTGATCTTTAAAAAAAGTATTGAAATTATGTTTTTTTTAAAATATTAACCTAGTTTTGACATTAATACGAATTAAAATATACTTTTATTTCCTCCCCATTTTGTCTTTGCATTTAGTTGAAAGCTTAGTTTATGTCAATGTTGAACCATTGAATTTAGTGATGGTATTTTGTAGCATTTTTGGGTATCACCTTATGTACTATAGATGTTTTGTTTCATTATATAAAATATTCTAAAAATGTTATCAATGTAATTATCTATCATGGATAGTCTTTAAGACCTATATTGTCATAGTTCTTTTATTGTTTCATGCTTATTTCATAGTGCTTCATCAAACTTAATGCTTTCAATGACCATATAAAATGAGTCAAATGTTAAAAACTTTCCTATAATATTCTCAAAGGAGCATGTTGAAGGTTCGGTAAATTATCATTAAGTTTGTATAGTGAAGGCCCTTTTATTTTTTATTTCCTGCCATTGTTCAAAGCATTGTGTTTTATAATTAGACTTATATTAGATACACTTGGGAAGTGTGGATTTTTTTTTTTTTTTTACATAGATGTGTCTGTGTTTTGCAGTTTATTAGCCTTCAAAAAAATCCTTAATATAGTCAATAGATAAATAAATAGAAAATGAATGGCCCATCTTGATGTTGGATGATACAAAAGGAGATTTATGCAATCTTCAAAACTTTAGGGTTTGAGTAATATTATGTTAGTTGATCAATAGTTAGTTAGTTGATTTTATGTTGTTACTTCTTCTTCTTTTGGTGCACACAAATGAGTTAGATGCCAAGTTATAGGGGAATGCTCAGAGTGTGATTGAACTACCCAATAACCAAGAAGATGGATAGAATGCTCGTGAAAACCCACCATCCAATAACAACAACATTATTTTAGGTGATTTGTGAATATTTTTTTTTAGTTCAACTATCAAAATTAGTTGCATTGATTGAAATTGATTTGTTTTTCATTGGGCTTATTTTTTTAAGAGAATCCAATGGATGTTCATGTAAACCATGTGGATAGTGTGGAAAATATGCTAAATTAAAATGAAAATCAAGCTTTCATATCTACTCGATATTCTATTGCATCTTCTGCCAGAGAGGAAAAACTGGTGAGTTGTATGGTGAATGAAACTTTGTTTTTTTAGAATCTTCTTTAGTTATTTTAGTTACTTTATTTATTGGTTGATTTTTATAACCTTTTTATTTCTTGTTTTAAGGTACTTGGAAGAAAAGGCTACTTTCAAAGATGGTATAGTTAATCGATGTGTAGTCATGTCAAAGAAAATGAACAACCAATACTTCACAAATGTGACCTTGAAAATAAATGTAAAGGTAGGTTTTTTATGCAAGGATGCTTCAATCATAATGTCTCTTGGTTTTACATGCTAGCATTTACTAATCAATGAAAATTTATATTTGGTGGGCTCAAATTTGTCCTATCTATGTAATTTAATCATTCTATAATAGGATTTCAACAAAGCCGATAATATTTATTGGTATTGATGTTTCCCAGTGTTCTCCATGACAAAGTAATTCTTCTTCCATTGCAATTGTAAGTATGTTGGAACTATTATTAGAGTTTCTTTATACAAGCATTTTATATATGACTTTCCACTATCTTGGTTAGAGTAATATTGACAAGTGTACTATTGACTTAAAATTGAAGCTGAGTACATGTTATTAGAGTTTCTTTATGTGTGCTATAAACTAAAATATAATGTTGTATTTTGGTAATATTGTTTGTAATCTTAGCCACAACAAAAATATGATTTTTTACGTGTAGTTTCTATTATGTCTTGGATATAGCTATATTTCATGTGTCAAGGTGATGATTTTACTATTAAGTTGACTGGTGAAAAAAATAAAAATGAGCAATATGTTACTCTAATTTTATATACATTATTTTAGGGCTATCAAAAAAGGCCTAAATTTATGGAAGGTGTGTTTCAAGACAATACATAATTTTTGGCTATTGATCTTTTGACTTTCTACTCTATAATTTGGAATGACTATGTGACATGTTACATTCGGATACAAAACTAATTTTGTAAACAATTTTGATAACATTTTATTTAATTTAGTGAATGGCCTCTTATTTCAAAGTATAGAACCTCAATAAGGACTCAATCTCAGAAGGTTGAGATGATTGAGGCACTCTATAAACTGACACCTTCATGTTTGTATGTCAAAATGATTAATGCTGGCAATCTGAAGTCATTTGGGATAGTAGTCAATTTCATTTTTTAATCCCCTTTTAAGTGTTCTTAATAAAAAAATGTTAAAATATTATGAATTTAATGAAATGTGTATGAGGGTGTTTTTTTTGTCCTCTCTTCTTTAACCATTAATGTTTTCTTTTTTCTTTTATTTCGTTTATACTGTGATCTATTAATATATTTTTATAAAACATACAAGATTATATACATTATTGAATTTAAACCACACCAAATAATCATTTCTAGGGTTAAGTTGTTTTTAAGATATATTTTAGTTTATATAAAATGATACACACATGAGTCACAAATACAAATAAGATGACTTAGGTGATATTTTTTTGGGTCAAATTGTGTTTGAAAAATAGTTATTAGAATGTTATTGCTTGTTATGAGTGTGTCCATAGCTTTCTAGAGTTATGATCAGGGTTATACTTTTGAAATTTTTAATATTTCAACATTAGGTCATCATGTTTTGGGTCTATTTGTAGATTTAAAATGCATGTGAAAAATGTGACCCTAGTTCATGTTTTTTTTAGTTTTTATTTAGATGATAGTGACATGGAATACCTTAATGCATTACATAAGATATTTGTGCACAATATTAAGATTTAGTAGGAAGTATGGACCTAATTGAAGGGATGTGAAATCAAGTTTTATATCTAAGCTATATGTTTTCATTTGAATGCATACTGTTGTTAGAGGCATAATTGATGGTCAAGTCAAATGGTTCACATCACCATTTTGGTGTAAAGGAGGTAGTGATGCATGTCTTCTATTTCATTTTTGTGTTCTATAGTATATAAAATTGGTTCTAATCAAATGCTCGACTAATGTTCCAAATTCATAATGCATACTCTATTGATTTGAAATCTAGTGTGGCATATAAATTACATGTTTGATTTGAAGTGTCCATTTAAAAAAGAAATGAATGTATGCTTATTTAGGGATGTGATTTTGTTGATATTTTATGATATTTTTTCTTGAGGGATGTGATTTATCATTGTTTTATGATATTACTTCCTTAGGGATGTGATTTATCTATATTTTATAATATTTTGTGTTTGTAATCCATTATGGTTCTCAACCTTCATTTAGTTTTTCGCATCATGTCCATTGCATATGAATTCAATTTTGATTGTTTCTCATATGGGTGACACATTAGGTATGCCATTGTGTTCAAAATGGTTGTATGCCTAAATTTACATTGATTAGTTATCAAAAGATTCGTTATACTAAGCTATTCAAGGCCAATTCAACTACCATTGTTCAATCAGGGTGTATTTCTTCTCTAAGAGTGGCTATATCACAATTGATATTCACTTTTATATAAACACAATGAGAAAGAAAATGGGAAAAGGTGTCATTTGACTTAAATTGATGGCATATATTTTTATAAATGTGTTTTTTTTGTTACAAAAACTATTATAGATAATCGATATGTCATCTAAGGAATTGTGATTTCTTTCTTTGTCCTCAGAACGATCAAATTGTAAAATTCTTATGTGCTCTTATCTATCATTAAAAAGTGATGTTATTCTTTTCAAGGTTACATGAACAATGTTTAACAACTCTTATATTATGCTTTGGATGATTTTTGTTGTAGCTGACATCTAGGCCTACACATTGCCATGTCTTACTAGATGAAAACAAGTTTGGTGCACTATCATGTGTAAGAAGCAATGTTTTTTATTCTATATATGTTCAATTGTAATTCCAATTTGATTGCTTTTTGTAGGGTATTTTTAATTAATATTTTATTTTCCATAGGTATCAGAGAAGCATGATGGAAATATCTATAGGGAAGGACAAACTCCATAAAGGCCTCTCAAATAATTACATCTACCTTTCATTTTGAAGTCACAGATCTCATGTAGTTTATGTTTGAATTATGTGCATTTGTCCAATAAACTATGCCCATGTAGCTACTACATAGATGTAACAGTTCTAAATGTAGATAAAATTTATGAATTTGCTTCTTGTTATATAAGAGCGGAAGGTTTAGTTTGATCAGGAGGAGAGGAATTTTAGAGCTCATGGAATGTGATGATCTTTTTTCAAAAATGTTAATCTTAGCATGATTTCATTTTAATAGATATAGATTGCAATATTGAGACATGTTCTTGCCAAAAAACAAAATAATTATTTATGGTTTCCTATTTGACTTTGTTGTAATTGCCTTGCTTTTGGAATTCACATGCCAAATATACAAACACAAAAAAGGTCATCAAAAGAGTAATGTTATTTAACACTTTGTGAATAAAATTTTAGATGGGGTCAATGATAATTGGTTTTGAGTTATATACAATTGATGATTTACACTCTTTCACTTTACAAAATCATATTTTATGAAAAAAGAAAATTACATCCCTTCTAATGTAACCTTGCACCTTTGTAGCAACTGCGAGTTAAAATTGGGTCTATATTAGGAAATAACAATTTTTGTTTGACAATGGAAAGATGATGTTGACCTTAAATAATCAATTAAAGTAAAAATAAGTCTTATAAGTTTTAGTTGTTTATTCCCTATGTTTTTTTTGTTTTGATCTACGTTGATGTTTTATCCTCTGGGATGGAATTTGAGTCATGAATACCAACTAAATACGTTGATGTGTAATATTATGTACTTTTATTATTTGTATAATAATATATATTGAAATGTTCTAATAGTAAAAGAAGTTTATTCAAAAAAATTATAATAGAATGCTTCGTTTCTACTTGTTGCTAAGTACTTAATCAAGTATGAAAACTTGAATAAAATAAAATTTATTTTGAGGGATTTGAGTTGTGTTTTAAGCCATTTCAATTTTATTTTATTTTAATAATAATAAATTATGAAGACTTGAAATTCAAGACTTAAATTGTACATGTTTAAAATTATTTCTAGAGATAAGACAAAAATTTATTGTCAATCTGAAAAGGTGTGGAAAATAGTGCAAGGCATAGGTGTAAAAAATATTTTATGTCTATAAATCTTTATAATAAGTAGATATATGCACTTAGATGTTAGAATTAATTGTCATTTGCTTGATCTCAAGTCCATATTTATAAAACATTAATAATTGGTGCTTTGGTTGAGGGGCTTGCCTTATGGCCCTTTTTCTACCTTTACAACATGATTATAGTTTGGCACTCAACAATTATGCATCTCAACAACCAAACCATGTGTATGTTTAGTTTCCACCCTTATCCCTGTGATATTGAGGTTTGTCAAATAAAACCTTATGTTTTTTCACTAATGCAATTCTTATTTTGGTACAAATATAAACCCACAAACCTTCAATAGATAGAGAGTCGAATAAGGACAGAGTATATTAGTGTATTTAATTCCTTATATACTATTTCATGGTTTTAAGATGCACTTTTATTATCTATTTGTAATTCATTGGTGGGCACTAATTGGTGCATACTTACCCACAATCTATTATTAGATAAGATTATCAATTAAGTAAATACGTAATTAACTTCTTATAATAATATTTTTATCTCCTTTATAACTACTCACCAAAACCCTAACCCTGACCATACCCTCCTCTCTTATCTATATAGGAACATAGAGGACTAGTAGGTAAAGAATATTAGGGATGAGTGTTACTATTATAATGACAAAGTTAGGTCAGTGCTCTTAATTAGAAGAGTTAGCTATGATACTTGGATAAATTTGTGTTACTTTTTTTTATAATATCTCATAAATTTATTATGCAAGTAATGTGGCAATTGTCATATGGTATCTAACATGATTTTGGACCTTATCTATAAATTTAATATCATATTAGAGCTATAAAATCTTCACCTCATTTTGCATGTAGATTTAAAGATCGAATATTTAGTTTTTTTTTTTTTTTTTACATATTCAACATTCTTTTCAATTTTTAGATATGTAGTTTATATTTTTTTGTATTTCAAGTTTCAAGCCTGAATCTAACGGCTTACTACAAATAACCAATATTATGCTCTCATTTCACCCATATAGGATCTCGGTTGATTTTAAATTAGTGAACATAGTTGGGTACTAAAGATTGAAGAACTTTTTTATTTCATAAAAAATTCCTAGGTTAGAACTATGTTCTGACAATTGTAAAATTCATAGGAGTTTTTGTTTTGAGAACAGCTGTAATTAATTTTACATGATCCATGGTGTGAGGGGTATTTTCCCAATACTCAAGCCATCAAAAATCATTATATACAGATCTTAGCTTCCACATACTTCATGGTATATAGGAAGTACCTAGGATTTTTATTTTTTCTAGAAACTTTTCGGTCATTTGATTATATGGTGCACTAGTAAGTGATTATCCCCAATAAGTTATTCTTAACATGCCTTAGATATGGGATAGTGTGGTTACGAGATAGTGTAAACATCTATAGACTATTCCCTTTAGGTCAATTCACTATTTAAAACTATGGATTCATATATTAGAGAGCCTATAGGTCAAATACAACTTAGCCTAATATTTTTAAAAATATCTCTAGTTATATATGGCAGATCTACAATGTTGCAATATTCTATGTTTGGCTTTAATTACAGTTTTTCATGTTTATATTTAGTTCCAATATCCTTATTTGGGGTCCTAATTTTTCAGGAAATAATACTGAAAGGGAAAGGCATAAGGAATTGTTTTCTGCATAAAGGGTTTATTACAAAATTAGTCTTGTGGGAAGGTAACAGACCAACATTCCATGTGACTAAAAAAAAACCATATAAATTTTTTTGTGGCTCACAAGGCATCTGCACCATTTTGATTTTCTCATTGAGATGACCATTTGAACTAGTATTTTAATTTTTTGATACAAATTTACATAATTTTTTTCACGTGTAGTCTTGAAGCACTTTTTCAAAAATTGTTTTTTACTCATAGGTTGGTTGCACCATTGTGATCAAGATAATCATTTAAACATGTATTTGGGGAAACACTTTCTCAAAAAAAAATTGCACATTATTTTTTTTGGGTTATTTTTACTCAAGTTTATGTGTTATAATTGGTAAATAAAAATATAACCCTCTCAAGATCCAACTACTTTAATTTTAAAAGATATATTATTGATGTGCTCCTTAAAAAGGGTCTCTACCACATTAAAATGAATAAAGAATCTGCAGCTTTATGTAATTTGAAATAGAAAAATTAAAAAAAAAACATTTTTGATGAAACTAGAGGCATCATTAATCAGTCAATATCCTCTAAATTGAAATTTCATTTTCAAGGTATCATGGAACCATATAATGTTTAGACTATCTTGGAAGAACTTTTTGGAAAGCACAATAAGATGAGGGCATGCCAACTCGAATATAAGCTCATTTATATTAGTCCAAATAATTATCCTTGCATTTAAGACTTCATAAGTCAATTCAAACACTTAATGCTTCTACTTGTTGAGACTGGTGAAACCAAGACTAATAAAAAACTCATTATGACTATATTGTCTAAATTGTATCATCCTTGCTCAAATTTGTTAGGATTGTGGAGCTAAAAGCTTCACTGATGCAAACAGTAGAGGAGGTTGCTGAAGGTTGCTGAGTTGCAGAAGAAGTTGGGGTCGGTCTGATCAGCCGACGTCGGCGGGATAGCACAGAGAAGCAACCGACGTCGGTCATATATCGGCCGACGTCGGTCACCTCCAGGCGGACAGGGACCGGCGTCGGTCGCCTGTGTAGTTCGACTGTGAGTTATTTACGGGCAGTGAACTAACGAAGCAAGAGTTTGCATGATGAGCGCTAATAGCTGCGGATCTAATTATGGTAATTAGATGTCTAATCATTGTTTGGATGAGATCTATATAATAGACTCATGGTTGTATTGGAAAAGTGTGCTAGGGAGTAAGAGAGCATAATTATAAGCTCCTTCTGTGTGTGAGGTAGAGCTATGGTGCGTTCCTCCTAGTGCCACAGTACCAGGTGTGTTGGTGCTGGATTGGAGAGCCAGCTGGGTTCTTCAATAAGTAAGATCGTTGATCTGCAGGTGTATGTGTGTGCAAGGTCGAGGTTCACAGGTGATTAGAACCATTGCTTGATTTGCAGGTGTGCAAGGTCATACAGACAGCAACACAACAGGGAGCAGTATCAGGCAGGATCTACTTGGAGTACAGGTGTGTACTCGGATAGAGCAAGAGGAAGGCAAGGGAGTTCCTTCCATAAGTATGGTCTGTTGAATTGCAGGTTGTTGCAGATTCATGGGAGATCTACTTGAAGTACCTTGAGTACTTTTGGAGCACGTGGAGTGCTTGTGGAGTGCGTGGAGCACTTGTGGTGTGCGTGGAGCACGGGAGGTGAACACCAACTCTGTATTTGAGTTGGGTGTTGGGACCTGTGAGAGGGAGAGCTTTGGGGAGAAGAATTACTGTTCACTTGAGGCGTGGGAAACCTCTGTAAGGTGGTGGAGAAGAAGTGGCATCTTCTTTATTGTATTCTTTTCTGTATAAAGTGTTAATACAATTTGGTATTGTCTCTCATATGCTGTGTTATTCTGAATTCTAGTTACTTGGTGAATCTGGTTAATTTCCGCATATTAAGTTGCTTGGTATTAGTAATCAAATTGTGTGCTTCCGGTGTACACCCTCCCAACAAGTGGTATCAGAGCCTTGGTTGTAGGTTCTTGAGCTTGATACCAACAGGTGGTATCTGAGCTGAGGTTGGAGGAAGCAGGTTTTGTGTTTGGTTACAGGTCACTCTTAGGGGTTTCTGATCGAGTGGGAGTAGAGCAACGGCAGATCAAAGTAAGCTAAGAATGGAGGAGTTGAAAAGCACAGATGGTCACTCACGGTCCTATGGAAAGAAAGAGCAGGTAAAAGATTATTGTTGGTTGGTAACAGATCAGCATGAAGAAACTGAAGATACAGATGTAGCAGGTGTTGTTGCACAGGATGTGTTTGCAGGTTTCTTGGATAAAGTTGAATCTTGGATAAAAGATTCGGTTGCCTCTTTCCATGCAGTTCCAGGTAGAGGAGCTGGTGAGCCTTGTCAGATTGTTGGCAAAGGCAAAGTGAAGCTGAAATTGCAGGCGGCCAACACACAGGTGTTGATAAAGGTCATGCAGGTCCCAGGTTTGGAGATATGGCTAATTTCTTTAGAAAGATTGGGTGATGAGAGATGCACAAGAACTCTCACAGCGGATGCACTTGAATTAGCTGGTGGTAAGAAAACAGGTATCCTTTATCTACTTGTTTATATTACTGATTCTTCTTTTGTTGCGGAGACGTGGCTTCATAGGATTGGTCACATGAGCAGGAAGGAGATGCATGTTCTTAAGCGGAAGACAGATATATTTGACAGGCTTAAGAACTGGAAAGCCTTGGTGTTTATGGAGGAGATGGCGGACAGAACCCAGTGTATGTGGCTGGATACTTCTGAGCAGGGCAGTTTGGACATGGATTTTCATTCAAAGAAGCTCGCGGGTAAAAAGTCATCACTCACAGGCGAACACAGACACCGATGTCGGTCAGGAGGAACCGGCGTCGAACAGACAGGTGCCGATGTCGGTCATGTGCAGACCGAAGCCGGCGATGTCGGGCAGGGTAAGACCGATGTCGGTCATGGGACCGACGTCGGCAGTATGTAAGACCGATGTCGATTAGGAGGACCGACGTCGGCAGCAGGGACACCAGCGCAGGCAGGTTGGTAGTCAGGTACAGACGCATGGAACCGACGTCGGTCGGATGCAGACTGTGGGGTGACCGAGGTCGGTCACTGTAACAAATTTTGGGTGGATAGCAAGCTGTCAAGGAGTCTCAAACACCCATACGGAGGACTGAAGGCGTAAGTAGGCCCTCAAATTCGTTGCTCCTCTTCTTCATACTTGTTGCTGTTTGTATAGCAGGAAGGATCCAGGAAACAGGTGTGAGCTTGGCATGGATGAGGATGTGATTCCTTGGAGGAGAACCAGACAGGTGTGTCTTGGTAGAGTTGCCAGCAGGTATGAAAGCACAGAGACGAATGGATACCTTAGTAGAAGAATAGAGAGAACGGATACGTGAGACGGAAGACCAGGTATATGGTCTTGTGGAGCTGCAGGACAGTGGTACAGGTTTTGACAGGTGGAGGACGGAGCATGGCTTCAGTCAGTGTCAGGTAACTACTGTGATTTGACTTACCAGGGGGATGGTGATTGCAACATCATTCTGTTGCTGTATGTGGATAGTATGCTAGCTAGCAGGTTTGTACATACAGGGTTTTGCTGAGCTAAGGGTAAGATTAGTTCAGCGGCATGTCATGAGGAGTTTGGAGCAGCGGAATTCTTTGACATGGGAGGCATGGAGATCACTGGTTGATTTTGTCTCGAGTGGGAGCTGATGTGAATCAGGTGTTGGCGAGGTTCGGGATACAGAACCGGAGCACACTAAGGGCTGGACAGGGACAGTGTCCGAAATCACATGAGGTCTGGTATAGACCTGAGTATTCCCATGCAGTGGGAGCTGTCAGAGAGTTAGGAGCCAATTCGGGGAAGTGGATTCTCAGGTTTTTTGAGAGGGACCGGCAGCAGGTGTTGCTATGCAGGGTCAGGACTTCACTACAGGTGTTGTAGGTTCGGATGTGGCAGGTTACTCGGATGACAGGTGGTACACCACGGGATGTGTGGTGGGTTGTCTTCAGGTGGGAGCTTGAAGAGGGATACAAACCAGGAAACAGATTAGACAGAGTACAGGTACAGGTACAGTGCAGCTGTTTATCTCCAAGTGGGAGATTTTTAGGATTGTGGAGCTAAAAGCTTCACTGATGCAAACAGGAGAGGAGGTTGCTGAAGGTTGCTGAGTTGCAGAAGAAGTTGGGGTCGGTCTGATCAGCCGACTTCGGCGGGATAGCACAGAGAAGCAACTGACGTCGGTCATATATTGGCCGATGTCGGTCACCTCCAGGCGGACAGGGACCGGCGTCGGTCGCCTGTGTAGTTCGACTGTGAGTTATTTACGGGCAGTGAACTAACGAAGCAAGAGTTTGCATGATGAGCGCTAATAGCTGCGGATCTAATTATGGTAATTAGATGTCTAATCATTGTTTGGATGAGATCTATATAATAGACTCATGGTTGTATTAGAAAAGTGTGCTAGGGAGTAAGAGAGCATAATTATAAGCTCCTTCTGTGTGTGAGGTAGAGCTATGGTGCGTTCCTCCTAGTGCCACAGTACCAGGTGTGTTGGTGCTGGATTGGAGAGCCAGCTGGGTTCTTCAATAAGTAAGATCGTTGATCTACAGGTGTATGTGTGTGCAAGGTCGAGGTTCACAGGTGATTAGAACCATTGCTTGATTTGCAGGTGTGCAAGGTCATACAGACAGCAACACAACAGGGAGCAGTATCAGGCAGGATCTACTTGGAGTACAGGTGTGTACTCGGATAGAGCAAGAGGAAGGCAAGGGAGTTCCTTCCATAAGTATGGTCTGTTGAATTGCAGGTTGTTGCAGATTCATGGGAGATCTACTTGAAGTACCTTGAGTACTTGTGGAGCACGTGGAGTGCTTGTGGAGTGCGTGGAGCACTTGTGGTGTGCGTGGGGCACGGGAGGTGAACACCAACTCTGTATTTGAGTTGGGTGTTGGGACCTATGAGAGGGAGAGCTTTGGGGAGAAGAATTACTGTTCACTTGAGGCGTGGGAAACCTCTGTAAGGTGGTGGAGAAGAAGTGGCATCTTCTTTATTGTATTCTTTTCTGTATAAAGTGTTAATACAATTTGGTATTGTCTCTCATATGCTGTGTTATTCTGAATTCTAGTTACTTGGTGAATCTGGTTAATTTCCGCATATTAAGTTGCTTGGTATTAGTAATCAAATTGTGTGCTTCCGGTGTACACCCTCCCAAAAAAAATTTGTTTCAAACTAATACACATAGAAAAACTATATGGGATTTGAATATGCGGCGCTAAATTTTGACAAGCTCTATGAGAAACTTTAGAGAGAAAAATAAAAAATATTTTTATTGGGAAAATATGACTTTAAAGTACTAAGCAGTAGGAATTAGTGGTAAAATATACGAATGCAATGCCACAACCCAACTCTAGCAAAAGTAAGGGTCCTACCAAGAACTAATGGAAAGTAAATCCCTAGCCTAAGGACAATCAATCAACTCAACGAAATCCTTCCAAAAGTCAAAACAAAGGCAAATGAAAAGTAAGGTCAATGTCAACCAAAAATGTTGTAATTTGTGTAAAAAACCAGACCATGTTGAACATTAATTTTTCAAGAAATAGGAAAACTTAGAATAGAGATGAAAATAAATTCAACTTCCCCCTCAAAAGATAGGAGCACCACTTTATATAACAACAAGATCACCTATGTTTGAATGGATTTTGGATTCAAGAGACTCTTACCAAATGGCACATGATAGCTCAGTATTTATAAATCTTGACCAATGTTGTACAACTAAATTTTTTATGGGAAACTCTAGTCCTCTACTATTGAGGGTGAATAAACAATGGAGATGGAAAATGGCATATTCAACAAAGTTATCCAAATTATAAAGTTATATGCAAAACTCCTCTCCATATATGATATATCATATTCAGGTGAAGAAAAAATAGTTGAAGTAACACCTACTGATGTTGTCATCAGAAATATCAAAGATTGGTTTACTATTATAGGCACTCACAAGGTTGATCATCCAACATGATTGTATAAATTTGATAACTTTGTGTTCACCCAACCTCCACAAGTCACGATTGCACATACTAATCACTTGAGTAAGTGTTTTCATTACTATAACTATCACTCATTGGAAGACCTTAGTAAGCATCACATGGTTATTGATTTGTCACAAGTTTATTTCAAAGCTGGAGTTTTGTCCAAGTTTTGCTCTTGGAAAACAATACAGGAATCCATTTCCCAAAGCATCTTTGAGGACAAGTGGCATATTACAAATGGTTCACAGTGATCTTATGTCCTTTTCTCATGTTTATTTTCATATAAATAAATGCATGTTTATGTTCATTGATGATTTCTCTCATAAAGCTTGGCTCTACTTTATGAAAAACAAAAACAAAGTCTTTGAGAACTTCAAATTTTTCAAGGACCTTATTAAAATTATACCAAAAAATTAGCATATTAAATAGATAATAGAGGATAATTTGTCAACAGTCAAATGATTAGCTTTTATGAACAATTAGGTATTCAACTTCTGCATACTATATCGTATGCCCCTCAACAAAATGGTATAGCTGAGTCTAAAACCCACACAATAAAGGAAATTTCTAATTACATTGTACATTATAAATACTTGAATCCATAATATTTGGCAAAAGCAATTTAGTGTGTAACCTACATCCAAAATCACACTCCTTTTTCTATAGTGCAAAATATGACTCTGAAAGAAAATTCAGTTGGTGTTAAACTATATGTTTTTGATCTTTTAGTTTTTGGATGTGACGCATGGATGCACATTCTACATTAAAATTTCAAAGCAATAAAAATGAAGGTTCATTTTTGTATCTTTATTGGCTACTATGAAGATGTGAAGGCATATTGTCTTCTTATTTTAGGCACCATTAAACTGATTTACCATCAAGATGTGTTATTTTATGAACAATCTCAAGCTTTCACGAAACATCTCTTATTCCTCCTCCTCCATTAACTTTTGTTGAGTTGTACATAGCTTATGAGGTCTCTTATCAATAATGTAACATCTAATTTTCCCATGTCAAGATTTATGGAACTTGTTGGTGATTAGCATCACAAAGCATAATTAACAGTGTTTGGTCTTTGTGCAATAATAGATTAATTTAATTTATATGACCCAATTCATTTTTGTTATTATGTTATTATGTTTCTATGTTGATAGATGTTATACAATTATGCGAAATAATTGTTAGTATTATGATTTTACTATCATGTGATTTTGATATCATGACTTGGATGAATTTCATCTTGTCACTTGTTTGTGACACATGTACAACCTTCAGTGTGAGGGAGAACATCATCAAAAATGAGGAGATAAATGTGTACTATGGGTAGTAGAGAGAATCTGGTAGTGTGAGATGTAAACATGTTAAATAAGGACTTATACCTCATTTGTCTTCGTGCAAGTGGTGATCATCTAGTTTGATGATCCTTTGGTTTTTATTAGCATTGCATGTCTTCTATTTTAGATCTCATTTATAGATGCATTATTTAAGGAATTATAGGAGCTTTATTTTATTTACACTTTTGGTCAACCAGCCTTGTCATACTTTGTGACTAGAGAATCCTTACGATGTAGATTATTGGGCCCAAAACCCAATGGGCCATCAAAATTAAACAATAATGACCATAGTCAATGTATGATTGTCAACATGGTCACAAATTTGAGCCATTAAATTTGGTTCTCAGATTGTTATTTTATTATGATGCCTCTAAGGTAGATATCAAGTCATGATGAGTGCATAATGAATAATTATTATCCTCTATTGTCACCTACTTGTGACCACATAACATTGGTGATTCTATCAGCGTGTATGAGATTAATCATAATTGTAAACCAAGTCATGTTTAGTATTTCATTGTCAGCCACCTAGACAAATTTTAGCTCATTGAATCACCTTAAGCATTATCAATATGACTAAGATGTTGCAAAATATGTAAACTTGGGTAAAAATATAATAAATTTTGAAAAAAAAATTGTGCTAAGTCTTTTAAAAAGGATGCCACATTTATTCCTATCCACCTTATTTTACAAAGAACTAGATTTTGAGAAGATTAAAATAATGTGTAATGCCCACATGGGGCAACCAACGAGTTTGATTTTTTTCTAAACTCTCTAACCATTTTTTTTAATTGCAATGCCATGACTTTGAGCAAAAAAAATATAGTTGTAGTTAATTAATATCTTTAGCTGGAATTTTAGCTATACATAGAGTGCAATCCTTAAGAGGAAGAGGGGGCAAATAAAAGAAGGGAGTTATTACCAGAAGAAGAGAAAGGACATTTTGAGAACTGCTACACCATGAAGAGGACAGGAATACATAAAGGGAGGTTTTGTTCTAGTAGAGACACTAAGAGGAAAGTGCATCAGGTAAGGAAGGTAATGCCTTGTCAAGATAAAGGAATACGACCTAATTAAGGAGGAACTAAAGACTAACAACAGGTCCCATATTTAACTGCACCTTGCCTATGGTTATGTTTTCCCCTTGACTACTTGTACTCTTAAAAAATGAGTTCTAAATTAATATGTTGTTATTTTTGGATTATGTTTAGCATGCTACCTGCACTTTTCTTTATTCATAGACTATATTTACATTTTTTTAGATTAGTATTTAATATCTTACCACTAGTAGTTAAACATGCTAGAATATTAATTTAATTTCTATAGCTGCTTTAAAACCTGCATTAAAGTTGAAGCTGTGTGGATTAGGATTAGATGATTGTTTTCAATCGACACTTTATCTTTTTCATTTTTTTTATAGGTGACTTGCTTTAGAAGCAATGTCCTATCAAGTAATTTATTTATTTGAGGCAGAATGTAAATTTTGATATGCAGCATAAATAAAATTTTCTTTTGTTCCTTCAGTGTGGTATCAGAGCCAGAAGTGCAAGGGAGAGAAGAAGAGTAGTCAGCATCCAAGTTAGCAGCATAGGAGATAAGGTGTAGGCAGAGCTATTAGAGAAATTATTTGTCAGTAGAAGCATAGGAGAGGAGTAAGAAGTGTAGGTAGAGGTTGAATAGCCAACAAGAGCATTGAAGAATAACCAGAAGTGTAGAATGAGCTTACAGCGACCATGTGAGAAGAGTAGCCTAGAGGACATTATTTATAATAGATAAAGACAAAATAAATAAAGTGCAGAGTAGGAATTTGATTTAAAAAGAGGTATAGTCAATAAGAAGGCAGTAAAAACTACCAAAGTAAATTAAAAAATATTACCAAGTTTGTAGATTGGAAGGCTATCAAAAGAAAACTAAAAAACAAAAGTAGACAAGCTAACCCAGCATAAGACAAATCAATAAAGTGCCTATTTGGTAGTAGATAAGATAAAGGGAGAAAATCATGTGGAGCTATCTAAATATCATCATCATGAAAGAGAGATTCAAAATTGATTTATTATATCAAATCATGGCAATAAATAACATAGTTACTCGGCCCCAAATTCTAACTTTACAAGTGAAAATTATGATTTTTGGTCTATCAAGATGAAAAATTTGTTTTGTTCACAATATGTATGGAACCTAATGAATAATGGATTCATAGAGCCTATAGATCGGCAGCCTATCAGGGTTTAACACAAGTAGAGAAGGACATTCTTAGATAAAACAAGAATAAGGATGCAAAAGCCTTATTTTTTATTCAACAGGTGATGGATGAGTCAATTTTCTCGAGGGTTATAACAACAACTAGGTCTAAGAGGGCATGGGATATTTGGAAATAGATTATCAAGAAACCACCAAGGTAAAAGTTGTTAAATTAATATCTCTTAGAAGAAATTTTTAGAATGTGCAAATGAAAGACTCGAAATCCATAGACAAATTTTTTAGTCAAGTCATAAATTTTGTTAATCAAACTAGATCATCACATGGAGAATAAATACCTAATCAAAAGGTTGTGGAAAAAATTCTCAGGAGTCTACCTGGTAAGTTTAATTCTATCGTTGTTATTGAAGAATCTAAAGATCTAACATAACTATCTATAGATGAGTTTATGGGGTCTCTATTATCTCTCGAATCTAGAATGAACAAGAACACTACTTCCTCTTTAGCGAATGCTTTTAAATCACATGTTCCATTCAATAGAGGTAGAGGAAGAGGAAGGTCAAGCTTCAGAAGTAGAGGCAAAAATAATTATCAAAGAAGTGGAAGGAGTAATCTAGATCAAGGGGAAAGAAAAAATTATAATTAATACTTATAATTCTAGAAGATGCACATAGTCTCATCAGCATTCTTAAATGTATGATGAATCCAATGTTTAGTGTCATTATTACAAGAATTTTGGTCATTAGGCATAGAGTGTTGGAAGAAATAAGTAAATGAGGGTGAGCAAAATGTAAATTTTTCTGAAAGCAATTATGAGTCATTATTCATTACATGTCATGTTGTTCAAGAGAGTTCCAGTGATATTTGGTTTTAGATAGTGGTTGTAGTAATCATATGACTGAAAACAAAGATTTGTTTGCAAGCTTAGATAGTTTTGTGAAGTCAAAAGTCAAGCTAGGCAATGATAATAAAGTATCAATGATGGGTAAAGGTATGATTAATATTTTCAAAAAATATGGTGAAAAAAAATATATTTGAGATGTTTATTTTTTGCTCAAGATTGAAACATAATCTCATGAGTGTTGGGCAAATTGAGCAGAAAGGTTACAAAGTATTATTCAAAGATAATGTGTGCACTATATTAGACAAATTTCCAAGTGACAAGGTAATGTTAAATATTGAGATGACTAAGAACTGAATGTTCCCACTTCAAATCAAGAATGAAAAGTCAAGCCAAAAAGAGCCTGAGGCAAATTGCAAAGTAGTCCATTTAGGTCCAACATGGTTATGGCATCTAAGGTATGGACATCTTCAATTTGAAGGTTTGAGTTTATTACATAAGAAGCAGATGGTAAGAAGATTACCACCAATTGAACAACCATCGATTCATATGAGAGTTGCATTTTGGGAAAACAATATAGAGAAAGTTTTTACATAGGAATGTCTTACAAAGCAAAGGCACCATTAGAGCTTGTTCACACTGATATATGTGGACCTATGCAGACTCCAACATTAGGAGGAAGTGTATATTTTCTAACATTCATTGATGATTTTAACGAAAAAAAAGTTAGATATATTTTCTCACGTAGAATTTTAAATCCATCAAAATATTCAAAGAGTTCAAAGCAATGGTTAAAAAAACAAGTGGCCTATATATCAAAGTACTCAGGTCAGATAGAGGTGGTCATTACACTTTAAATGAGTTTATATATTTTTACAGGTATCATGGAATTAAAAAACAATTTACTATAAGATACACACCACAACAGAATGGTGTTATAAAGAGGAAAAATAGAACAATCATGGATATGGATAGGATCATATTTAAAGCCAAGCACTTGTCCAATAAGTACTGAGCAAAAGCAGTTACATGTATATTTTATATTCTAAATAGATGTCCTACAAAAAGTGTTAAGAACAAAATTCCATAGGAAGCATGGAATGTCAGGAAGCACAATATATCTCACTTAAGAGTTTTTGAATGTGTGACATATGCACATGTGCCAGAAGAAATAAGAAGAAAGATAGATGATAGAGGTGAAAAATATATTTTTATTGGTTATAATGAGCAGTCAAAAGATTACAAGTTGTATAATCCTATTACCAAGAAGGTAATCATCAGCAGATATATGTAATTTAAAAAAGATGAATCTTGGGATGGCAGTATTGGAAAAATAATTATAGTTGGAGCATAAATACCTTAAGAAGAAGAAGAATCAGTAGAACAAGGTATAAAAAGTGGCAAGCCAAGTTCAGAAAAAATAGGTACTCTAACAAAAAATCTACAAGGGGTAATTCATGAGAGCTAAGAACACCAAAGAATTTTGTGTTGGGTAAATCATCAGTGCATGTAAGTCCCAATTCACAAGGAAGTAATGAATCAAATCTTACACTTTCCTTATTAAGATCAAGGTATAGAAGTAAAAAAATAAAAAGTTAAAAAAAAATTATGATCAAGGAGAAGAGAATTTAGAGTTACATTTAAATTTTGTTTTATTCTCTCATGATCATGTATATTTTAAAGAAGCAGATAAGGAAGATAATTGGATCAAGGTTATAGATGAAGAGAGGAATTCTTTTGAAAGAAATGGAACATGGGAGCTATTAGATCTACTTGAAGGTAAAAATAGCATATGAGTCAAATGGGTCTATAAGACCAAGTTCAATGCAGAAGGAGAAGTTGACAAGTATAAAACAAAGTTAGTAGCAAAAAGTTTTGCTCAACAACATAAAATTTATTATAATGATACATTTGCACCAGTTGTAATATTTGATACAGTTAGAATGGTTTTAATTTAGCAGCACAAAGTAATTGGAAGGCTTACCAAATGGATATCAAATCACCTTTTTTGAATGGTTTTCTAGAATAAGAAGTATATGTGGAACAACCATCAGGTTATGAAATACATGGACATGAAAACAAGATATGCAGATTGAAGAAAGCTCTTTATAGGTTCAAACAAGCACTGAGAGCATAGTATAGTCAAAGTGACTCATACTTGACAAGCAATGGATTCAACAAAAATAGTTGTGAGCTTACATTGTACACAAAAATCAACAAACAAAGTTAGATTTTGATTGTATGTTTATATGTTGATGACTTAATATTTACTAGAAATTTGTTTGTAGACATGTTCAAATTAGCAATGAAGAAAGAATTTGAAATGATAGATTTAAGATTGATGAAATATTTTATGGGTATTGAAGTTGTTCAATCAAATAGTAGTATATTAATTTATCAATTTAAGTATGCCAAGGACGTGTTGAGAAGATTCAAGATGATGAATTGCAATCTTGCACCAACTACAGTTGCAATAAGTAAAAAAAATATGTAAAGAAGATAAGGGATCCAATGTTGATCCAACTATGTTCAAAAGACTTGTTGAAAGTTTGAAGTACCTCAAAGCTATAAGGCTAGATATTATGTGTGTAGTTCACTTGATTTCAAGATTTATGGAGTCGCCAAAAGACTCACACTGACAAGTTGGAAAGAGAATATTGAGATATATTGTAGAATAATAGGATATGGAATATTATATTCCAAAACTAAGGATTTTGATTTAATTGGTTATATTAATAATGATTTTTCAAGTAGCACAGATGATAGGAAGAGTAATTTTTGGTATGTTTTTCATTTTGGCACAACTATGGTTTCGTGGGAATCAAAAAGCAATCTATAGTGATAATTTTGTCAATAAAAATAGACTATGTTGCAGCAACATTAGCAGCATGTCAAGTAGTTTGGATGTGGAGAGTGTTGACAGATCTATTGCATAAGCAAGATAATTTTACACAAGTATTTTGTGACAAGTCAACAATTGCATTGTCAAAGAATCATGTTTTTCACAAGCAAAGCAAGCATATTGACACCATGTAGCACTTCATCAAAGTGTTGGTGAACAATGGAGAAATCTATTTGGAGCTTTACAAATCTGAAGATCAGTTGATAGACATATTCACAAAGGCATTAGCTATAGATAATTTTGAATACTTAAGATAAATTTTGGGTATTACAAATATTGAATCAGCTCATAGTAGAAATTAAAGGAGAGTGTTAGAATATTAATTTAATTTCTACCACTGCTTTAAAACCTGCGTTAAAGCTAAAATTGCTCTGATTAAGATTAGATTATTGTTTTAAATCAATGCTTTATTTATTTATTATAGGTGGCTTGCTTTAGAAGCAATGTCTTGTCCAGTCCTCTATTTATTTGAAGCAACATGTAAACTTTGATATGCACCAAAAATAAAAGTTTGTTTTGCTGCTTCTGAGCACCTAATTATTACATATAAATTTCTTCAAACTATAAAATTGTAATGTGGTTTGGATCTTATGAAATTATGAATCAGTTGTAATTTATAAATTGAATTATCAAGAATATGTGGAGAAATATAAGTAAAGGATCATGAGTTTCTCTAAATTTTGTAAAGAAATTTTATTCTAAAATTGGCTCAATAAAATCTGATGTCCCATATGGAATTCAAGTTGTTAAATGTGCAGTGACAAAGAAAATAAGTAGTGAAACTTTTGAATAAAACACATAAATCCTCAAAATAGAGGCCATAAAGAATCTCACAACAAAACTGAATTTCTCCATTTTAGTCCAGTGCAGCTGGGTAAACATTAGCAAACAAAATCGAATAACCTATCTTATTTATTTTAGTCTAGCGTAACTGGTTAAACATCAGTAAAAAAAATTGAATAACCTATTCTATATGTTTTAGTCCAGCACAATTGGTTATACATTGACAAACAAAATCGAATATCCTATCTTCTCCAGCATGACTGGTCATACATTTAGCAAGCCAATTTTGAATTCTTTCTCTTCGTCTCGACAGTAAGCTCAAAAATAATGCCATCTTTATTTATATATGATCGGATTTCCTTTTAAAATATCATTCATCTAAATCCAACGAGTTTCTGATTGTAAGTTAATTTCAATATGCCATGGAATCATACAAACTGAGTATCGGCATTAGTTTGTGCAGTACATTTGTTTTTGTTTTAAAGATTAGCAAAAAAATATATAGTAGTGGGACTTTGGAAATGATCATAATGGATGAGGCACATTTTTAGCTTCCTCCTTACTCTTCGACTAAATCTTAGTGGTATTCTGGTTCCTCCAAATATTTTAACACCATGAACGGATTTTTTGGATGGTCAGTAATCAATGCTTAAGCCATAATGAGCTGAGTGCCAAATGGAATATTTGAAGCTAATTGGAAAATCAGTTTCATATTAGGTAGGTTGTACATTTAAGAAAATGGAGACTTAAATTCAATCATAAACTAAGATTCAAACCCAACTGGTTGTATAGATGGTAAATTTACATGTTGATCTATTTCATGATGATATTAGTAGCGATTTCATGCAGTAATAAGAAACAATCAATATATCATTCGTAGAAATAGAGCATAGATCAGTAGTCATCATATAGTGGTATGGATGAGAAGAACAAGAAACTCCATTACTTCATTATAATTAAGGATAAATTCTTCTTGCCACTAAGTCATTGTATCATGCTAGAATTAAGCGCATTAAAATGCATTGTTGCTTTATCAAAAAAAAGTTGTAAACAGAGAAATTGAATTGATTTATTTCAGAGAACCTATGATTTATATCCATGTTCTATACATATGCACTTGTATGTTTGATTCTTATTATGAGGTATAAACAAGAATATTGTAGTGGGAAACTTGTTGTTATACATTAGACATGAAAAATTATATCGAAGGGTGAGGGAAGGGCCTATGCCTTTTGGCATCAAGGACACTCGTGATGTTTCTCTATGTTATGATGAATTATGTGAAGCCACACAGAAATAACACTTGCATGTTGGAATACCAATGAATGCAAGTGTCACTAACCATAGGAGAAAGGTCTTTAATGGAAGATTTGTGATGAGAAGGGTCAGAAGAATATTGATATCATAATTACGGATTGTCTTTAATAAATCATTATGGATTGTCTTATGGATTTTGAATTTTTCTTATTCTTGCATCGTTATTATATGGAAAATAAAATTATCACTATCATCAAGAGATCATAGATAGTAACTTGCCTCAAATATAGTACAAGGATTATGGAAAATCTTAGACCATGGTTTTATAATTTAAAGATTGAAAAAAAAATTGGTTTGGGAATTTAAGTCTTTAGGATAATTTGAGGTTTGGAGATAAATTATTTGGAACTTTGTCACCAACATTTTAAATTACAAAAGTTTGGGTAAACATAAGGGTATGGATTATTAATACTCATTGTAAACTTTTTCAACTTCATAAAGGTATATGGCCAACCCTTGTATTTGTTTCTCAAAAATCTTACTTTCGTAAACAGTGTGGAACATTTATATATGATATTATTATATGATCAAAATATACCCATTTTACTTATCTATCTAAACTAAAACTAATCTATGGGATCATTAGTTTGATCTTAAATATTTTAATACATTTATAATAAAGATTTGGCATAGTAAATGCATTAAGAAAATTATTGAATCTTGTTGGGTTTTATCTTCACATCAATAATTGTGAGATATCAACCAACAATCAAATCATAGCGTGGGTTGATTGAAATGTTTTAGTAGCCATGGATATTCATTAAGATAACAAGGGAAATAAAATAATTTTATAAGTTGCAAGTTGCAAGATGGATTTAGGCATGAATTATCCTTACACAATCTATAACTATTGTATCCTTGGAAAAATAACATTTTATCATTAAAAGGAAAATCTTAATATGACATTTAGGGAAACTGTATGTTCAATTTGTTAAGTACAACCTTAAAATATATGTGGAATATTTTCAATCAATATATTTATGAATTGAAGGATAATCCCTTGAAATTAGTAAACCTATATCCCACATTTGTATGATAATTTAAATTAGGATAATGAAAACTAAGGCCATGTTAGGTAATCCAATTCCATTGGGATGGGTATTACTCTAAATATAGATGATAAGTCATTTATTAACATGTAAGTCAAACCAGTTTCGAAGGTTGGTATTTTGTTAAAACATGGTTCTAATCATGTTCTTTGGGAACACCTTGGATTTATGAGATAATTATGCTTATCTTACATAAACCTTGCTATTGGAATTAGTGGTAGGTCCTCATTTGGAATCATAATTACTAAAATAGTAATATTTTACTATGTATGGCTAAATGGTATTTTAATAATGTGAAACCTATTATACTATGTGGATTAGTATGACAAAATTATTCTACTACGTGGAGCAATATTACAAACCTATTTTATTGTATATTGGATCTAATATATTAAACTTCCAAAAGATGAATGTTGTTTTTCCTACTTAGATATTGTTGCATTATACTTGTAAAGGTGTATCCTTAGTCATTTACCATGATGGCTACTTCAATTCTTAGAAATAAGTAAAAAATTGTGTTATGAATTTATCTTTAGTTGTACATTCAAAATGGTAATATTTTTCATTATGCATGCTTTGATTTTAGAATTATGTATGAATTATGATTTGAAGGTATAAAGTATAGATACTAAAATTGAATATTTATAGCATCTAAATCTTGTACATTTGACAAATACCAATCAGGGATCTACCCTTCATTTTTGGACTTTCTTGTTGTCAAAAGGCTTGCATTTGCCATCTCACTATGCCTAAATGATTATCTTATAATCTGACGTATATCATTTTGATGAACCAAAAAAATTACACACTACAAAAAGCTCAAAACTTGATATATATCTTTCACTATCAGTTATAGATTTCCATACATATTTTCTAGCTTTCTAGACACTACTAACCACAAAGAGACACTAGCATCGATGCTAGTGTCTAGATCCTTATTTAGTGTTTAACACTAAAAATTCATCCAAGTTAAAAATTATTTGAAACCTATGGGTCGACCTATTTGTCTCATTGAACCCTATCATGAGATATTTTCAAAAGGTATGGTATAAATGCAAGTCTAAGCCTTCTTATTATTCATCTAACAAATACCAAGCAAGCACTTACCAAGACTAATTCAATCAATCACACAATCGAGTTATTATTCCCTATTTGTCCCATTTTTCTTATCAAACATAGGAGTAGTTATACAAAAAGTCTTAAACATCCATAAAATAGCTCATGAATGTTATTTGTCAAGATGCAAGTTAGATCACTACATGCATTTACATATAGCATATTACATCATCATTCACACACACTCTCACACGTAGGGGAAAAATACACAAGTATGAGACCCTCCTTAGATTATTGGATATGTACGCATTACTCATTAACAGAGGGGTATTTGATGTCATCTCGTCATCATGAACCCACTAACTCATTTTTAGAAAAACTCATTATAAGGTTGAAGAGGTAGGGTTTGATCAATAAGAAAAGAGTGATAGCCTGCATTCCATATTTGAAGACGTCATAATAAAGATGACATAAGACTAATAATGAAGAAGCTGGTCACATCGAGATCTAGTAAATATTTTGTATAGGATAGTAGAATCACATCACAGATAGTAGCATAAATGGTAGCATCCCAAGATAAATGATAATGTTTACAGCTCCAAAAACATCATTTATAGAATTTGCCAAATATCTCAGAATCATGATCCCACACACTTTTGCTTGTATCTAACCTAGATCTTCATGCACACAATAAACCTAGATAAGTATCATTTCTCTTTGGTATTTCAATCAATTGAACATATTTTAAATTTGGTACTTTCTATATTCAATATATCTCTGTGTTATAATTCAAAATATTACTTTATCTAAGTTTTCAATTAGTTGGGTTGATATAGATTAGTTTATCACCCATATGTTTATGTTATTTATATATTATTAACCCTATCCCCACAATCTAAAATTTAGAGTAAAATATTTGGTGAACCTAACCACTATGTCTTTCCACATAACTCCTAACTTGCTTCAGGTTTTTAGTTTTCTAGGGTTTTTGATTTCAGTAATCTATAGATCCAAGTTTTTCAATTTCATGTGTCCATTGTATTTGCATTTGTCAAATATAGAAAATGTTAATAAATATCATTTTGAAATAAAATATAATGAATCCTTAGTCAACCATTTAAACACAAAGAAAGAATTGATTAATGTGTTCTTACATGATACCCAAGAAGAAATCGATAACCATGTTAAGGCTAATACATTCACATCCAATAATGGCAAACCCTTATAAGGACCAACTATTATTATATCCTCCAAGGGAATTATTGATACTTCAACCCAATTACTAGTTTTAGCTCATACATCAACACAAGTGGTGTTTTTATGCCATTTGGCAACTTCTCAAATCTCAAATCTTAATCTCAATGGGTCTACAGTGCAAATTCTTCTCCAAGTTATAAAAACTTTGGAGGATAAGGTTATCAACATTGAACAAAATCCTTTTAAATCAAATAATGTTATTGATTCACAAGATGTATTTCATAATCCTCAAGAACCTGAGATATCTTTACACCCTTTGCCAACTAGTTTTGTTGCACCAAAATTCATATTTTATGATGGTGAGGGTTATCCTGAATAGCATCTCCGACTTTTCTATGTATCATTCCTTGATTATTCTTCCAATGATAAACTTTTGACCAATTTATTTCCAAAAAAACTCAAAGACTATTATTTAATATGGTTCTATGACTTACAAATCCAATTAGTGAAAGCATTCAAACCCCTTATGGATCAATTTCTAGCCCATTTCTCCATCAATATCACCAAAAATATGTCATATGCATAAATTTATAAGATCAAACAAGGAACCAATGAATCTATCAATGAATATGTCTTGAGATATAAAGTAATTTTAGCCAAAATGATAATTCTAATGGTAGAGAAAGAGCTTCAAGACATATTTAAGCAAAGTTTGCTTATCACATTACATGAGTCTATTATTTTCAATAATTTTAAATATTTTGATGATTTATGCCATATTGTCTGAGATCGAGAAATGAAACTTATTTCATTGAACAAGCTTAAGTATGTAGCAAACACACCAACTACATCTTATACCAAGTTTCATATCAAACCAAGTTATAAGGTAAAACTTACAAAACCTAAAAAGGAAACAACCATAATGGTTAATGCAATGTCACAACAACCTAATAAAATTATATTATCAATTAAACCTAAGAGATAATTTACATGGTTACATGAATCTTCAGCTTCTCTACTTCAAAAGCTTGTGGAGTGTCATATCATATATCTCCCTCCTACAGAGGTTGCGATGAGTCGATCGTTACCAAAAGGATATGATGTTAATACATATCGTGACTATCATCAAGGCACTAGGCATTGTAAAAAAAATGTTATACATTAAAACACAAGATTAAATACCTTATTGATAACCAATAAATTACCTTTGATGATCCTCTAAAGGATTCAGGTTCACAACCTAGTGACCATCAATACTAGAAGATGTTTAAAAATATATTGCAAGATCATTTTAATACAGACCTAGAAGTGCAAATGGCATATCATACACAATTTCCTCCACCAAATTATGGGCACCCATTATATGGTATTATTGACACTTATACACACAAAACATCTCATATGGTTCTAAAACCCTTTATTTCCTTTAATGATAGGGAAATTATAGATGATGAATCATCTCTTCACTCATTATTTATTTGAGCATACCTTGATCATCATCCTATACATAGTGTTATGATTGATAGTGGTGATAGTGATAATGTATGAACCATGACATTACTTACACATTTGAGATATACACATGATGATTTATACCCTTCGATCAAAATAGTTAGAGCATTTGATGGGACATCATTTCACATTATCAGTGAGATTAATTTATATTTAAAAGTTAATCCAACACATGTGGTTATTACATTTTCAATTATACCATATGGGAGTATTTGATATGTTATTAGGATAACCTTGGATACATAAACTCTTCGCAGTGCCTTCTATAGTGCATGGGTGTATTAAATACATTCATACCCATCATGGTAGTCATAGTTTCTAGAATTCTATATGAACATCCACTTGAATAATAGAGTTTATTTCTAGACAATTGCTTATCTAACCTACTAGCGTTAATCATATGCAAAAGGGTAAGCAATAGGCAATCCCATTTCTTAGGTGGTCTACACTCGAGAGACCTTTACACTAGATATTTATATAAGATTCCATAGAATCCTCTTCTACTCTTACACAACATACCCAATTAGATAGATCAAATCAACATGTTCCAATACTTCCACTCCAAATAAAATAAGTAGCATTCAATAATGGGTTCTATAAACCACTAATTCTGCTACTATTGATTCAAGACCACATATTCCTACGAGGCATACACAAAGTATTGCTAACTCTCCAGATCTAGATATGACACATATGCATGCTCCTTGGTAGTATCACCAATATGATTCACCATATTCTAAGTATACAACACCTTATGAGCATACCTTAGATGGGATAATCGACTAGACTTTGCTTTGTAAATTTTTCAAAAAATCTAAAAAAATCAAATATTCCAAAAAATAAAAAACAGTCAAATAATTCAAAAATAAAAAAAATATTCAGCATTCTAATGTTTACTATGTCCTTGGCATATATGTTGTTTACTTCATGCTAGTAGATAGCATATCATTTTATTTATATACACACATATGTTTTGTGAATCTTTGAGTGTGATACAAGCATACCATATCCACATGATATATGTACATATAGATGTTGGACCTCTCCTCTACTTGCATCATATAGTACGTTAAGGCATCTAATCCATTGATCATGATTGATATAAATTACATATCTTTTTTAATCATTTCTACATTATCATGTTTGAGCTTATATAATAACACTTACACATGTCTATATCCATGCTTATAGCTTTGACAATGTACTTGATATGTTATGTTACACAATATATTTCGCTAACACATTTATGTAGGGACTAGTATGATATGTTTATG
The DNA here is from genome assembly GCA_037957365.1 of Torreya grandis. NCBI lineage: Eukaryota > Viridiplantae > Streptophyta > Pinopsida > Cupressales > Taxaceae > Torreya > Torreya grandis. The sequence goes on along the minus strand of JARHVA010001694.1, from coordinate 691,297 downwards.
TTGGTTGTTTATACTTAATTTATTCACATTATCACTTTCTCGAGTTTATTTCATTACTTTCCATCATCTTACTTGTGGAACATTTGAATTTTTTTTTGTATGTTGTCTCAAGTGCTATTGCATGTTGTTTGGACATTTGAATGTCATTTTATGTTGATTGGACTATCAAATATGTCATTTCCTTTCGATTGTGTTACATTTGAAAATTCCCCTTGTATGGGTCTCCTTGGACCATTCCTTTTCATTATATTGGTGTTCTTGTGTGTGTGCTTGATTATTTATTTAGCTTATATTATTACTTTCTAGACATTGCCACGATACATATCATGCATCTTAGGTCTTGATGTGATCACATATTACATGCTTCATCGATATATCTACCTATACATGTTACTCATATATGTTACATGATTAATGCATAGATTATATAGTTACCTTATTCTTTTGAGGTAAGGTAATACCATATTTTATTTCTCTCACCTCAAAAGGTGTGGCATACTAGTGGGGGAATGTCATAAAAGGCATGACCTTCACATTTATATAGTTTCTAGATTTTAGTGGGGGTATATCATAAATACATGACCTCCCAAATTACTTAGTTCTTTGTATATCTACATTTGATTGGGGGCATGTCACAAAGACATGACTTCCACACTTGCATAATCTTTAATACAATTACATGATTTAAATATATACTTGGATCAAAATCCTATACATTGCACCAATTTTTCACAAGATTTAAAACAATGTTTTTCATATTTGTGAACATATACTCTAGTTTGATACACATTAGAGGTTCATGTTCCATGCTAGTGCACCAAAAATTGTAAATTTACCAATTGTGTCTCTAAATAACTATCACTAGGAAGCACTAATTACACCAGGAAGTATAGTTATCAAAAAAAATTCTATTTATAGAAGTTGGTTTTATTTATAGTTTGGGTTGATTAAATCACTCAACCTCACTAGATTTATATGATGAGTTGATTAAATAACTTAGACTCATCATATTATATATTCTCAATCGAGTTATCAAATCAAGATTTAATGATCTCAATGGTCATGTCACAAATCATCCTTACATCAGATGGGGACATAATACCTTCCAATATCCCTCTTAAAATTTCCAAGGTTTAATTCAGAACATCATTCATCTCAAATTATTCATAAGGAAGCATCTTTACCAAGCAAAATATAAAAGGGGCAACATGGTTAAATCAACACATAGGTGTACTCCTTCCTTGCTCTCTTTCTTTTCAAGCATTTCAATTATTTCAAATTTTAGATTATATATATTGATTTATATTATAACATACTTTTGGTTGCAGGTCATACACCATCAAAATATTCAAAGTGGCCTCAAGCAAAGGCAAGGTGTGTTGTACAAACCCAGGTGCACATTTTTTTCCTTTAACCTAGTAATTTTATTTTTATGCATTATAAGATTATATGGGGTTCAAATCTAGATACTAAATTTGAATATTTATAGCATCTTAGTATCATATATTTGACAAATATGAATCAGGACTCTACCCTTCATTTTTGGACCTTCTCATTGTCAAAAGGCTTACATTCACCATTTCACTATGCCTAAATGATTATCTTATAGTCTAATGCATATCATTCTGATGAACCAAAAAACTTGTACACTACGTAAATCTCAAAACTTAATATATATCCTTCACTGTTAGTTATAGATCTCCATACTTATTATCTAGCCTTATAGACACTACCGACCACAAAGGGACACTAACATCAATGCTAGTGTCTAGATCTTTGTTTAGTGTTTAGATATAAAAATTCATCCATGTTATAAATTATTCAAAACCTATGGGTTGAATTATTTGTCTCATTGAACCCTATTGTGAGATATTTTCAAAAGGGGTGATATAAATACAAGTTTCAGCCTTCTCATTGTTCATCTAACAAATACCAAGCAAACACCTACCAAGACTCATTCAATAAATCACACAACTAAGTTATTCTTCCTTATTTATATATCACTCATACAAAGAGTCATATAAAAGGTCTGAAGCATCCATAGAATATCCCATGAGCGATATTTGTTAAGCTATAAGCGAGATCACTACATGCATATACATATAGCATATTACATCATCATTCACACACACACACTCATACATAGTGGAGAACTACATAAGTATAAATCCCTCCTTGGAGTATTGGATATGTAGCCATTGCTCATTAACAGAGGTGTCTTTGAGTTCAGCTTGACACCATGAGCCCACTAACTCATTTTTGGAAAAACTCATTCTAAGTGTCAAAAAGGGTAAAGAAGTAGGGTTTGATCAATAAGAAAAGAGTGATACCCTGTATTCCATATCTGAAGACATTATCGTAAAGGTGACATAAAACTTAGAAAGGTGAATTTGGGTGCATCAAGATTTGGTGATATTTTGTATAGGATAGTAACATCGCATCATAGATAATAGCATTGATGGTAGTGTTTATGGCTTGAAAAACATAATTTTTAGAATTTGATGATTCTCTTAGAATTTTAATCCTACACACTTCTTCCTGTACCCAACCCAAATCTATTTGAGCACAGTAAATCCATCTAAATATTATTGTTCCCTAAAATGTATCACTCATTTTTAGGACAACATATGAACTATTTCGGTCCTACAAGCCAAAATCCTCTCTTCCCTTCTCAAAAAATTGTTCTGAGCATTCAAATTCTTCATTATTCAAGCTTTTTCAGTTAAGGGATTAGCAAGTTTAATGGCTTCAACAGGCAAGCTCTCTCAAAGGGGCAAGTTTCCAACACTTAGGCAATTTCAAGGTTGGTTCAACGCCTTGGTTCGACCCAAAAATGTTCATCAACAAGCTTGAAACAAAGGATTGAACCATTGAACCATTGAACCTTGAACCAAAATGGTTCAAAATTTCAACAGGTTCAAACGGTTCAACGACGTCAACAAGCTTAAAGAGTTAAGCGCTTCAACATAAGTTCAACAAGTTCAATCGCTTCAATAAGTTCAATAGCTTCAAAAGACTTAACGAAAAAAAGAAGGCTTGAACCATTGAACCGTTGAACCTTGAACTATTTTGGTTCAAAGGTTCAATGGGTTCAAAGGTTCAACAAGCGGTTGGTTCAAAGAGATTGGTTCAAGCGGTCAATTGAACGAGTGGAACAAAAGATTGAACCGTTGAACCAAATTTGGTTCAATCAGTCGGTTCAAAGGAGTGCCCCAAAGCCCAAAGGCCAAAGTACCCTTGCGGAGGGTAGTGAACCAAAGGCAAGTGCCCTTGTAGAGGGCAGGGAACATTTGCTCAAAGATCAAAGAGAAGGCCGAAAGGGAAGATTTCTTTCAGACTTTTTGTCCAAGGAAATTACCAAGTAAAGGAACTAAAAGAATTCCTTCGGTAATATTTTCTTTGGAAAAGTGAACAAGGCAAAAAAGTTGGAATTCCTTCAAAAATATTTTCCATGAAAGAATTTCACAAAGACAATGTGAATTCTTCCGGATAATAAGTCCGAAGGAATTCCTTCAGACTTTTCTCTGAAGGAATTTGCCCGAAAGGAAAATCCTGAAGAAAAGAGGACAAGGCAAATGGGAAGGTTTCCTTCGGACAAAATGTTGAATGAATTCCTTCAGACATTTTGTCTGAAGGAATTACTCTAAAGACCACCTGAAGAAGCCCGAAGACCACCCAAAGAACCCCGAAGGGTAGGTACCCTTGTGGGGGGCTCTCGACACCAAGAAAATGGACCTTTCTCAAAGACCCAAAGGAACACCTTCCCTTCGGGGTGTTCCAAAGACATAAAGCTGAAGGAATTTCAAAGGCTTCAAAGAGACTTAGCCAAAAACAAAGAATGAACCAATGAACCGATTGAACCTTGAACCAAAAGAGTTTAAAGTTCAATGGTTCACAGGTTCAACGGTTTAAAGGAAGCTCCAAGCAAAGGAAAGAAACAGATGATTCCAGAGACCAGTTCAAAGGGATGGTTCAACCAAAGAGCAAGGAAGCGATGGAACAAAGGAACCAATAAAGATCCCCTAAACCATTGAACCAATGAACTTTCACAGGTTCATGGTTCAATATGGTTCAAACAACCAGCAACCATTGGCGTCCTCGCGGATGTCAAATTTAAGGTAATGGAATATCTGTTAAATTTCAAATGTGGCACAGAACTTGAAAAATAAACCAAGCGATCAACTAAAGAGAGAGCCTAAGAGCTCAAATTTCTACAGGGAAGAGAGAACAATACAAAAATATCAAAAATATCTACAAGAGAGTTATTACCAGTAGGTGAAACAGTCCACCAAGTGGACTTCTAAGCACTCCAAATCAAGGACGCAGCCTATTTTAATTCTATGAAGTAAAGGCAAAGTGGACAGCTGCACAAATAAGAAGGAAAGGATCAGACGGCCTACACTTGGAGGAGACATATGAGATGAATTGGCATGCCACAGTTAAGGCCGATGCACTGTTTCAAGCATGGCCCCTTAATAGAACTAAAAATGCATTCAAGGTAATTAATGCAGTGTGGGCCGTTCCATGGAAGAAAGTGCCAAGATTTTATTGGCTGCTATATATTGTAATCTCTTATTTTATGCAAAGGGAGATCTTTCCATTATAGAAGTGAAACTCTTCCAAAATTGAGAGGCAATTACTGAGACTTTGAGCTCAGATTGTTCATCATATGTCTTTGTTTGAATGAGAAAGCAAGTTACTTTCAGACTTTGTGTTGTTATAACTTGTGTCATTTTAGGAGATTATTCTTGTGTCTATTTTTTTAATGCATTTTTGTCCATGTTATTGAAATTAGCAAAATTAGTAGAAGTAATCAGGGAAGTGTCCTGAAGCCAACTCTAGAGAGACTTTGTGTTGTCTACCATTGCCTTCAGTGTGTTTGTCTATTTTTTGTTTCTGTGTAAAGGACCTTGGGATGAATTTGTGCCCTCATTGTCCTTCGTATTTCACTCTTGGGCAGTCGAGGTGGAGGCTTTGTGCTACATCTCAGTCTGTTGGTTACTACGTCTTTTGTTACCAGTTACTTGTCACTACCTGAAAGAACTCCTGTTGTTTCCTGCAAGATCACTTCTGAAAGAAGAGAAGTGCCTTCAGTGTTTTCACCAAAATTTTCTCCTTTGTTAGTGAACATCATCTCTCAAAAAAGAGAGATGGATGGTGTTATCCTACCCCTGAGTGTTATTTTCTGCTTATATATATAGTATATAGTACCTCATATTTATAGGGAACCTCCCCTTAATGAGAGGAGAGATTTGTCCACCTCTGATGTGGTAAACCTACACATTTAGCTGACCAATCTCCCTTGCTGTGGTTAAAGAGACCTATTTTGATCATCAGTTAGTTGGTGACAAAATATTCACCTAACAGTTTTTTGGCGACTCCACTGGGGATGTTACGTGCAGTCTAAAGCCTCAAGCTTCAAGCTAAAGCAAAACCAGTTCTTTAACATTTTTATTCTACAATCTAGAAAATCCACGCTATACTAGAAGCCAGAGAACCCAAGGTGTTGCTAACCCTATTTTTGAGTTGGTGCAGCAGGGCAATTTTGATTTTTTCCATCCCCAACTTCAAGTTCAACGATTTAGGAGTGTTCCTCCTATCCGTACCAAGTCACCAAAACAAGGCAGAGCTTCTTTTTCTGTTGTTAACAGAACTTTGCCTATACGTACTCCACCCATATTTGTTATCCCCATTTTTCATAATCAAATCATGGAGGTTCAAGGCCCCTGGAGTAACTCTTTTGGCCCACTCAATTTAACCCCACCTCTACATGAGCTACCACGCAGTTCAAAGAAGAATTTTCCCAAATTCTTTGGGGACAGGAGAGTTCATCTTGATGAACACATTGCAGCTTTCAGCATAGCTTGTGGTGTGATAGGAGTGGAGTATGAGGATGTAGAACTGTGACTGTTTATGGAAATATTGCAAGGTGTTGTTGTAGACTATTTCTACCATCTACAGGCCTAGACTGTGACCAACTAGAACACTCTTAAAGCTAAATTTGAAGATAGGTTCAAGCCTACAGAATATGTGCATGCCTTGCTAGCCCAGCTCACACAGATGAAGAAAGAACTTCATGAACCTATGAGGGACTTCATTGCCAAGATTGACAAGCTAAGAAACTAGATTCCTACAATTGCTCAGCCAACACCTAAGAACCTTAATTGCTTCTTCATCAAATCACAGCTGCCTGAAGTGAGTTTTCTACTGAGACAGGCTAGCCACATAGACCTTGTTATTGCTTAATATTTGGCTACTGAGGTAGAAGATGACCTTATCTTACTAGGAAATATAAGGAGAGATCTTAACAGAGGTAAATCCTCTTCATCTTCTGAATACTCACCTACAGTCACCACTGATCTAATGGTGCAGAAGCTGGCAAATGAGTTGTTAGCTCTTAAAAAGCAAATGGCGCAAGGGATGTCATTTGCTCCTTCATACAGAGATATACCAAGGAGGACATTCCCCAATCAGTCATACCAAAGCTATGATACGAAGAATCAAGGGCAACCAAATCACCTTCCTCCCTCTCAGAGGAAATTAGCCATTAAAGCACCTCCAACCAATTCAGCAGTCAGATATCTTAAAGCAAAATCAGATTTCTCCTTCTATCCTGAGTTGAACCTAGAAGATGACACTAATCTCTTCATAGAGGGAGAAGAAGAATTAGATGGCGACTTTAACATTAGTTTCTTGAATTACCAAGATGAACCCAGAAGTGAAGGTGGAGCAATTGAGAGAACTTACGTTGTATTCACCCGATCCAAGAACCAGTCAGCCCAGCAAGCTGATAAAAAAAAATAGAGGAGTGACCTCAACCAACAATTTTAATTGCTAAGCGGGGAACCACTCTGCCCTTCCAGCCAAAGGACTCGGTGACTGCTAAAAAGGTGAGTACCTCAAATGTGCCTTTACCTCCAACTCCAAATTCAAAGACCAATCCTCCCCCTTCTAAAAACCAAAAGGATGAGTTCCCATCCTCTGTTCCTAGTCCATTTCAATCATTTGACATAATTGACCATATAAAGAAAACCAAAATTCAAATATCTGAATTTGAATTCTTACAATCCAACCTTGAGCAATTAGATAAATTGGTTTAATGTGTAAAGAACCAAGCCGTCCTTGTAGGAAAAGCAATTCCAAAGGTAACTCATGATCCCCCCAAGAACACATCCCCCAAAAATAACCTTGTCATTACTCCTCCTACTGCTCTCGGGAGGACTTAACTATTTTATGTCTCTCTGTTGATATATAGACACCAACTGAACAATTGCATCATAGACTCAGGTGCATCTGACAATGTCATGCCTGCCAAAGCGATGGAATCCCTTGGTCTCACACTGACCAAGACATTTGGAAGATGTTTTTGCATGGAGAACTAACAAGTGCCACTGCTGGAACAAATCAGAGATGCTCAATTTGCATTTACAGCATTTACAGACAAGAGAATCAAGATGACTATCCTGGTGGCCGACGTCCCAGCATCATACGACATCCTTCTTAGGTAAAATTTCTACAAATATGTTGGTGGTGAGTTGAGCATGGACCTATCCGAGGTGAGAATCCCTGTCAAAGGCATTATGCAGAGATTGCTCCCTGAGAAGGAAGTCAAATACGTGGTTACTCAAACATTTACGCTTGAAGCTCAAATTCTGTTTGAGTCTTCAAGTATCGGTAATTACTTCTTGTCCATGGAAGAATTCCATGAGGCATCTGATGAAATTCCTGAATGTGTCAACCTAAAAATTGGTTCAGATGGAACAGTAAAAGGATTGGTGGAGCGTAGTGCAAGTGTAGAAGAATCTAAGGAAAAATCAGTGTTCGATGAGGTATGGATTCTAGAATTTGATGGCAGGTGCTCCTCTACCAATTCAGGAGTTGGGATTGTGTTAATATCTCCTTAAAGATATATTTTTCCTTCTTCATACAAGTTACAGTTCAGTAACACCAATAACACAGCTGAGTACAAATCTCTATTGCTTAGATTGAAGGATGCTCAAGATAAATGTGTCAAACTCCTTCACGCAAAGGAGATGTTGAGCTGGTGGTTTGTCAGGTGAGGAACCTGTATCAAACCAAAAATGAGATATTGCGCCACTACCACAATTTAGTCTGGGATCAAATTGAAAGCTTTGATGCTTTCAGCATCTCTGCCATACCTAGGGAATTTAATGACAGAGTTGATGCTTTGGCTGTTTCAGCAACTCTCTTGGTTTCTCACCCTAAGTTTAAAGGGGATAGGTACACTATTGAATTAGTCTTTTGCCCAAGTGTGCCTGATAATATAGATCATTGGCAAGTGTTCAATGGTGACAACCAAATCATTTTCTTTTGAGAGCAAAAGGATAGCTTTGCACAGTTGCACTTCGAAGGTAGTGAACCTCAGAAGCCTGTACCAGTCCCTAAATTAAGTTCAGACGCAGGTGAAAAATTCTTGCAACTTAGAGGGAATAAATTTCTCAAAAGATTGGTTTCCCTTGAGAAGTTGTTTGACAAACATGATAGGTTCATCAAATAGCAGCAAATAGATTCAAGCTCCTCCCAGGAGTTTGATCAAATAAATCTAGGTACCAAAAAAAATCTCAAAATGGTGAACATTGAAAAATGTTACACTCAGGAAGAAAAGTTCAAGTTCACTACTCTGTTCCACTAGTATATGGATGTCCTAGCATACTCCTATGATGATCTAAAGTCACTCAGCCCTGAAGAAATCTGCCATGACATTCATCTCAAAAGTGATTCAGTGCCTTACAAGCAAAAATTCAGACAGTACAATTCGAAGATATCAGGTACTATTCGATCTAAAATATAGAAAATACTAAATGCTAGGATAATTTTCTCAATCCATCATTCCACATGGATTGCAAACATAGTTCCTGTGAGGAAGAAGAATGGCAAAATTTGCCTCTGCATGGATTTCAAAAATTTGAATCAGTCATCTTTAAAGGATAACTATCCTCTGCCTATCATGGATCAAGTCCTTCAGACAGTGACTAGTTCAGAGATGTTATCAATGTTAGACGACTTCTCAAGGTATAATCAAGTTGAAGTTGGTGAAGCAGACCAGCATAAGACTACCTTCACCACACCTTAGGGCACCTTTGCCTATCAAAAAATGCCATTTGGCCTAATAAATGCTAGCGCCACTTTTCAGAGAGCAATGGACCTTACTTTCAAAGATGAAATAGGTAAGTTCATTATAGTGTACCTAGATGATTTAACAGTCTTTTCTAAGAATCGCCTTGATCATGTGCACCATATGCATCAAGTGCTAGAACAATGCCACCAGAATGGCATTTCTCTAAATCCCAAGAAGTCTATTTTTGGGGTAACAGAAGGGAAACTTCTCGGGCACATTATATCATGAGAAGGCATAAAGATTGACTCAAACAGAGTCAAGTCCATCCAAGAACTTACTCTACCCACAAGTAAGACTGCAGTTCACTGTTTCTTTAGAAAGGTGAATTTTTTACGAAGGTTCATCCCCGAGTTTGCTGAGAAGACTCACCACATTGTGAACATGATGAAAAGAAAAGCCACCTTCAGCTGGACTGAAGAAGAAAAATTGGCATTTCAAGACATCAAGACTGCTATTGCCCATGCCCCAATTCTAGTTTGTCCAAATTATACCAAGGATTTCACTATATACAGTTATGCTTCTAAGCACACACTTTCAACAATTTTGGTTCAACAGAACTAAGAAGGTGTGGAATCTCCCATTTCTTTCATGAGTTGTCCTCAAAAAGCTCATAAGCTGAATTATTCAAACATGGAGAAGCATGCTTATGCAATGGTAAAGGCAGTGAAGCATTTCCACTTTTACATCTTGAATTCACACGTTACTACTCTAGTTCTTGATACCACAGTTAAATGTATATTAACTCAACAGGAGTTTGGAACCAAAAGAGGGAATTGGATTGCTAAAATCTAAGAGTTTGATCTAGTCATCAAACCAACAAAGCTAGTGTGAGGAAGGGGCCTATGTCAATTGATTTCTGACAACAGACTAGAAAAAACAAAGTATGGAAAAGAAGAAATTGAAGACACGCCAACAGTCCTCTTTGTCTCCACCACAAATAAGTGGTATTCAAATATTACTCATTTCCTTTCTTATGGTGAGTGTCCCACTCACCTGTCTCATAAAGAAAGGAGGACTATCAAGTTAAAAGCTGTCAATTTTGTCCTCTGGGATAATGGCCTTTATAATAGGAGCCTTAATGGAGTGTTCCTTTACAGCGTGGATAAAGATCAACAGAACCAACTTTTGAAGTCCTTTCATAATCTGGCCTATGGAGGACATTTTTTTGCTCCTGTAACTGCCCATAAAATTCTGTGAGCTAGGTATTACTGGCCTACTCTATTTCAAGATGCATACAAATAGGTATGAAAATGTGAACTATGCTAATAGTTCATAGGAAGACCTAAATTAGCTGCTCTGCCTCTTAAGCCAGTGGTGATAGAAGAGCCATCTCAGCAATGGGAAATCAATTTCATTGGTGCTGTAAACCCATCTTCAAGTGTTGGACATGATTACGTCCTCACAGTCACAGATAACTTCACCAAGTGGGTGGAAGCTATTCCAACCAAGCATGCTACTTCAGAAGTAGTGTGAGATTTTCTCAATGAGAACATCATTTCCAGGTTTGGGGTCCCAACCAAGATTGTCACAGATAATGTAGCTTGTTTCTCTTCCCAAGAGATTACTCAATTCTATTTTTACTATGGGATTACCCTCTCCCACTCTTCTGATTATTTTCCACAAGGGAATGGCCAAGTTGAATCAAGCAACAAGAACCTGGTGACTATCATCAAGAAGCTCGTAGATGACAACCAATGAACATGGCATAAAGCATTGGTTGATGCTTTATGGGTAGATAGAATTACACCCAAGAGGGCAATTGGTATGTCACCTTTCCATCTTCTTTATGGTCTCAATGCTGAGATACCAATCACCCTAGAATTGTCAGCATTGAAATTGGCTAAGGCAGTCGAAGATCAGACATATGAAAGCTCCATTGATAAGAGGATCATGTGCTTGACTGAGCTAGATGAGTAGTGAACTATGGTGGTGGACTAAATTGTTGTACATCAAAGTCTGGTGAAGAAGCTCTTCGACCAAAAAGCAAAAAAACATGATTTCAAGATTGGAGATCAAGCCCTGTTGTGGGACAAGAGAAGAAAACCAAAGGGAATGCATGGTAAATTCGATTCCCTTTAGAGAGGCCTATTTATTATCCATCAGGTCAATGGTGAAAATAGTTTCTTGTTGAAGTATCAAGATGGCACACCCTTTTTTAGGATCCTCCTTAGACTACGATTGATTACCTTTGTATAAGCAACTAAACACGGAATTAAACCAGAAGTAATATGTAACTAGAATTCAGAAACAATAAAGAATAGGAGATACGAGAAACAATACAATCTGTATTAACACTCTTCCAGAAGGAAATACAATGAAAAAATCTCTTCTTTCCACACCTCTTGGGCGTACAGTAATTCTCCTTCAAGAGTTATCTCTTTCAATCAATTACAACCAACTCAAACACTAAGTTGTTCCCTCCAGTGACAATCAACCCAATGGTTGTTGTTGCCTACTTCCAAGTGATAATCAACTCAACCGTTGTTGCCTATTCTCACACACATAGAGCAGATCTCCCTGATCTTGCACACCCTACAGATCAACTGACCTTGCTCACATGTAGATCTTCCTAGTCTTACACTCTTGTAGACCTCCTTCTAGATCTTACACTTGAGGATCTAATCCTTTAGTCCTAACATTACAATACAGCCCCATGGGTCTCTTAAATAGATCCCAAACTAAACAATAATTAGAAACGCAGACTCAAGACTAAAATTAGTCTTTACATGCAAACTAACTGTTCATCTAAAATTAGAACAACAGTTCTAGAAACACATAGGTGACCGATGTTGGTTCCTGTCTGATCGATGCCGGCCGACCCCTAATCGATGTCGATTATTGTGTAGCTGAAGATCACTGACATCGGTTGGCCTAACCGATGTCGGTTACTATGTCACTCAGCAACCTCCACATTTGCATAATAGTGAAACTTTTAGCTCCACAACTTAACACCCTTTTCTCTACCTCACAATGAGTAGCATCTGAAGCACTTCAATTCTTGAAGTATTAGATAAGATCACCTGTACATATGTATATTTGTATAGTCTTTAGTTTTTTTTTGTGATTTTTATTTTCATTTTTGTCACCTTTATTTTTGGGTAGCATGACTCCGTACCCCAATGGCATACTTGAAGGTACTGGAGATTCTAGTTTCTACTCCCCTCAGCTGTTCTAAGTTTTCAACTGAAGGAAGTTCCCCAATTGAAGCCAGCTATTCTTTCCCGAAATGTATCATTCATTTTTAGGACAACATATGAACTATTTTGGTCCTACAGGCCAAAATCCTCTCTTCCCTTCTCAAAAAATTGTTCTAAGCATTCAAATTCTTCATTATTCAAGCTTTTTCAGTTAAGGGATTAGCAAGTTCAACATCTTCAATAGCTTCAATAGGCGAGCTCTCGCAAAGGGGCAAGTTTCCAACACTTAGGCAATTTCAAGGTTGGTTCAACGCCTTGGTTCAACCCAAAAATATTCATCAACAAGCTTCAAACAAAGGATTGAACCATTGAACCTTGAACCAAAATGGTTCAAAGGTTCAACGGGTTCAAATGGTTCAATGATGTCAACAAGCTTAAAGAGTTAAGCGCTTCAACATAAGTTCAACAAGTTCAATCGCTTCAATAAGTTCATCGGCTTCAAAAGACTTAACGAAAAGAAGAAGGCTTGAACCATTGAACCTTGACCCATTTTGGTTTAAAAGTTCAACGGGTTCAACGATTCAAAGGTTCAACGAGTGGTTGGTTCAAAGAGATTGGTTCAAGCAGTCAATTGAACGAGTGGAACAAAATATTGAACCATTGAACCAAAGTTGGTTCAATCGGTCAGTTCAAAGGAGTGCCCCAAAGCCCAAAGGCCAAAGTACCCTTGTGGAGGGCAGTGAACCAAAGGCAAGTGCCCTTGCGGAGGGCAGAGAACATTTTCTCAAAGACCAAAGAGAAGGCCGAAAGGGAAGATTTCCTTTGGACTTTTTGTCTGAGGAAATTGCTAAGTAAAGGAACCAAAAGAATTCCTTCGGTAAGATTTTCTTCAGAAAAGTGAACAAGGCAGAAAAGTTGGAATTCCTTCATAAAGATTTTCCATGGAAGAATTTCACAAAGACAAGGCAAATTCTTTCGGACAATAAGTCTGAAGGAATTCCTTTAGACTTTTGTCTAAAGAAATTCGCCCGAAAGGAAAAGCCCGAAGAAAAGCGAACAAGGCAAATGGGAAGGTTTCCTTCGAACAAAATGTCTGAAGGAATTCCTTCAGATATTTTTTCTGAAGGAATTAGTCCAAAGATCGCTTGAAGAAGCCTGAAGACCACCCGAAGGGCCCCGAAGGGTAGGTACCCTTGCGGGGGGCTCTCAGCACCAAGAAAATGGACCTTTCTCAAAGACCCGAAGGGACACCTTCCCTTCGGGGTGTTCCAAAGACATAAAGCTGAAGGAATTTCAAAGGCTTCAATGAGACTTAGCCAAAAACAAAGAATGAACCAATGAACCGATTGACATTTGAACCAAAAGAGTTCAAAGTTCAATGGTTCACATGTTCAATGGTTCAAAGAAAGCTCTAGGCAAAGGAAGGAAACGAATGATTCCAGAGACCAGTTCAAAGGGATGGTTCAACCAAAGAGCAAGGAAGCTATGGAACAAAGGAACCGATAAAGATCGCCTAAACCATTGAACCAATGAACTTTCACAAGTTCAAAGGTTCATGGTTCAATATGGTTCAAACAACCAGCAACCATTGACGTCCCCGCGGATGTCAGATTTAAGGTAATGGAATATCTGTTAAATTTCAAATGTGGCGCGAAACTTGAAAAATAAACCAAGCGACCAGCTTAAGAGAGAGCCTGAGAGCTCAAATTTCTACAAGGAAGAGAGAACAATACAAAAAGATCAGAAATATCTACAAAGGAGTTATTACCAGTAGGTGAAATAGTCCACCAAGTAGACTTCTAAGCATGCCAAATCAAGGACGTGCCCTATTTTTCTTCCATGAAGTAAAGGCAAAGTGGACAGCTACGCAAATAAGAAGGAAAGGACCAGATGACCTACACTTGGAGAAGACATATGAGATGAATTAACATGCCACAGTTATTGCTGATGCACTGTTCCAAGCATGGCCCCTTGACAGAGCTAAAAATGCATTCAAGGCATTGAATGCAACGTGGGTCGTTCCATGGGAGAAAGCGCCAAGCCTTTCTTGGCTATTATATATTGTTATTTCTTGTTTTATGCAAAGGGAGATCTTTCCATTACAGAAGTGAAACTCTGCCAAAATTGAGAGGTGATTACTGAGACTTTGAGCTCAAATTGTTCATCATATTTCTTTATTTGAATGAGAAAGCAAGTTACTTTCAGACTTTGTGCTGTTATAGCTTGTGTCATTTTAGGATATTGTTCTTATGTCTATTTCCTGAATGCATTTTTGTCCATTTTATTGAAATTAGCAGAATTAGTAGAAGTAATCAGGGAAGTGTCCTGAAGCTAATTGTGGAGAGACTTTGTGTTGTCTACCATTGCCTTCAGTGCGTTTGTCTATTTTCTATTTATGTGTAAAGGACCTTGGGACAACTTTGTGCCCTCATTGTCCTTTGTATTCACACTTGGGCAGTCAAAGTGGAGACTTTGTGCTACATCTTAGTCTGTTGTTTACTACATCCTTTGTTACCAGTTACTTGTCACTACCTGAAAGAACTCCTGCTATTTCCTGCAAGATCACTTCTAAAAGAAGAGAAGTGCCTTAAGTTTTTTCACCAGGATTTTCTCCTTTGTTAGTGAACATCATGTCTGAAAAAAGAGAGATGGATGGTGTTATCATACCCCTGAGTGTTATTTTCTTCTTTTATATATATATATATATATATATATATATATATATATATTATATAGCTCCTCATATTTATAGGGAACCTCCCCTTGATGAGAGGAGAGATTTGTCCACCTCTGATATGGTAAACATGCACATTTGGGTGACCAATCTCCCTTTTTGTGGTTGAAGAGACCTATTTTGATCATCAGTTAGTTGGTGACAAAATATTCACCCAAAAAAAATTTGGTGACTCCACTGGGGATGTTACGTGTAGTCTGAACCCTCAAGCTTCAAGCTGAAGCAGAACCAGTTCTTTCCCATTTTTATTCTACAATCTGGCAACTCCACGCTATATTAGAAGCCAGAGAGCCCAAGGTGCTGCTGACCCTATTTTTGATTTGGTACAGCATGGAAATTTTGATTTGTTCCCTCCCCAACTTCAAGTTCAACAATCCAGGAGTGTTCCTCCTACCCCTATTAAGTCACCAACACAAGGCAGAGCTTCTTTTTCTACTGTTAGCAGAACTTTGCCTATACATACTCCACCCAGATTTGTTATCCCCCTTTTTCATAATCAAATCATGGTGGTTCAAGGCCCTTAGGGTAACTCTTTTGGCCCACTCAATTTAACCCCACCTCTACATGAGCTACCACGTAGTTCAAGGAAGAATTTCCCCAAATTCTTTGGGGATGGGAGAGTTCATCCTGATACACACATTTCAGCTTTCAGCATAGACTATAAACCCATCTAAATATCATTTTTGTTTGGTATTGCAATCAATTAAACATCTTTCAAATTTTTTACTTTCTATATTTGGTAGATCTCAATGTTATAATTCACCATATTCATGTATCTGATATTGTAATTAGTTGGCTTGTTATAGATTTATTTATCATACTTGTGCTTAGGTTATTTCTATATTCTTAACCCTATCCCCACAATCTAACATTTAGGGTCAAACATAAACACATTATTAAATTATTGTGATGAAAATCCAATAATATGGTTGATTGGATAACTATTGTGTAAATGGAATTACGAAGTTAGTTTGTTTAGTTATCACGTGTGATTAATTTATGGTAAACTTATTAATGTAACTATTTAGTAAGGAATAGAATGAGTAAGAAACCTTTTGGGGTGAGATATTAAAAGAAAAAATTAGGTACATTTTTTAGTACCTGATTGGAAGGTTCTTAGAAAGAACAAGACAATTTAGATTACTACCATTATGAGAATTACTACGGTTCATATGATGAGCCACAGGGGGACAACCAACACCTCCACAAGTGCCAAAAACATTTAGAATGCACCTACACAACCAAAACATCATCTAACATAATTTGTTCACCCAAATTGAAATGAGGTTGGTGCATTGGTAAGAGATCCAAACACAACTAGAAATTAACATCCATATGGTGTTACATATTTGGCATGGATTGCAATGACACAAGATCCAAATACTTATCATTAAGCTACTAAGCATCCTAAATGGTAGGTAACTATGGAAAAATAACCTTTTTTTGAAGAAGAACAAAACTTGGGACTTGGCTCCATTTCTAAAAGGAACAAAACTAGTGAGGTGCAAGTGGGTGCACCACACGAAGTATGTAGTGGATGGGTCTATTGATAGATATTGATCCTAACTTGTAGCACAAGTTTTTTCACAAGTTGAAGGTCTTGGCTACCATGAAACCTTTTCTCTAGTTTCTAAGATTAATTCCATCAGGCTAGTACTCTCATTAGCTAAAACATAGGAATGGGAAGTCCATAAAATAGATGTCAAAAATTCCTTCTTGTGTGGAGACTTGTGTTCAAGTTGTGTGTTCACATTAGGCTTAGATTACCTAGTTGTTATCTATCTAGCCTAGTTTTGTTTCAATTCACATAATACTATATTTAAGCTTAAAGAAGGGAGTAGTTATGTACTATTACAGTAACAATTTTTATGTGCATGTAGAAATTAGATGAGTTCATATAAATAGTTGATTATCTTATTTGATAGGTTTTTCACTAAAACCAAGTGATTGGAGTGAAACAACATTTACATACTATTTAAGTTGGACAATCTGTTTCTAAATGACTTATGTATTGTACATCACACTTGAGAGAGAGACAATATACACAAAGACATTTTACTCATAATTTTTTACATTGTGGCTTTTCATATAATATTCATGTGTGCATAATATTTATTGTGTATGGCCATGTTTCTAATGGATTATTTTCACTATGGTAATGGAATGAAGAATAAATCATGGAGATGAGTATGCATTGTTCCAATAACTTACAAGAATAAATATACATGTCCTAACCTCATGGGTCCATTACTAGTGAGAACTATAGCTTTATGTGCAGATTGAAAAAGTCCTTATATGGTTTGAAAAAGGATTTTGGAGCTTGCTATGAAAATATCAACATGCCCTTAATCAATTTTGGTTTTACATGGATCCCTCCAACGCCACAATTTATACAAATAAAGTAGATAGGAAAATCGTGATTTTGGTCCTCTATGTTAATGACTTATTCATCATAGGGAGTTCCACCAAGAATATTCATAATTTGAAATCCTAGAGATAATGAAGTATTTTAAGATGATTGACTTGGACTTGTATTTTTTTCCTTGGTCTTCCTATTTTAAAGTATAAGAAAGGAATTTTAGTTTATGAATCCAAGTATGATCAAGACATACTTAACCACTTCAACATGAAATATTACAAGTTCACACTGACTCCTTATCAATATGGATTCAAACTTTTCACCGAGTTTTCTTCTCCTTTGGTTTATGGTACACTTTATAGGTTATTAGTGTGAAGTCTTTTGTACTTGACTCATACTCATCCAAAAAAAAAATTGTTGTGAAATTGGTATCACACTACTATTAGGACCCCCATGAAATTCATTGGTAAGCTACAAAACACCTTATAAGTTATCTTTGTATCACTAGTAACTATGGGATTGAGTACAAGTCATGTGTAAATGCCTCCATTTATGGTTACACTTTTGGTGGGAACATAACAGTTGTTGACTACACAGATAGAGATTAGGTGGGAGATTTACATGATTGCAAGTCAACTGCATGATACATTCATCATCTTGGGGTAGGTATCGTGACTTGGTCTTGCAAGAAGTAGACTACTGTTTATTTATCTACTATGAAGGTTGATTATAGTGGAGCTATCGCTGTCAACTATGAGTCAATTTAGATTCAATGCTTCCTTTTAGATTTTGAATTTACATAGACCCAACCGACACTACTTTGGTGTGATAACCAAAGTGTTATCCACATTTCTCTCAATCGAGTGGAACACAATTTCACAAATCACATTGAGATCCACATGTATTATATTAGGTAATTGATAAAGGATAAGGCTGTTGATCTTAAGTTTTATTGAATAGATATTAGGTTGTAGACATCTTCATAAAACCCTTACCTGAGGACTGATTTGTTCAATGCATGCAAATTTTGGGAGTGAGGGAAGGTGGCATCGAGGGAAGATAGTTTATTGGTTCCTTTCTCCTTCCCTTCATCAAAATACATCTTAAGGAGGAATGTTAGTGTATTTAATTACTCATACACTATTTTATATTTTTGAGATGCACTTGTATTATTTATTTGTAATTTGTGGGTAGGCACTAATTAGTACATACTTACCCATAACTTATTATTACAAAATAATATCAATTATATAAATACTTAATTGACTTCTGCTAATAATAGTTTTATCTTATTTTTAACTACTCACCAAAACACTAACCCTATTTCTAGCCTTATTTCTTATCTATATAAGAACATAGGGGTATAGTGGGTGAGACATATTGTGAATGAGAGTTAATGTTTTACTAAAAAATTTAGGCTAGTGCTCTTAATCATGAAAGGTAGTTACACTACGTAGATGAATTTGTGTTGCTTTATTTCTATGATTTCATAGATTTATTATGTAGGCATTGTGGGTGTGTGTCTTATAATAGCTAACACAATTATGGACCCTATTTATAAATTTAATAGAGTATGATCAATGTGTGACATATGTATCTCTTGAAAATGCTTGGCGATAAATGGCTTAGAGTACGTGTGCATATATAGGTTCCTTTGAATTCAAATTGGGGCACATTTGTGATCAATGTAACTGTGGAAAAACATGGATGCTGGCAATCAAGGCATAATAAAATATGGCACAATGGAACAAAGGACCCAAAACCGACATGACCATAATCATATGACATGACAATGGTCTTAACCACTTCCAGACCATATGAACTTGATTAAGGTGATAAAAACTCAGGAAATAAAAATTATTGAGTTTGCAAGGATGTGTTTGAGTATGCTAATGTAAACAAATGATAAATTTGAAGGTAAAGTATGAAAGTTAAAGTTGTGTGGGTCCAATGTGAAGGGAAAGTGTGCAAATAAAATCTTAATGCAAGCCAACGAACCAAATGTATGAAAACATGATAAAAATTTGTAACTACAATAATTTTAAAAAAATTACGAGTCTATAGGAGCTTGACATTGGTGAGAAATATATTTCAGCAAAAATTATGTTATATGTAAAGTGTACGCAATACTAAGAAGTAAGAAGGAAGAATATATATCTACCTTTGTTGTATTGATAATGTTTGATATGTTTCCTATATGTCTGTAGAGGTGAGAATGTCACAATGATATGGAACACAAACATTATTATTTCAAGTCCTTATAGTTGTGCACTTATTGTCCTGCATCCTTGCATATCCTTCAAATGAAAAAGTTGGTGATAAATGAAGGTCCTTCAAAAATATCACTAGAAAAATTAATGTTAATTTTAAACCTTAATAATAGACATTTAAAATATCAATAGTTAGCTTATTTAATGTTAGACCTTGAGATTTGTGTATTGTTAAAGCTCGCATAATCTTAAATTTAGTTGGTTGTAGCTCCCTCTTATCATTGGTGTGATAAGTGCATGTTTTGGGTTGTTGACATTCCATGGTGGACATATGTAGCTGGTAAAAGAGATAATAACAATCTTTAGAAGGTTAGGTGACAATGACCTTTTGATTGATACATAACAACACTTTACCATGAAATTGCTCGTCATTAGATCCAAAAGGAGAATCATGTCTTCCTTGCTCTACATTACACATTATATCGTGCAATTGGTACATTTAACAACTTGAGCATATGTTAATTATGGAATGTTACCAAGTCATTAGTTACATATATGTAAATAGAATGTTGAAACATTTATTTGTCTTCAAAAGTTAATAAGTTGTTGATTATCTACATGAGTTGTTACCAATCTTCTAGTGTGGGCCTCAAATTTTTGATATTTGTTATCAAGTTACAGAATTGAATTTATTTTTGGTTGGTTCACTGTTGGTAAAAAATTACCCATAGTGCCCAATGTATTGAAGTTTTGCCAAAGCATGGTTGAAGATGAACTTCATGCATACAATGGCTTATCCTTCACAAGGGTCGTTGGACAAGATCATTAAAAAGGATTATTGAGCAACCCCAAAATGATATGTTCTTTTGATAAGGAAATGCTTCGCACAATCATATCTCTATGTGAGAAAATAAATTTTATTCAATAAAACTTACCTCATAAATGAAGTCATAACATATATATTTTATCTACTCTTCAAAAAGTGTTAGTGTCTCCTTTAGCCAATGATTCTCATCTCATTAATAAGGATATAACATATATAATTCATTTTTTCTTTTAAAATTATTAGTGGTCTTTCAAAACATATGTCACGTTGATTGGGATTCTCTTACATGCGTATATAAATGTTTCATATATATGAGAAAGCTACAACACCTATTAATACATCTTAAATCAAAAGATTCTCTTAATTAAGACGTGAGAAAACAATACAAATGTTATAACATACAACATAGTCATCAAATATGAGATGTGCCATTCAAAACATATAGCGCTTTGTATAGTTTTTAAAATATGAAACATTAATAATTTGAAAAGCATAGTTGTTGTTTGTGTTTGAATAATTAATTATAAATATATAAGTTGAAGGGACGTGATGATAGATGTTGAGAAGGGTGGAAAAGGTGAGTGGAAGAAAGTTACAGGGTGTTTTGATTATTGTTATTTCATTTTGAGGTTGTTGCATTGATAAACCAAAGAAACAAAATGTTGAGGTCTCCTCCTCACAGTTCAGTCTATGTTTAAGGGAAACACGAAACTTCAATGCCAATGACATCTAAATGCTGAGAGAGTGATGTGGCTTTCATGGTGTCCACATAAGCATCGTACAAACAGACATAACTATAGGACGTTGACATGGGAGGGCCTGTACACATGATATAATGAAACAGAGCTTTGGTTAGACTCCGCACATAGCTTGGTTTACACACATGAGCGTACTCTTTCACTGGCATTATGTTATAAATGTCAGAAAACGTGGACTACTCAAGGTCACGCCCATGTATGTTTATAATTAACCTTGTCCATGTTTGAGGGCACCGTTGGCCCAATTGTACTGGGATTTGAAGCAAGTTTCGTTGTTGTCTAGGTCAATTCAGGGCCGGCCCTCCCTATACTCGGCACAATTCCCATAATCAAAATAAATGTAGACAATAGTTGGTTTAGTACATCTCTAGTGCACACGGAGTATGGGGATGCTCTATTTTTAAGAGGATATGGGTACAATGGTACGCTCTTTATACAGGGAATGGTACACTGTCAATTTTAATATCTTTATTTTAAAAGGTAATTTTTGAATTTTTTTGGTCTCAGTGGTAAAAATCAGGTGTGCACTCCCTTGTTTTAATTCCATGTACGTGGCATTTCAGAAGACCTAAGTTGTAGCTGAAGTCCTCCACACATGATGTAAAAAATAGTGCATGAGTGCACTTAAAGCACCTTAGGTCCATCCATATTGGGCATCACAACAAGCTTCATTGTTGCCTAGGCCAACGTTGAGCCTCCCTCTAACAACACAATTTTTAAAAAAAACTAAAGATTTTTATGCATCCGACCAATCATCATAATTAATTATCTCAAAAAGTACTACGTTATAGATAAATGCACTGAGTTTTTGTTTCGTTTAAAATCTATGTGCGCATGAGGGGGTTAAATGCCCGCTCATTGGTACGAATTTTCTCATCCACTTCACTTCAATGCCCATAGGGAAATCCGTATGGCCAAATTATTGAGGACTAAAAGTGCACTTTTGCACTTTTAACCTCACGTGTGGAGGCTAAGTGACATCAGTGAGAATTTACCCTATTTTTTAGATATGAATGCTAAGAAAAAATCAAGCATAAGCACTTTTTAATGAGTTCGCATGTTTTGATTCGTTGATCCAATCAAACAAACTTAAAAATTGTCATAAAGTGTATAAAATTTTGTTAGTGCTTTGTAATGTTTTTGTTGTAGCTTAGCATGAAAGAGAGCGTGTAATGTTTTTGTTTTGTGTTCTCGCCATATTGAATTTGAATTCTTTCTCTTCTTTCTTTGATAATTTGAATTCTTTCTCTGATTCGGCATGTCCTGCGTTCCTATTGTTGATCCCCTCCCCTCTTCCATGGCCCCTTCCTCACCCGTTCTCATCGCCTCACCCATGGAACGGCCCCTGTGTCTCGATCTCGATCTCAACCAGATACCCGCCATAAATATAGAAGAACCCATGAAGCGACCCCTGTGTCTCGATCTTGATCTCAACCAAATGCCCGCCATAGATAGTGATAGTGATAGTGATTTTGGTGAAGGCACTCCTGCTGGCGCTTTTTCCGAGCATTTGCCCATAGTCACAACCGTTGGCGAAGGCGGGGGGGGGGCTCTACCTCGGGCACTGGAACTCAAGGTGCCTTCGCTTCTACGGGGGCCAGCGAACCCAGGGTGCACCCTACAGTTCGAGATATTTTCAAAGCGTGGGGAGAAACACGAGCAACAGACACCGGGATAATATATAGCCACGATGCGCAGTTCACGGCAACGAGGCTGCAGTCGTGTAGAGTCCCAAAATTCGATTCGTAGAGCTCCAACACGAACTCGCCACGCTTCGATTGATATCGATAAGTTGTTGAATCCATCGTCGGCCTCCACCGAAGGGGAATGTGTCACAAAATTTCTTGAAGTCGACGCCGCCGTGTCCGGAAAGGCATTTTATGTCATTATTAGGACTTGCAAAATACTTTGGGACATTATGTGTTGACCTTACAAGTGACCAATATTTTAGTAGTACGAAATACAATCGTCATGTTTTTAAATGAAATTTCATGTGTGCTTATTCCGCTAGAGGCATTTCATTGAGAATGCCTTAGAAAAGATTCGTTGGGTATATAAAAATGCCCTTATCCATTAATTATGTCAGAGGCGTGTTACAGACAATAACACAACACACCTTAGATTCATCCGCAGACAAATCTTTAAGATGTCGTTCACATCAAATGATGTCACTGTTGCTTTTGTTATCCAATTGTGTTGTTTATATTCTATTTTGATTCATCTCCGGGTATTCCACAGCGGCTTCACAATCCACCCAAGCAGGCAGACATGCAAGCATGTTAAATCCAGTCTATGCCCATTCGAAGGGCATTCGCTATAGCGTGAGGATCCACAGACTGGGAATTCATGAAGCGAAAGCCCTGTACAGACTTCATCTGGGAACCAGATAATTCTTCCCTCAAGTCATTGACGCCATTCTCAACAACAGGCTCTATTTGGACACTTGGGTTACCTTTCTGCAAGGAGAAGAGTGGCCATGGGCAACCCTAACTGAAAATCCATACATAGATGGACAATTTCATTATCGTTCAGCGACTGCTAGAGCTGCACCAATTTGGACATCATATTGGCAGCTTCGAAGACCAGCACACAGATCATCACTCCCAGCTTCGTCCTCTCAGATTTGTTGTTTTTAGTCATGGCCTTCTTCACGGCTATTTTAAAGGTGTTGCTAAGATGCCTTCCCAGGCAGTTAAGCCATGTTTCTAAAACCATCTTTAGATAAAGCAAATAAGGTTGAATTTGTAGTTGTGGGTACGAACTATACAATCTGGGATGCGATTGCCCTTGCTCAGTGGTTGATTAAATCCATTCATCTCAATTCAACAAATAAAAGAACACTGCAAACAAACAAACCCTACCAATCTCAACGTTGTTGTTGCGGTGAAAATACACAAAGAGAGTTGAATGCTTATCTGACATGGATTCGAACCCAAGACCTGTAAAATGTGTGCGATGCACAAAAAAAAACACATCCATTTTAGTAATTTTTAATTAAAATACCATTTATTACTGACGTTTTTCATCTGTTTGGGATTCATTTTTTGTATGGATTGCACGCGGAGGAGAGTAAAGCACAGACGCTGATGAAGGAGCTTTACTGGTTAGCTCACAATATGGCAAGGGAGAAAATAGAAGGGTGCAGACTAATTACCACCGACGTGGGCAGCTGTGATCCTCTCAAGGCTTGTGTCCACAAGAAATCAACGGCCTTATAATTTATCAATGAAAGAGTTAGTATCGAAAGGGGATCTGAAATTCTGTATGATCAGAAGGAGAGAGCTCGAACTAGGGAATTGTGTTAACAAAAGGTAGTATTATTACAACTCTAGATCCTATGAACTCTTCCATCTGTAAATGTTATTAAAATATTTCATTCATTAAAATATTTCATTCATTAAATGATAAAAATGAAATTCGTTCACACATCATATTTGTAATAAAAGAAGTCAAACCTTAAATACTATATAATATCTAACAAATATATTATATATTATTATAATATTATATTATTAATAACAATATATTATAAAAATAATTATATATTTAAAAGGTTTATTAATATATTATATTTCTAATAGTTATAATTATATTATATAATATTAGAATATATATTATTTAATAATATTATAAATTACTATATAAGTTATCATTTTATTATAATTATAAGTATATACCAAACTATTAATATCTATATTTGATTATTATAATAAAAATAATATATATAATCATATATAATATTATAGTAATAATGTGATTATTATAATAAAAATAATAAATATAATTATATATTATTAAGCGAGAGGCTTATACAGCAGGCGAAGCCTGTATATTCCCTGGTAAACAGCCCGGTTTTGTATGGTAGCGATTTGAGGGAGGTGGAAACGCAGGAAACAGACGTAAAGCGGTCGGTGCTCCCAGAAAGAAACACGACCACAGTACATATAGATTATATATATGTCCCGTCCAGACATGGAGATAAACGCATATTTGTAGTCTGTTGAAAGCGCAGAGGGGCTTTCTGAGTCCGTTGAAATCCTTGACTGAAATGGAATGCTGTTCCGCTTGAGTTGAAACAGCTGAGATAAAAAGAATGGTGGCGGTGTTGCTCTTGGGCTGAGTTAATTAAAAGACAAAAAAAAGAACAGAACTTGATATGGCAACAACGTTAATACTGTTGGACGAAAAGGCTGCTTTTGGAGGTTCGAACCCTGGACGTGATGATAACAAAGATTACGTGAAAGCAATGAAGGAGGCGAAGATCAATGGCGCGGTGAAGAACAGGCAGCCCAGGCATCATCATCATCAATCTAAACAGTTGTCTGCATGAACTGGAAGGCGGCAACACCTACCTGCTGTTGTCGCTGCCCCTTTGAACTCGCGACTGTCTGAAAAGGGTAGTCGCGCCAAGATAGTAGAAAAATATAGTCTTATGCAACCCAACACGGAACACAAGCCTGTCAGGAAACAGGAGTAAAAGCTTGTTAAACTGGCTTCCATAAAACCCAACCAACGCATGGTGAGTAAACGTGGCAGGTGTAAGGAAAACTATGTTGATTAAAACCATTACCATTAAACACTTTAATGTATTATGTAAGCTATTTCACAAGTATGGAAATATTATAAAAATATCAATATTTTATTAATATATATTATAATATAATATTATATTAGCAAGATTTTTTTTTGGGTATTTTTTTGCATTGTTAGAATATATTATTTTTTTAACCATATGATATGGATACCCTTTAATGTATGAGAATTAAATCTACCAATTTTATATGTCATTTAGGATCAATCGTCAATGATTTTTTTTTTTTTGAATCGATGACGACTCTACTACAACATCCACATTGAATCACTAATAATGTCTTGTTATGCACCGACATGGCATGCACTTTGAAAAAACTTTGGTACTCACTTCAACCGCAACGAAAGCATGAAAATAGACTCCATAGCCTCAATGTATTTCTCCCACATTAATGACATTGTATTGATGATTTAATTTGCACATCGAATGTAAAGTCCTCACGTAATAAAATAAAAAATAATCAATAAAATATACCAGTGCTTTATAAGCTATAAACCCTTTTGTAATGGGTGCAGTTTATGTAAATCTAACAACTATCTTGATGTTGGGACGTGCGTATGATATGAGCCCTCTGATATACAATATCACCTAAAATACCTTGTCGTTGCCCCTCATTATCACTACCCAACATACTTTGAAATATTTCACCACTTACATTTTTTTTATTAATGCCTAAACCCACTTTAAGTTATAGGTGGAGTGCCGATGGTAATACAAGGTTGAAATCTTTTTATAGGTCACTGAGAGCTTTGTGGTATTTGAAGAAAACACTTACTAGATATAATCGTAAAAAAAATTACAATTCCTCTGAGTTTTCTTACACTTTCGGGGCAATGGTGGTGCAGAGCAGTTTGGTAGCACATGGTGCCATTTACGTAGCCCAGTGGTTAGGAGTTTGTATTATGATAGTTACAAAGAGTTTGGTTTTTTTATTGACCATGTTGTTAGCGCTGATGTGCTGGATATTACGATGAACCATTGACACTCTAAATTATCTGCAAAAACGAATTTTTACTCAAACTCACTGCATAGTTATATCGATAACAATGAGATTTTCTATGGGTCTCTATGGGAGGATGATATTTGGCAGGGGAACGACTATGCTTATTTATTCTGGAATGTTATTTATATGATTATTTGGCAGGTGACAGGAGCCCTCTCTCGCAATGGTTATGAAAGTGGTTCCCAGGCTTGTTAATGTGTAGACTTGCACTGAAATGGTTTTACCAATACGTGATCCACTTGGTAAGACGCTGTTACTGTCTTCGCCATTCCACATAAAGTCCTTCGCGAGGGAGTGCTACGTATGGGGTGCATTGGGCGACTGTTGAATTCGGAGGACAGTATATTTACGCGTCTTTCTGTGGAAATTTAATTAGATATATGTTCCTAACCGAATGCGAATTTTTAATCAAATGATAATTCGAGGCGGAAATGTTTTGAGAGAGATGTTCTTTAATCGTTTTAAAAAAAGCGTTATTATTTGAATTTCACCACTGTTAAATTAACAAGCAGGGTATAAGAAAAGTGTTGAGAGATTTTGGAAGTAATATCATTTTTTCAAATGGCTTGAGATACCCATACAATATTGGTGGGTAAGTGATTCTTGTTACATTTTATAAGCATTTGTCTTGTTTTACGGTTTCTGGCTTATGCTAATTAATTTATTAAATTGGGCATTTTGTTAAAGGATTCCTAGTGTTATCTGAGAATATTTCAGAGAGCATTGTGGCCATTTCTACGGAATTAGCTGGTAAGTTCAATTATATTTTCACTTTTGACATTATGAGAATATATCTATTAAAACAATCAAATGATATGCAGGAACACATTGTCAAGACGTCCGTCAGCGAATTAATAGCGATCCGGAATGGTTAAAAGAACAACGATTCAAAAAAAACACAATCATTTTAAAATGGATTGATGATAATAAAAAAAATCTCTAATGTTTTTCCAAAAATAGAATATGGTTTTAATGTTTATTTTAGATATATTAGGAAACTTGATTTTTAATGACTTTATATTGGAATATTGGAATTTGAATAGCAATAATTTGGTCATAAATATTAGATGAAACTAAGTTGTGAGTATTTTCTCATATGTAATTAAGAAAATTTAAATCGATGTTAAATACAATAATAATATATTTAAACAATTACATTAAAATTTAAATATATTGATAAGATCAATACTACCATAATTTATATTATTGTTTAATTTATATATATTATTTTTATATTATTAAATTTGGATAATAATAATTATGACTTTATTTTTTATTTTCTTTTTATATTATTATGTTATTTAATTTTGAGTTAAATTATATTATATATTGTTAAACAAGATTTCTTTTTAAAAAAAAAAGTTAAAATAATGTTTTAATGATATGGAGAGAAGATATTGAGGTTCCCAAGTTTGTATTGAAAAGGTATTTTATGTAAAATCATATAATAGAGGGCACATACTCCGCACCAATTACAAAGTGGTTTATAGCTCACAGGGTGGTGCCATATTTTAGTGACTATTTTCTATTTGATTATGGAAAGACTCTACATCTGATATACACTGCGTCAAACGAGTTTACAGATTGAACTGCTCCATTTGTTTAGCTCAACACTTGAGAAAAAAGATCTTGGCTTGACCATCGATCCCAGGAGGGAGAGAATGTAGTGGATTAAATTTTGATTAAAAGGGGAACCTACCTCACAAAAGAAAAGAAAACACTTAACAAGAACAATATGATACGAGAATTTTTGTGATGTGGAAATTTTTATATTAGTACATGCATGATTAAGTTTCAAATTGATTAATATTATTTGAATTTTTGTGATGTGAGTGATTTCTTGTATATTAATAATATAGTGGTGTTTGCATAGCAAAGTATAAAGGTAGTCTATCACAATATAACACGTAAACGGCAAATATATTTCACAAATAAAAATAAAACACTTACTAGATATACATGGGATGTAAAGAATCCTATACATATATCGATTTATCCTATTACACGAAGTAATCATCGTCAAATGCCTATAAAAATGGTATGGGCTCTAACCATATATAAAGCATAAAGAATAACACTCAATAAAGCAATAATTGATATTGGAGATATTGATCACCAAGGCTTAGCATTTACTATCGTATCAAGAGTAAATCAATGATATTTATATCTCTTCTATATTTACCTTTGAAAGCTTTGAAAGAATAAAAGAAAGTAAATATGTAAAACGTCAAAAAATAGAGCAAAAAAGATTGACAAAGTTACATCTTCCACACCATTCATCAAAACTCTAGCTTTGTAATAATAGTGACATATATATACATATATATATATATATATATATACATATATATATATATATACATATATATATATATACATATATATATATATATATATATACATATATATATATATATAGATATACATATATATATATATATACATATATATATATATATATATAACTATTATTACATTCAATGCATTGTATAATTTCAACACTTTCATCACTAGTATATATTATAAAAACTGATATAATATTAAAATATATATTATATAATCTAATATTTATATGAATTATATAATATAATAAATATTATATAATATTTTTACAAAGGTAATAAATAAATTGATAATTAAATCATATGACTTAAACTCAAAAAGATTTACAAGGTAATGAAGAATAAATATAAACACTTAGTAAAAAACACACAAATTAATGTACTTTATCATTGCATTAAACCAAATATAAACAACTTTTATCTAACCTCTAGTTTTTCTTGCACTATGGGGGCAACTGTTAGTAATAATGACATTTATATTATAGATAGAAGTGACATATATAGTTCATAGCTATCGAATCTCAAGTTTTTAGGAAGATTAATCCATTATTATTATTATTATTATTATTATTATTATTATTATTATTATTATTATTATTATTATTATTATTATATAGTTTATATATGATAATAATATTATACTAGATTGGTAGGGATACCAATTTACACTCCCTCATTTTATGACAATAAAATATTACATCTATTTTATTGATTGAATTACGGTGAAACTCTATGTCTGATGTGCAGCTTGAATCAGTGCTACATTGATGTTGGGACACGACAATGAAATCCCATAATCTATCTTGTCAATTACATTCATCCATGTTGCCAATCTATTGACACCTAGAGTGATTACATTAGGTTTAAGAACATACGTAAATGCATACTTAGACCCCTGCAATTCAAGGGATATAATACACTAAGGGGTCCATATAATAATATAATATAATGTTAGCTTCAACAAACATGTTACCATTTGGAAGATAAACATATTTCTTTGTGATGATATATGGATAAAACTTATCCCATATAATTTAAACCTACACAGATGGCTACATTAAATTTTAAATTGACACATCAATGTAATAGAGGTGTAGAATGATATGTGTTAGTTATATCAAAATAAAGTGGTAGCATATTTGATTGGATGTTTTCTTTTGTTAAGCATGGTTGAGGATGTCATGAGAGATGCTTTGATTGTGGTAGGGTTCCACATCTCATGTGTAGTTCTAATCAACAATACAATATTATTGATGTTTGGATAAGATATTAATGTCCAAAAGTCTATCTTGTAGTTTGCATTCATCCATGATTCCAATGAGGATCATTGACAAGGTATTTTAGGTGATATCAAGGTGAGTGGTGCAATGATGGTGATAGCCAGTGACATTGTATTTTAAGTGATATCATATCTTATAGGGCCCATATAGAGCAGCAGACCTAGATTTAGAGCAACTATTATGTTAATGTGGGTTTTATGCACACCGCATAAATTTTTTACAAGGTAACCTCTAACATTTTAGGATCGGTAAAAAAATATTCACTCCAAGGCATAAGTTGCAGGGTATTAAGTTTTGTAAACAATTTGTTGATAAAATAGCAATGAGCGAAGTAGATTGTTTACCATAGATGGGTCAACTATGGATGAATCTAAATCTACTTAAGATGGGTGGATTGGTGATGCTTCTAAATTAAGGTGGCTAGGACTTTAAAATTAACTCAAAATAAAGATAAAGGTAGAGAAGGAAAGAAGGCTTGTGAACTACACTAGATGAAACCTTTCAAAAATAGAGATTGAACTAGAATTTAGACATGAAATCACAAACCAATATTTATTACAAGATATTGTAGCATACCAATAATAAAAAATGATTAAGACTCAAAGAGAACCAAAATAAAACATACTTAAACACATGAAATCAAAGGTTATCGTGCTTGTTAGACTGCAATAGCACATCTACAAGAGGGGATTATGATTTATATGCAAAAGATATTCATATCAGCTATAACTTAATATGAATGACTATATGTAAACGAGATAACTCATACATAACCAAAAGAATAAGACACCAAAATGATATAACTTCTTACACAATTCATAATTTGGAGAAGAATCAAGATTTTCATATCAAGACCAAAATTGTAAAATTTCTTAAGAATTTTCTATTAATCTTAATAGCCAAAATTCTCCTCCCTTTGGGATTGGGAGGTTACAAATATAAATAAGCTTGGGATGGGGAAGGATTTATCTCTCAAGCAAACTCTAATAATGCATTTATAAAAATAGGGTTTTGATTTAACTTTTTAGGGTTGTGGAGTTTAAGCCTTAGGTTGTTAAAAGTGTTGAATATAGTAAATCAGGGTAAAAATGTGTAATAAATATAGCTAAATTGTAAACTATGACAAGAGTTGATCTGAGTGTTGTAGACAAGATCCAAGTGTCAAAACATTTCCTAGATAGTAGTGCCCTAACTAGACAATAGCATCAATGGCACTAGTGTCCTCTTTTTGGCATTAGTGTCCTATATGTAAAATTATTCTACGCTTTTAGGTGCACCTATGTCTAAGTCTATCAAGAATGTTCTTATCTGCATGAGTTTTGATTCGCTATTGGTGACCTCTTTTAACTGATTTGATATGTGAACCCTAAACCTCCATGTTCTTAGGCCATCTGATTGGTATAAGTAGTAAAGTGTGATTGTAGTAGGGTAAGTTAGACATCCTCAATACCCATTATGATGAGAGCTGTCTACATACCAATACTTTAAAGAGGGATCAAGCCTGATGTAGTTCTCTCAACTTAAATGATGGTGCAAGTGTAAGTGAAGCAAATATAAATGTCGATTTGAGTGTTTTTAAAACTATAAATCTAAGTAATCTTAGTTTTAAAATGTTGTATATGGTTGTTTGTAGAAATAGGGCAAAAGAGGGATTAATAACCTTGATTGTGTACAACTTGTAATGTGTTTATTTATATTATTTACATCTAATTTATATCTAGTGAATAAAGGGATAAAAGTCATGTATATATATTGTTGTAGTGTTTGTGTAGTCTTGAAATAGATTTAGGCCACTCTAGGTGGTTGCTGTTTTAAAAATATATCCGTTGGTGGCCAAAGGAATGAAAAAGACAATAGCACCCAAATTGGGACTCTAACACCATTGGTGTTACTGTCCAAATTATGGCACTAGTGTCCAGGTGGCAACACTTGAGGCATTAAGAGCCAGAATACTAAAGTGAGGGTTTGGGACTAATTTTGGTATGTTTAAAGATGTGTGTGGCCCACACAAAGGCTAGATAAGTATCTAAATAGGTCTTAAGATAGGTATAGGGTTAAGCTAGGGATGGGTGGTCTCAAGTAACACTCTTACTACTCACTTGTATCATTTTTAGATCATTACATTCCCCCCCACTTTATTCTTGAAATATAGCAAAACAAAATGACTAGGATAAATAAAAAAGCATACCTGGACTTACCTAAGAGGTGAAGCCTATGAATCTGAGTTTGAGTGTGTGAAGTATGCTCCATTACATTTCCTATAAATGAAACATGCGTAAATTATTCCTTACTTAAGAGATCTCTAAATAAAAAATTAAAATTGAGTAAATAGATAAGAGAGAGGAAAGTAATGAATACACATCACTGGGTATGCATATCAATGCATAAACCTGGAGATATCTTGTGTGTGTGTAGATAGTGATCAAATCAATGAATAGCTTAGATTGAGTTGATGGCTTGATCAATCCCCATGTGTGGGTAGTCAGAGTAAATATAGTTTTAATTCCATCATTACCCAATCCTGCTTGGTAGATCATGATATATTAATAGCTTAGATTAGACTGATGGTGTGTCCAACCCTCTCATGTAAGTGTCTCAAGAACTCAAGTAGACTATGACTCTATCATTGCTTACCCATATGTAATAGATGCATGTAAAATTGAAAATGTGTGATGTAAATTAACTATATAAGATGGCTCTAGGCCACTCAGAAACATTGAAATCTAAAACGCTTTTGAGCCACTCAAAAATATTAGGCAACTTTGGGCCACTCAAGAATGCCAATCATTGTAGAAGGAAAAATGTATTAATTTGGTGTGTAACTTGGAACATGGTGTGTGGTGTATACAATGTAGATAATGACATGGAGTTTGTCATTCCATCTAATCAATTGGTGCATAAGTGAGCATATAGAAACAATATGCCATGTAAATACCCCCAAATCTAATATCTAAGTATTTAGATTCTAGATTGAGTTGTAATAATTTATATCTGAGTATCTGAAACTAAAATAGAAATGATCATGTTGTGCATGATGCCCCCAATCTAAGTAAACTGGTATGAATTTGTGCTAAACTGAGCTAAAATTGGTAATCTATAACTGAATCTATGCAAACTTAGACTGTACCTTCTATTCTTTTTTGGCCAATCTAAAATTTCCTAAAACTGACACCATTAGATAGTAGCGCCATATATTATACAAAAACATTGATGGTGCTAATGTCCCAATTTGCGTGCTAAATTCTAACTATACTTTTTTTTGTGCAACTGAAACTAGTTTCTATGTCA
This sequence comes from Torreya grandis, assembly GCA_037957365.1. Lineage (NCBI taxonomy): Eukaryota > Viridiplantae > Streptophyta > Pinopsida > Cupressales > Taxaceae > Torreya > Torreya grandis. The sequence continues at coordinate 657,630 of JARHVA010001694.1, read as the reverse complement.
TTATTTTCCACTATGTTTTCCTGAAACTTATTTTTGTATTTTGTGCCTATGTGTTGAAAACTATACTCTAAGTGCATTCGGATAACCTGATCTCTATGACAAACCTCTATGAATGCCCCTTACTTTGAGGGGAGTTATTGAACCTGTGTAAGAATTGTCCTCAAAATAAAAAATGCTTTGTATGATATGTGCTAGCTGGAGCATATATGATATCTATGTAATAAAATAATATAATGTACATACAACATTGAAATGTAAGATAATCTAAGTATAAGTTTATAATTTATGATGTATCTTAGATCTACTATTCATAAATTTGTTAAGATAGATATAACAATGTAAACATGTATATGAGGAGCAAATATGAGTAATAAATTAGGTAACTACCTAGGGTGATGGGGTATGATGTCCATCAAAGTACCTAAGGAGGAATGATAAATGCATCAAGTCCCTCATGGCATCTAAAACTAGAGTGTGTAACAAGCAATAAACTTGAGTGTCATGACCATGATGCATACATGAAAGCATACATACAACACACATGAGGCATGCAAAGTAGGTCAAGGGGCCATAATTCAAGGGATATTGGCACATGTTACTAAATATTAGAAAGCAAGACATAGAAATAAGATTTTAAATGTCCACATACATAAACAACAAGCAAGTTGCCTTAGAGCCACATGAAAGGACATGTTTAAATGTCTGCATACACAATTAAAAAGGCACATACAAGAACATGGGCACATATCTAAAGCATACATACAATGAAAGGAAGTGGCATAGAGTCATAGAACAATGGCATTATCAAATGACCTCAAATAGATTTAAAAATGTAGAAACGCAATTAAGTCTAAATTAAGAAATCTATAAATGAAAGTATGCATGAACACGTGGTACAAATCCATATCAGAACAAAGATGTACATAAGCTGAGTCTAGAGTAATAGTAGTTGGTAATGAATCTGAGTAGTGTAGAATGATAGATATTAAGATATAACAATGTTGAATCTATGATTTAGAGTATATAAATATGTAACCTGGCAATCGAAACTGTGTATAAGATGCCCTCAAATGGATGAATGTATCAAATGAGGAATCTGTGTATTTGTGCATATGCCCCCAAAGGGTAGATAATAATAAATATAGATCTATATGATGGACCTGAGTCCTGTAAACATTTATGAACTCTTGACAGGAACAAGTGAAGTATGTATGTATGATAATAATTGACTATACTAAGATAGCTAACATATGTAGTACCTAGCAAGTATAAGAAGTGTAAACTTAACAATGTATATAGTCTATAATTTATATTTTATGAGGAAATATTTGAATATTTTTATGTTTTGACAAGCTACATGAAACTGAAACTATATACAAGGAGCAAGAATGAATGCAACTATGTACAAGTAAGGAGGAACATACTAATTGATGAGTCGCATGGGAGACTCACTATCAATGTGGCCTGTGTCAAAAATAGGAATGGTAACTTGTCATGAAGTGTGATTGATATGTTGTAGTTGAATTGAGTTGCATTATGAATCTAATTAATGTTTATTTTTGTATCATAATAATCATAATAACCTAGATTATTTCACTCATCATTATCATCTTGATTTTGAACCAATGGAATGCTAGTGTTGACTTCTATTATATTTAGATGAGCATAAGGAATTGCCTCATACTATGGAGTTGACCTTTCTGAATCGTGCTTTGTAATATCTTCTATGACTTTGCCCTTTGAAACTATACTTATTTTAGGCATATGGTGCTTTGGAGGCTCTTTTTTATAAAGCCTATTTTGAGATGCTTGTTGGCTTAGCATGATTTTGACTTTACAACTAAAGTTCTTGGTCTTTTTTTAATATTTTTTATGTATCTGGATATTTTATCTTGATAAAATGTATCTATGAATTATTTTTCTTAGGATGTTGAATAAATCTCAAACCTTGTTGATCAACATTATCAACTGCTAGAATAGGATTAATGATGTCATGGGCATGTTTGCCCAACCCTTGACCTTGATAATCAAACTGTTGTAGATAATTTTGACCAAACCCATACTACTTTGAAAGTGGTACCTCATTGTTGAGAGGTATATTTGTATCTTTTTCTTGCTTTACATATGCTTGTTGTACTATTTATTGCTCTGATTTTGTTTTGTGAACCTTTTGTTGTTAGGAGTTATGCTTGGGTAGCCACTTTTGTACTATTTCTGAATTTGACCCTTTTTTAATATGTTTCTTTATCACTGTGGATTTCTTAACTAATTTATCTTGTTTAAGTTCCTCATTAGCAATGATGTGTTGTATATTCTTTTTCAATGTTAAACATGAATATGTGTGATGACCATGCATTATATGGTATGCACAATAATATTTGTATCTCCTTATTGGACATAGAGGAGGTAGGTTGATCAACTTACCTTTAATCATTTTCAAATTTCATTTGAACTTATATTTGATCTTTACATAATTTTTAAATTACTAGTTGTAGATGCACTTTGTTGTGATTTATTATTTTGATATGTAACATTTCTTGCCACAAATTGACTAGGTGAAGATGCATACAGATGGTTGATATTAGTGTGCCGTAAAGGCTTTAATTTTGTAATGTGATTTTTCAATACTATAATATTTTTATGTAATAGTTGATTCTAATTTTGTAATTCTAAAATTAACTTGCTCATACTGATAATTTGATCACTTAGAGTCTCACAAGCGCAAACCCTAGTTGCTTCTGATTGAACATGTAGCCACACACCCTATAGAGAAGATATGAGAAGGGAAGGTTTTGAAGGATGCATACGCTAAGTATAGACATTAAAAACAATAGTATAAACTACCTCACCTCTTGGAAGAGTGATAGCATGGACCTAGTTAAAGGGAAAATAGTTATCACCCTCTTGGAGATGAGGAGGACGAAAAGAATCTTCTTTATCCATGAATTTGGCAATGTCACATGGAAGAGGGTTTTTAGGGTAGAATATATCAGGGCTGAAAACCCTAACACAACCACTAAAAATAGGAAACAAAAGGATAGAAGCCTTGACAACATCTAGGGCTAGGGTTTTGACAGTATTCAAAATAAGTCAAGTTCACCAAATGACTTAAATTTTTAGGGTTATGGAGTTTAATTTCTAGGTTGTTAAAGGGGTTAAGTATATTAAATTAGGGTATAAATATGTAATAAATATAGTCACTAATTTGTAATATAATTGACCTAGTTTGACCTTTCTAAAAATAGAAATAAATGATGTAATCAAGTACTTAGTTGGAAATTCACTAAGATAGGAGCTTTGGAGGCTATAAAATGGGACAAGAGTTATCAGAGTATCACAGATGGGATCTAGATGTCAAAACACTTATTGGATAGTAGCAACTTAATTAGACAATATAACAAATAACACTAGTGTCCTCTGTGTAGAACTATTCTAAGCTTTTATGTGCACTTGTATCTGAGTCTGCCAAGCCTGGTCTTATGTGCATGAGCTTTAATTAACTTTTAGTAACTTATTTTGACTGATTTTATATGTAAAACCTAAACCTCTCTATTTTTAGGGCATCCCTTTGGTACAAGTAATAAAGTGTGATGTTAGTAGGGTAGATTGGACATCCTCAACACCCTATTGTGATGAGAGTTACCTACATACCAATACTCTAAGGAGGGATCAAGCCTGATGTAGTTCTCCCCACTTAAGTGATGGTGCAAGTGCAACTGAAGCTAGTATGAATGTTAGCTTGAGTGCTTTGAGTGTGTTTGATACTAAAAATCTGAGTAATCTAAGTTTGGGAATGTTATAGATAGTTCTATGCAGAAGTAAGATAGAATAAGGATTAATAATCTTGTATATATATATATATAATGTTTTAGTGCTTATGTGGGTCTTAAAAGAGGTTTAGGTTAACCCTAGGTGGGTGTTGTTTTAAAAAGATGTATGTTGGTGGACAAAGGTGAGAAAAGGAAAATAATGCACAAACTGGAACACTAGTACCATTGGTGTTATTATCTAAATTATGGCACTAGTGTCTACGTGGTATAACCTAGGCACTAAGTTTCATGATGCTAAAGTGGGGGTCTATGACTATTTTAGGGATGTTTAGGAATGCATGTGGCCCACATGAAGGTTGGATAAGTGTCAAGTAACACTCTTATCACTCAAGTATTTTTTTTAGATGATTACATACTTACAACCAAATCTCATGCAAAAGATGTGTGTACAACCATCATCCTAAAATAGATTTTCATAGATAAAAATACAATATATACATGCAACCTATATTTGGAACCAAAGTTTCAACTTTAACAAAAACATGAAAGTATATATTTATATTTAGATGGGTGTTGATGTGGCAACGTTAGCTGAAGAAGATGTTGGAGTGATAGTTAGAGGAACTAAATTAGCTACTAAGGTTCCTTGTGGGATCAAAACTAGATGAAGACTCTATTAGAATTTGCATGACTACAAATCCTAAAAATTGGGAACCTTGAGATGATGTAACAACACTAGCAGTTGGTTGTGTGGTTAGCACTGACCCTAAAGTTGCCTCTTTTAACCTAAGTTCTTTGAATAATGTATGTGATACTTCAAAATCCTTATTAATGATGTCAAAATCGATCAAGGAAGGTTTAAAGAGCTTGATGGCCTCAACCATCAACCTTGTCTATTTAGCTTCTGATCTCTTAAATTCTACTCCCAAAGCTTCAACTCTCATCGCCTTATCCTTAGAAAAATTTACCAATTTTAAAATTTCATTGTTGTTCTTATGTTGAGTGCCTTCAACTTCCTCCTTGATGTTGTTTGCAGTTTCTTGGAGGAGGTTCTCAAAATTTACCCTATTGACTAGTTCACCTATAGGATTAATCACATTAGTGACCCTCGTGTCTTTTATAATTTCCAAGGCCTCATTTTCAAGATTCATAAAATGTCTCGATAGCGTCTTCATTTGGTTATGCTAATTGAATTAAGCATCCCTTTTTGTAATTACATAGTTGAGGAACCATGATACATCCATGCTGGACATTAAATTCAATTGGTTGAAGGCACTGGTTCTGGAGCATTAAACCAAGAAATTCAACATTTTCTCTAGCTCTTTCATTTATTTCTAAAGTTTGGTCTTATTTGGTTGGCTTCCTTCATTAAAAACCCAAATATTATACAAAATGTTGTACAACTTAGTAGTTGCACTCTGTACATCTTCAATTATCTCTCAAGAGAATGTATAGTTTGTCTCTGTTATAGATTTTGTTGTGCTTCTTCTTTGCTTTTGTATATTTATTTCATGGATTCACTTGTTGAGTCCATAAAAGCATAAAAGTCTTTAGCATATTTGTTAGGATCCCCAAGATTCCTTTTAACTTTCTTGGCTAGGGGGGATAAATTTTATCTTTCCTCAAATTCATTTTTTTTCACTTGTAACCAAATTCAAAGCCTTCCTCTTCCTCGCCCTTTGGATGGTCCCACTCTTTTTGTCAAACCAAGTAGAGACTATGGAAAATTCAATAATAACTAAATTATGCCTCTTATTTTGCTTTCCCTACATCTTTCTAACCCATTTGGGAACAATAAGTTCCCCTTCTCCTTTTAAAAGAATTGGGTCTTCTGAGACAGAGGGTAGAGGAGGTGTTATTGTTTGTAGTGCCAATGATGCACTTATTTGTATTGTGAACTAGAGAGGTGAATAGACAATTATATCCCATGGTCAAGGCTTCGTTTATGAGTTTATCTCATGTATGAATCTGGTCAAGCCAAGAGTCTTTTTAATTGATATTGTGGTTGACTATATAGGGGATGTTTGTGGCATATGTAATTCTAATTAGGCTAAATTCTTTGGATGCCTCAATTTTTTCCTGTGTAAGTGCTTTAGTAAAAAAATTTGCACATTGTTGATCTGTCGGGCAATACTACGCTAGATGTTGTTATTTTCAACATGTTCATGGATGAAATGAACTTGTACCTCAATATGTTTACTCCATTCATGAAATATTGGATTACAAATAAGCTTCATTGCTCCTTCATTGTCTACATGAAGAATTGTTGGTTGATTCTATGGTAATCCAAACCATTCAAGTATACGTCTGACCCAAATCGCTTCATAGATAGCTCCTCTTGCAATGCAATATTCTAATTCTAGGGAGGACATTGAAACACAATTTTTCTTCTTACTCCCCCATGATATCAGTCTAGATCCCAAAAAGAATACAAATCTTAAAGTGGATTTCCTATCATTAATGTTCCCTACATGATCTGAATCTGAGTATCCTGTTAAGAAAAAGTTATCATTCTTCTTGTATTCTAGGCCAAAATCCATAGTTCCCCTAATGTAACTCAATACTTGCTTTGCTGCTTTCTAGTGACAATCTTAAGCTCGTGTATGAACCTTGAGAGATAACTGATAGCATATTTGATGTCTGGCCTAGTGTAGGTCAAGTAAATGAGACTCCCCATTGATTGTTGATATAAAGTTGCATTTACCTGTGGTGAAGGATCTACTCGATCTACTTGAGACAGTTGAAGTTTTGTCTCCATATGTGTGGTAATTAGTTTTCTATTCATCATTTGAAATTTCTCAATCATTGCACTGGCATATTTGATCTGAGATTAAAAAAATGTGATTTTCTCTCTACCAAACTTCTAAGCCAAGGCAATAATGCAGAAGCCCAAGATCTATCATGTTGAATGATCAATTTAGATCTTTTTTTGTTGATTCAATCATCTTCACTGAACTACCAGTGATGATTAGATCATTGAAATATAAAACTACAATTACTATCTCCCCCTTTGTTGTTTGAGGTAGAGATTTAGATCATATAGAATCCTTTTGAATCCATATTTCAAGAGATGCTCATCAATCTTGATATACCATGCCCTGGGAGTTTATTTAAGACCATACAATGATTTTACAAGTCTACAAACTTTATCTTATTTTGAAAAAACCTCCTAGTTGAGTCATGTAGACTTCTTCATATATGTCCCCATTAAGGAAGGCACTTTACAAATCCATTTGATGGACTTTCTAGACAAACTGTGCAACTAGAGCAAAAATCATCCTGATAGTTTTGATCTTTTTTATGGGAGCAAATGTTTCCTCATAGTCAATGCCTTCTTCCTGAGCATACCCTTCACAACCAATCTTTCCTTGTGCTTTTCAAGACTACTATCTACTTTGTACTTCATCTTGAAGATCCATTTGCATCTGATTGGCTTCTTTCCTGGTGTAAGATCTACAAGCTGCCATGTTTTATTTTTCATCAATGAATTATATTTTGCATTCATGGCATATTTCCAAGGTTTCAAGTGTGGGGCTTCCTAAACTATAGAGGGCTTGACATATTCAATAGCTATACTCATTAAGGCCAAATTGACCTCACCATGAACCATACCATGATTCCTTGGTCCAATGGTGGATGTGTTTGGAACACCATTCAAGTCTACATCTCTAAGTGTATTTGTATACCATTTAGGCATATGTTGAGTATTTATTATGTGTGGTGGAGCTACACCATCATTCCTATCATCATTACTATATCCATCTGGGATTTTATAATATTATATATTTTTTATGGGATTGATTTGTTTATCAGGTACACTTCTAGAAGGATCTTCTACTTCTTTTCAAAGAATTCAACATCCCTGCTAGTGTAGATTTGTCTATTTTTTTGATCTATTATTCTATAGGCAAGTGTTTATTCACTGGACCCAAAGAACACATATGTTTGGGCTTCCATATCAATTTTAGTCCATTTCACTTTGGGAATGTGCATACTTGCTTGGCATCCAAAAACTCGAAGATGAGCTATAGATGGCTTTTTCCCTGATCAGGCTTCAAGTGGAGTTACTCCATTAAGAGCTACAATGGGTACTCTATTGAGTAGATATATGATAGTTTTGACAACTTCTACCTAAAATGCCTTTGTCAACCCTGAATCATGTATCATACATCAGAGCATTTTTACAATAGTATGATTCCTCCGTTCAACAACTACATTTTGTTGTGGTGTATGTAGAGGTGATATTTTATAATGAATGTCATTTTCTTACAAAAAATGCTTAAACTCATTATCGGTAAATTCCCCCCAATGATCTAAGTGGAGGGTCTTGATTTTTTTACCAGATTCTATTTCAAAATCCACTTTAAACTTCTTCAAAGTTTCAAAGGCTTGACTCTTTGTTTTTAGACAATAAACCTACATTTTTATGGAATAATCATCAAAAAAGATCGTAAAGTACTTAAATACAACATGGATAGGTGTCATTGGTCCACATAGATTAGTGTGAACTAGATCAAGTTTACCATTGGATCTATAGATACTTTTCTAAAATGGAACTCTATGTTACTTACCTGCTAAGCAATCATGATATTTGTCTGTACCAAATTAAGAGGTGGTAAACCTATTACCATTTTATAGTGATGGAGTGTGTCAATATATCAAAAATTGATGTGATTAAATCTTATGCCATAATTATGTTGACTCTGTGTCTTTTGCTATGAGTGTTTGATTATTTTTATGAATGAAATTAAGCTGAAACATACAATTCACATTGGATGCTCGTGCAACAATTTTGAAATTTATGGATTTGTCTCTTATCAAACATAATTTATTTCCACCTTTACAGTCAAAGTCAATCTTCGAATTGTGGTCTAAGAGTTGACTTAGTGATAACAAGTTTTTGGTTAAACTAGGTACATAAAGAACATTTGTGATTCTACATGTTTCATGCCTAGGGGTAAGGCAATGTTACCAATTCTTTGCACATTGTATGATGTATCATCACCCAAAGAAACATAAGTTTTATTAGGTGTGTCCTTCAAAGTGAAAAAATAATCTTGTCTACCTGTCATGTGTTAGGTTGCACCTGAGTCAACATACCATATATCACTTTGTGATATAATTTCATCATGGATATTTGCAGAGTACTGGTAGTCATTTTCCTCATCATGTTCTTCTTGTTTGACAATATTGCCTTGTTGTTTTGATTTCTTCTGCCATGTCCCCTTTTTCTATCCTCATGGCTTATTGAAAGAGTTAGGGGATGATTGTTGGTTAGAGGATTTCTGGCCACTAGAAGATCCTTTTTTGAAGGTATTATACCAACAATCTTTTAGTTCATGTTTCTAATGACCAAAAATGAGACATTATTTATGGGACTTTCCTCTTTGTGAATTATGCCTTGAATTATGTTTTGATCAAGATTTGACTAGTTTCTTTCCTTTCTATTGATGAGAATCTAGTAAATGTTCTTCTTGGTTGTCATGAGTATTGAAAGACACTTCATGTTGTAACATATTCACCAATTTTTCAAAACTTGGTTTTTTTTCTATGACAATCAAATCAGTCACAAAAATCTTGTATGAGGGTGACAGTGCTCTCAAGACAATAGGTACAAGAGAGTCATCTAAAACTATCTCACCCAAAGATTGAAGTGATGCCCTCAGTGTTGCAACACATCTTAAAAAGGCCTCCACTATTTCTCCTAATCTCAATTTGAGAGAGTGGAGTTGACTTTGAACATGCAGAATACTGATCTCACTTTTGGCCTCATATATAGTTTGGATCTTGTCCCAAGCTTCCTTAGCTATTTTGGATTCACAGATCTATGGTTGATATTAATCCGATACTCTGAACATGATTATTAACTTAGCCTTTTGGTTGGCTTTGTCAAACTTACATTGTTGATCAACGTCTATTGCATTTAGGGTATACGAGCCATCTAATACAAACCAAATTTCTTCAAACTCTAGTTGAGTTCTAAGCTTTGTCTTCTAAGTAGAGTAGTTGTCACCTTTGAAGAGCTATGAATTTAGCAAAAACAATTTTGGAGCCTGTGCAGCCATTATCAAGACTGCGAGTGATGGATTGGTTCCTTATCACTCTAGGTATATAGGTCTCCTTTTCTATATACTATCAAACCGATATACTAGACCTTTCTTTATATGTGCCCTTCTTTTATACCCATTGGTACAGAGAAGAAGCTCACCCTTTCTATATACCTGACAGTACAGGAAAGAGTCGTAAATATATGAGAAAGAATATGATACTTGGTACCTAGATAATACTAAAAAGGGTTTGTCTAATCACTGTCACCTACTTAGATGGATTTCTACATACACGTGCATAACCTCGCCATATACTTGGAAATTCCACTTGTTAGGATTTGCATCTTTTGATTGTAACAAATGGGTAAATGAAGGGAAGGCTATGAGTGTATGTGCCTTATTTTTCCCTAACGATTTAAAGGGTCTATGTCCAGACGTTGTTATTGTAGCTATGTTAGGTGTTGTATGCAGTAACTAAAGTGTGATGGCATTACCTATAAATGTGAGTCAAAGGCATAGCTATGACTGAACACTACATTGAGTTTAAAAACTTGTGATTTTATGTAATATAATATATAATTTCATGCACTACAATATGAAAAATAAATTTACAATGCTTTCAAAACTAAAAATTCACTTTTTTGTGGTTGGGCTCTTTGACCTCTTTTTGGCAAAAAAATCACTTTTTTTTTAATTTTGCTTTTTCTCTCTCTTTTTTTTTAATATGACTTTTTTGCTAAATTAGTTAGTTATGATTAAATTTAACGGTTTTATATATTTAGAGGGATCACTAAAATTTTCAACAAAAAAAATACTTTTAGGGGATTTGAACCTCCCACCTATGCTTTATTAAAAATACTTTCCACTAATTCGCCTATATAGCATTTCAAATATTAAAAAGGATAAATAGGTACTTAAATGCATAGAACTCTAATTTTAAAGAAAACCAACCTCCCATATAATACCATAGGTCAGCCAATAAGTAGTTTTTATTTAAAATTGCAGTAAGGGAATTTTAAGTGGGATGGTTTTAAGGATTCAGCAGGCAGTTTTTGGTTCTAAAGAGTTGGTTTGGCGCTTTAGATTGAATTTAATCACATATTTACTGCAATTTTGAATTTGTAAACTCAAAATAAAAATTTAAGACCAACCTCTTTTGAATTAGTGTCAAAGTGAGATATCCAGATTTGCAAATTGGAAACTAGCATTAACTTTGGCATGAGTTTTGAGAAGGTTTGCAAGATTCTTCAAATATTAATGCCACTAGATACATGCCTAGCTCACTATACTTCCAATATATAGATGCCAAGATTGATAAAGACACCAAGCTTGATAAATTTGAGACATTTTTTTTAAACGTTGATCTCCTTGTGATGTCATTAATCCTCCAATGCTCTGTATGTTGGGTGTGAGTTATTCAAGCCTCACGGCTTCTTAGGTAGACTGCTCACGTTTGACATTTTTAATGCCTTAACATTTCCTTATCATAGCTTCCAAAGGACCAAAGAAATACCAAAATGGAGACCACCACTTATGTAGGTTGATGCACATCATTTTGTAGTGTCAAAGAAATATATTGCATGCTTTTATTGCTTCTCTTTTTGTCTGCAACCTCTACAAATGTGTGGAAGTGTACGAGCTTCTCCTCGTGGGTGCATAATCTCTTAGGTTTTAGGAAAAGAGAGCTCAGGCTTATCCTTCATGTCTCACAATTCTAGGCTCAGAGATTTGTGAAGCTATGATACCAGATATGGAGGAACAAAAAGATTATATTCATTCCAACATGAAATACATTGCAGAGCTTCATATTTATACAGGAATATGAGCTCGTAATAGTTCCTATAAAACAAGAGAGATAAAATTGAAATAAATAGAATATCTCCCAAATATTACATGGGAGTACCAAAATGCCAAGTTTAAAAGATATACGTGATTTACTAACCTAAATAATCCAACAATCTATATACGGTAAATAATCGTATACTAATTACAAATAATTATGATTAATTAAATATTACTCATTTATTTATAATGGTGAATTAATCACCCTAATAATATTTGCATATTCATTTTATATACTTTAGGGCCACAATTTAACGTAATTATGCCATATGGAGCACCCTCAGGGCTTCAAGGACTCAAAGGCATGGGAACACAAGCACTTGGGCCTTTTGAACTATGTATGTTTATGTAAATATTCTGTGTACTAGAATGTCAACACATGGTGTGATCTTAGGGACTTAGAGGCATGGGGACTTAGAGCCATGGGACCATTAGTTCATTGACTAAGTATATCTTCTTTGAAATTTTGGACCAACATAATTGTGCCACTCATCATCTTCTCGATGCTCAAAATATCAAAGGTATTATACTGTAGGAGCTCAGAACCATTAGACTGTTTTAATAATTCTATGGTTCTAGATTGATGAAAATATGCCAAGTGTCAAATACTTAGAACTCGAAATCTTGGGACCATTAGACTGCAAGAACTCAGAAGCATTAAACCATTAATTGTATGACCGATATATCAACCCTTCATTTACATTCAACATCTATGCAAGAATGAAATATAATATATATGTAATTCCTAGAATATTGGAAGAAACAATCATCAATGTAATACCTCTTCCGCAACATTTACAACAAATGTAGCTTTTCTTAATAAACACACAACATGTTATTCAATTATTATTTTTGCTCATTACTACTCCTTACCCACTTCACACTCATAAGCACTTAATTAAAAAAACATAAAATATAAAGACACATCCCTTTTGACATTCCTTACACCATCGGGGTAACTATTAGTTATCTCACTTTGAATATGACTACATATTTGGAGTAAACAAACTGATGGTAAAGGCTTGTTTATAGTATTAGTCATGGATTGTTATTGAGTTCATACATGTCAATGTCTTATACAAAACTACTAAAACGAATTTGTTAACAATTTTTTACCATTGTTCAAGCTACAAATGTTATGGTTAGTGATATATTGGATTTGATTTAATTATGTGATAGATATTTTCATTTTCCATACCTTTTACAAGTAAATCCCAAGCAAAGTCATCTCTTTTATATATCACTGAGCAAAAACTAGACAACACTGCAAAACTTCATTGGCATCTTGATATATGATTGAAGGGTGGAAGTGAAATGAACACGGTTAAAGCCTAGTAAGGTGATGTTGTGGACGATGGATGAGATGGATTTTTGGTTGATACGTTTGATTTCACATAGGAAGCTTCACTCTACTCAACATCTTCCCTCATCATGGCTTTTTCTATAGACAGATGCACAAAAGCCTCTATATAAATCCCTTGCACATATACCAATAGCCATTAACAGTTAAATTAGATGGATATATAACTGTATTTATTGTTTTTTTTGTGGCATAAAGTATAATCATTTTTTTGGATATTTTATATAATATGTAAGGTGAAATTTTGGGTGGACCCTAAAAAAAGTAAAGGACTAAAATAAATTTATACATTGTCTCATATATTTGTTTCTACTATTTAGCATTTGTTGTGATTTTATAAAATAAAATCCTTGACACATGAGATGGTTCCTCTGGTGTTTCGTGTCAGATATAAAAAATGCCCTGGAATATGCATGCCAAATGTGGAAGTATACATAAGGCACTCTACTAAGAAAGTGACCATGGAAAGTATAATACCAAAAATCAAAACAATCGATGCAAATAAATGTCAAGCTTTTAATTCTTTCAAACATAGATAAAATTCAGTTAAAGAACACAAAAAAATGAATACTTAAGCCAGTTAAATGAAACTATCTTTCGAATGTGATAATTAGCGAAACATGTTTATTTCGCACACAAGAGACTTGCATATAGATAAAAGAGTATATATAATAGAAAATGAGCCTTTTGCTATAGATTTTATTGCCAATAAATATGATAATTCACTTTTTGACTTGGAAGAGGAGGATATAAAATATCTACAACCATAATTATGATCAATAACAAACATGGACAAATGATGGAATCTCTTGTACCTAGTATGTCAAAGAAGTGACTCGTTTATCAATGATAATTATAAGAACAATGTAATATCACCTATTCCACTAGAGAAAATGAGGTGGTATAACCATGACAATTGATTCAGGTTGCAAAATGGGCTCTGCCCCAGTATGAGCTTAGTCTAGGTAGAGACAATGAAGTCACTTCCCTTACCTTCCCTTGCCTGCAATACATGTCAATCCAGGGAAGCAAATGCATGTTATTATTTGTTGAATATGTGCCTTAAGTTATGGATATGTGTTAATGGTGTGGCTATCAGCATCACACATTATATTGATATGTCACACTGAATCAACAATTACTAAATCATATGGTTTTCATGAAAGCAAAATAGATTTGATATGCATCATTTTTTTTAAATAAATGATAATAAAAATATTAAAATTTTGAGTATAATTTTTAGTAAATAAAATATAATATAGTAATTATATCTATAATAATAAATAATAAATTGTATATATATAAGTTTTGTAAAGCAAATGAATGTAACTTGTAGTCATACCTCACTCGAAACCCATGACTGTCAACCCCATCTCACCTTTTTTGCATGAAGTGTTAAGAAAATATAATCTTATATTTTTGGTGGAGGTGACAAAGTAAAATGAGGTTGTGTTCCTTCATACAGTGTGCTAATGCACTATGCGAGGAAGAGACATTTTGTTTCACAATGAACTTGAATAATGTCGAAGTGGTGGAGAATTGCAATCCTATAGATAACATGCAAGTGGTGAAATATTTCAAGGTGATTCAAGTGGTGAGGGTGATGGAAAATGATATCCTGCACCAAACCCAAATTTAGGGTAGTTATTGGATTTAAATGACTTGCACCCATTGTAAATGGGTGTGCAACTTGCAGGGTGGTAGGATCTTTGATTAGAAATTTTATATTATCAAAATTGGATAACGATGTTATGAGGTTGATTTGATAGGGTTCCACTCCTGATGTATGACTCAAATAAATGTTGCAATGTCATTGAATTGGGGACAAGACATTGAGGTTCTAAATTTTATTTTATAGATTTTGCGCATACACTACCAATATATTAACACCTAGAGAAATTACATATAGAAACACCATACTCATACCCATGGAAGAAAGGCAAGGCCATACAAACCATGCAAGTGGTGAAATATTTCAAAGTGCGTTGGGTGGTGATGATGAGGGGCAATGACAGGTTGTTTTAGGTGATATCATACACCAATGGGCCTATATCATACACACAACTTGACTTCAAGGTAGTTATTGGATTTACATGATCTATACCCATTACAAAGGAATATCTAGATTTCAGAGTGCTTGTATATTTTATTGGCTATTTTCTATTATCAAATGGATGCAAATGTCATGAAAGTTGATTTGATTATGGAAGGGCTCCACGTTCAATGTGTGGATTGAATTAACAATGTAATGCCATTGATGTTGGGGGAATACATTGATGTTCTAGAGTCTATCTTGTTGCTTTCATTCGTTAAGAACATATGGAAACATCATAGTTTGACCCTTGGAATAAAATATAACCAAAATTGGAGACTACATTTCTAAGCATAAAAAAACATAAAATCTAAGGGAGCGTTGGTCAAGAAAAATATATTCTGGAAGGATTATTAAAACAAATTTTAGAGTATTATTATTTGACATTTTGTGCATAAGAGGTGATATGGGTTTAATGGTAATGAGGTTCGAGTGAGGTACGAATATCAATTTACATTCTTTTGTTTTATAAAACCTTGCTTTACCAAAATAGAAAATTACATCCCTTCCAGCATAGATTACATTGTTCAGTATGGTAATTGCAACCTACATAAAGGAAGCTATAAGAGCAATGCTGGTGCTTAATTTGAGATACATCAGACCACCATACCAGGTGGAGAGAGTATGTAAATACTGGTGGGAATTCAAATGTAGGTTCAATATACTACCCAAAATTGGTAGTGATTGTGGCCCTGGCAATAATTTCACCTTTCCTCCAATCACTGAATAAAGAGAAATAAGCACTAATATTACGAATACACTGGTTTCTATTAAGTGTTATTGAGAATGAGAATGGAAAAACCTTGGAAATATTTGTATCCATATCTATTTGGATATGGCAACTTACATTGGTTGATTAGATTATATAAGACGCATCTTTCATTTAAGAAGCCTTTTCCATTTTTCATCAAATTAGGTTTTTTACAATTAAAAAAATCAAAATGTTTGTTTAATTATTTTTAGACTTCTAAAATTGACACGTGGTGCATTCTCTACATTTTAAGACATATTTTTAGATATTTGACATCTATTTTTTATTGAGATGAACCTTATTTCCATCATGCATTAGGTAACTGAAATAGTGTGATGGAATCTAAAAATTACATGATAGGAGTGAAATTTCAAGAAATTTTGCATGTGTATCTACCTATGTTTCTTTGAGTCCATCCCCTGAAATACCTTGTCGTTGCCCTTCACCATCACCGCCCAACTCACCTTGAAATATTTCTCCAGTTTCATGTTTTATATGGCCTTACCTTTCCCCACCACTACGCCATTAATTGAGCTCATGTGAAATGGAAATTCTCCTCCCCACAGAGTTCATTGTTACACAACGCTTCATGAACAAAAGGTAAGATGAGGTCATTAGTCAGTTATTTCAAGTGAAGTAAAATTGTTGATTTATACTCTTTATCTTTACAAAACCCCAATTTATGAAAATAGAGAATTACATCCCTTTCAGCATAACTTACACCTTTAGGGCAACTAGTAGTTTATTTATTGTTGAGACCTGAGAGCATCTAATTTTTTAGAATATACGGGAACTATTTTCCACTTTAAAGAGATAATTGTGCTTATAGGCATTATAAAGCTGAAAGTACCAGTGAATTAGTAATAACAAAGATTACCTTTAAAAAGTTCACAATTACATTGTTCCTTGGTGTAACAAAAGCCCTAAATATATTATTTACTTATTATTTGAAATCCACATCACTCATAAAACCATGCTCAAGTGAAAGCTAGTAAATTATGCTCCACCTCGTACATCATGGCCTGCAAAACTACCAACACATAATGATTCAAGGGGCAAGAGTGACCGTTGGACAAGCACAGTTTCTTAGACAATGTTTAAATCATCAACAAGCTTAGCAGTTAGCAACTGCATTTGACTTAAAATAGACTTCACACATGAAGTAATAATTAAGAGCTCTAGGGTTTGAAGTAATAATAAGAGCTCTAGGGTTTAGACCATTTTTATTAATTATACGGATTTTCCCTTAGAGGGCATTACAATTTACAATTTATGAGTTACGAATAAAATTAGCAACACTTGGCAACTTAACCACATGCTTTGGCTAAGACAACTATGACATCTGCATAACCATATTATCCAATAACTTGTTTAATATAAACAATTCAACATTTTGAAAGTGATGTGGTAACTCCTCGAGTGATGTGTGACATCACTTCCAATCAAGCTCTATGATTTTCACTGTTATTGGTTTTATTATGGTTGTTGTACAATATATATATCACTTCAAATACAATTATTTTTCCCAAAAAAATTATCCTTGTGCCTTCTTCCTTATACATAAAACTTGATTACACACCACTTTTTGTCTATATTTCTAGTCCTACAAAAAAAAATATAGTCTTCATCATCTATTTATTACTTCAATATTTTTTTAGATTTATATCATAATGACCATTCCAAATAAATAATTAAATCTGTCCTATATTAAATATTTCTATTTACTTTATTAAATTATAATATTACTACCCAAAAAAAATCAACATAAACTATAAAATAAATAAAAGTTAGTCACAACATATTATGTAACTTCCAATTCTTTTTGTATAAAAATAAATATAAATATTTTTTTATATTTATAAAAAAATTAACTCTTATATAACCCTGGTTAAAATATGATTATTATTAGTATTTAGACATCCATTACACATATTTATTATGAAAAATATTTTACGTCATAAAAACTTTATCAAATTTTGACATGAATAAATTTGATTGGCTCTTCCAAATTTTTGTATTTATTTTTAAATTAAAAATAACACCATGCGAGTAGCAAAATTGTTTTTTCTATCCTATTACATCCAAACGTTTTTGAAAGAAATACAAAGAAATTTTATCACAAAATTAGATATTTGTTGCTTTTTATGAAACATTGAGAAATTATATCACAAATTTTAAGAAAAATATTCCAATGTTTGTTAAAATATGTATTTTCATATATAAATATATATAATAATGTTTCAAATTTTATAGAAATCATAAACAATGAAGGTAGTGAAATTATATTAAACCTTTTTCATAAAATTTGATTTTTTATAAAAATTATATTAGAATTAATAAATATATGTGTATTGATGAGATGTACATGAATTTATAAAATGATTTGGTTGTTTCAATTATTACTTAGGTTTAAATCTCAATATAATATTTGAGGTTGGTTGTGGGTGATTGTTGGTATTTTTGGGTCGGTTATGGTTGATTGTTGGTATTTTTAGGTTGGTTATAGTCGTTGATGGTATTTTCGAACTGGTTATGACCGTTCGTTTATATTTTCAGGTTAGTTGTGGCCATTGTTAATAAATCTAATACTTGTGATAGATAATCACTTGAATATTTGGGCCCTTGATTATGTCCTAGATCAATTGGGACTTTGGACAAAAACAAAGTACTATCTAAAAATAAATCTATGTACATGTTTTGACTTTGATTTTATTAGATCTTCCTTATTATAAATTTTTTATAACAATTATTTATTCAACATTACCTTTTAAATGTTATTATATTTTGTAATAAGAATCTTTTATAACTTTTATTATGTACTATAATTTTTTAGAAAGATTAAAAAATTAAAATATGATCATTTAATCATCAAAATTAGTTTTCAAAAAAATCACATGTTGAAACAACGATTCTTATATTAAAAATAAAATATAATACTACAAAATTAATAAAACAACATTTATATTAAATAATTATATAAATATATTATTGATAATTGAAAAATTGAAATTTATCTTATAATCTAAAATTTATTCAACTTTAATTTATAAAAGGCAAGACTTCCCTTATAACCAATTTAAATAAAGATTGGAAAATCACTCAACTCACCATGATATCCGTATAATTAAATAGTAATGTTAATAAAGAAACAATTTTATTTAAAATGCTCGAAACGTATCAAAAATTTAAAAAAAATAAACTTTTAAGTACTTCAAAATTCTTCTCCCTCCAAAAAATGATGTAAGAGTTGACTTCAAACGCCAATCATTCATAGAAAATAAGAGCAGACCTGAAATTTGATTGTCTTTGGACCATTTTAACACATTTTAACTATATTACACAATTAATGAAAAAATTATTTTCATATTTAAATATTAAATTTATAATATATACATTGATTTGTTTAAATATTTAATATAATATTTAAAAATAAATAAATTTAATAATAAAATATATTTTAGAGTAATTTTTTAATGTAGAAGTTCAAAGTTACAACTATCTACCATGCAATGTGAAAAAATCATGATAACCACTCACTTCTCTTTTCATTTATTTTATCTTCTATTCTCACTTGAATCATTTTCGATGTAATTTAAAAGAAATTTTAATTAATACTTTTAGTTTTCCCATTTCAATTCATTTTCAAATGTAATTTAAATGAGTTTTCAATATATATATATCATAGTTATTAGGAGATTGGGGGTAGGGTACTAGTACTTGAACAAGAGATGCTATTTAAGTTAAGGTATGTGAGTAAATAAATAAAGATATGACCAAATTGTATGGAAAAGTTTTTATAAAAAAATATGAGTATTAGAATTAGTACGCGGTCCTTATTTCTATATTATAATTTTTTGATAATTATAATATATATATTTTTTCATTTCAACATTTTTCAATGTAATGTTAAAAAATTGTAATTAATATTTTTTTCTTCTCATTTCATCTAATTAAAAAAAAATTGAAAGAATTGTAACTAATATTATTTTCTTCTCATTTCATCCATTTAAAAAAAAACATGAATTGAATTGTTCTTATTTTTTAAGATATATTACTTTAATTATTTTAAATTAATATAATTAAAATAATTTTCATTTTCAGTCTTTAAAAAAACTTGTTCAATATTATAATAATAAAATAATATGTATATTTTTAAAAAATTATTACTTGTTCAAAAATTATAATATACTATACAATTATTTATATAATAGTCATAAAATAATATTAATATTTTGAAGAATTTATTATTTATTCAAAAATTATAACATACTATACATCTATTTATATATATATAACAAATAATAATATCCTATACTTTTTTTTAATATATATAAAACAAATAATAATATACTATATTTTATTTTAGTGTATATTTTTTAAAATATATGTATTATATTTTTTGAACTGTAATGGTGTGAGAATATTAAATTTAACATAATTAAATTAAAAAATAAAAAACAAACATTAAAACCAAAAACTAACAAAAATATAAAATAAAACCAAAGAAATAAAAATTAAAAAAGAATAATTATTTAATAACATGATGAGTGAATTATAATTTTATTGTGGTAAGTTTATTTACTTCAAATTTTAAACAAATTAATTATGTATTTACTATGTTAAAAATATATATAGTAGGTGAATTATATTTATTATTATGATAATTTTATTTACCTCAAAATAAAATATATATTAAAATTTTGTTGTGGTGATTTTATTTATTTCAAAATAAAAAACAATTATTTATTTACTATGCAATATTTGATGAGTGCTTATAATTATAAGATAATTATAATATATAATTTTTATAAAACACTTATATATAATACAGTAATATTATATCCTATTAAATAATATAATATTGTTATAAAATATATGATATAATATTATATTGTTATATTATAATATTATATGTAATATTATAATATATTATACTAACATATATATCTTAAATAAATTTATATAAAATATAATTATAATATCATTATCGAGACATTTATATTGTTTCTTTACATAAATTTATTTAAGATATATATTAATATATATAGTTTATAGTTTCTATTTTATGTAGTTAAAATAATTACAATTTATTAAAAATTCAATTTTATATAAATTTATCAGTGTATTTTTTCCTTAATAATAAGTTATATGATCCAAAACATATCTTGATAATAAATTATAAATTGTGATCTAAAACACATCAATTAATAAATAAATTTCTAATTTATTTTTAAAAAAATTCTTATCATTTTACTCTCCGAAATATAAAATGTTTAATCTTTTTCATCATTTTAAAATCTTAAAAAAATACACTTTTTACTCTTAGAATGTTTTATTTAAACTTTATTAAATAAAATTAAACAAACTATCACCCAACAAGAAATGTGAGCCGTATAAGATACTCTTTTATAAAATCTGTCAAGAGGAATTAAAAAAAAATGTCAACCTATATTAAAACTTAAGTTGAATAGATGACGAAACCTTAATGAATTTTCCATTTGACAGGTAGGTTTGACCATGAAATACGACACTACTACCTATGTTTTTGTCATATCCTCCCCCAAACGAATTGTTTTAACTAAGGAAAATGTCACGAAATCCAAGCCACTAATCACACCAAATCATTTACAATAATCTCCACAGAATTCTGTTCGGCATCTCTGTTTTCATGGAGCACGAAATCCTCTGAAATTCGCCATCGGAAAACTGAAAAAAATTGTCCGAAAAAATGGCGTTGGAAGGTCTTCTGGACTGGTACTGCAAGCCAGTGGCGAAGGGCATATGGATGACCGTGGTTACAAATGCTTTGGGGGGTTACACTCCCTGTGCGACTGAAACCCTAGTGATTTCTCTCTCGCATGTGGTCCTATGGTGCTTGATTTCTTACAGGATTTGGCTGATAAGGAAGGATTTTTCGGTGAAGAGGTTTTGTCTGCAATCGCGCTTATTTATCTATGGATTGGCGGTACTGGCAGCTTATGATACAGCCGAGCCGCTTTACAGGGCTGTTATGGGTATATCTGTCGTTAATTTGGACGGCAGGGTTCCCTCGCGCCATTTGAGGCGAGTGATTTTTATTCCCCCGAAAGTACTTTTCCTGATCATGATGACGCAGCCGACTCGAAATACGATGTGAAAAGTCCTTGGTGATCATTGAAATTTAGGCGTCCTTTTTGGAGAACGAAGGAAAGAAATAAATATTTTAATAACATCCACAGCCCCAAATTTCTTACTTTTGTCAATCTAGCTTTTTTTTAAAAAGAGGAGCCATTAGATGACAAGTTCAATCATGTCTGGTTTGATGTCTTTTTAAGTCGAATATTCTAAATACCTTTCAACTTTTTTTTTTTTTTTTTTTTGGGTTAAAGTGGTTTAGACTTATCAAAATTATGTTTACATATATAAAACATAATTTTGAGACTTAACTTGGTAAGTCTATTTTAAGTATAAACTCAACCTTAATTAAAAAAGTCATAAAAATTAAAAATTGATAAGATATACACAATCAAATTTTAATATATATAAGAAAGGATAAAGCTTTCTTTCTAGGGAATGTATTACTACACTTGCATCACAATTGAGTTGACAATAATTATAATTAAAGAACATGGTCCATCCTTGATTTGTAAAATTTTTGAGCTCAATGTTTTACTTTTCAAGAGGTATTTCTAAGCTTACTTACTTGGAGACACGAGCATGTAAGTCTGTGGACATGTTTCTTTGTACAAAATCTTGTCATTTGGGTCATTGGCTTATGTACTACTGGTATTCTCTTTGGCTCTAGTGGAAGATGAATCATGTGATTGCCAACCAGTGTCATGGGTATGACCAATCAAGGAAGAGGATACCTCCCATGTATTCTCAAATTGACAACATAAGAACATGTCGTAATTATTAAGAACATAAAGCAACCAAGATGGTCATCTTGATTTTTTTGGTAGGATGTGCAGCTAGAGCAACGATGATGTCCTTAATTTGGCCAATTAAAGGCACAAGGTTTGATTCCATTAAATAACACACACCAGAGGTTCTTGTACAAGACAAGTCTAACATTTTCATCACCCTAACAAGTTGGTATTGTATGAGGCTTTGGAAACTCTTGAGAGCACAATTGTTTAAACAAAAACTATTGAGCAAGATTGAAATGTAGAATAGGAGTGCCCAATCATCTGCAAGACCAATGGTAGACAATCTTGGCACTAAGATTGTTGATTCACCATTGAGGTATTACAACAACTTCAAAGGCGAAACTTGTTTGCTTGCCAGATCACCTGAAATGTCATATTCCTTTGTAAAAAAATTCATCAAATTGCCTTTCAAATTGGGTTTTGATGTTGATGTTTCTCTCTTATGTGTCAGTTGGGAAGAAGATGGCTTTGGCTCTTTGTCAGTAAATGCTCTAGTTTGAATAACTAAAGCGTGATTGGTGATATCACACACTTCCTCCTAGAATTTTGTATAACATGCGGAGGGAATGTTATCTCCATTATTTGTCTTTGTTTCAAGTTATGTGCTGGAGGTTTCCCTTACAAAAATTGTTGAGCTCTTATCATTTCAGAATATGTTTCTCCATCATGATCATTTGTATCATGGAAGAATCAAAAGTGTGTTGTTGCATTGGGTTGATTTTCGATGGGAGTTGGAGGTAATTATGGAAAATGCCTTCCTCCTGGAAGTTGAGGTTGGCGTTGGAATGGAATCAAAGGCCTCCTTTGTCTTCTTTTCTTTGGTTTTTTTCTTGATGATTGTCTTGTTGATGACCACCGTGGACTTCGCCTTTCTTATTTTCAAAATTATACATCATTTGTCAAGGCTTTGAATATGGTTCTTATATCTTCATTTGATGAATCTTGGGTAATCTTATCGACATCTTCTATTTTGATTTTCTCAAGTTAAATCATATCATTTTTCAATATTGATTGTTGTGTGTTGGGATGGATGTTGGCCCCTCAATTTTGACCAAGTATTTGTTTCAATTTTGACAAACATCGCGGATGGACCATTGTCCATTGTCATATAAGTACCAGCACGACGCGGGAGAACCATGGCACGGGAGCACCATGGCGTGAGACTATTAGCGTGAGAGTTGAAGGACGTTGAAGGACAATGGCACGGAAGACCCAATGCGAGAAGACCCAGTCAAGAGAACGTGGCATGAGGAACCTGAGAATAGAGGATCTGGAACAAGAAGTGGAAGACTAGGGGAGCATGAGGGAAGTGGAGCGCAAGGAACACAAGATCAATTTGAAGCATAAATCAAATAGGACACTTCGACCCCACTGATCGGAGGCCTTGTATAACCCGCGAGGAACATAACACTTGGAAACAAATGTATAACATAAAGCAGGCATCTAGGGGTGCAGAGGCCCAATTTTATAGGAGCAATTAATTGTAAGCACCACAACACTCATCCTGTTGAGAGTCCGTGTGCCATGTGTCCATTTTGGGTTGGAACTTGACACTTGGATATGGAAAACAAGTATAAAAACCCTTGTTGTAAATATTTGTTGGGGCGATTTTTGAGGTGTGAACCTTTGAAGGGATATAGAGCATTTTTGTCTTGTACTCCATAAGTGCTTAATAAGAATTCAATGTTTATCATATGGTATTTCAAGCAATGCACTGTGTTGAAGATTGAAATGTGTTAAGTAAATGAAGTCATGAGTTCCTTTATTTTATATTTAGTTAGTAATGGTAGTATAATCCGTTGAAAAACTATAGTAGGATATTTGGTTGATAAGAAATGAGTAAATGCATGTCGTGTTTCAAAGTCTTCAGGAACCGGTCTTTCACTGTGCGCTTCAGGTGAGCACACGAGACTCAATCCTCGTGTGATAGGGCCAATGCGCTAGCATGTTGGGAAGAGGCTTCAACACCAACCTAAAAAGAAACCCAACATTTTGATTCCATTGTCGGGACCTGAAACAATTGGAGCACAATTATGGGAAATGTTTGAGTGCATTACATTAGAGAATATTGAAGAATGGATTACTAGTGTCGAAGACAATTTTGCGGTTTCATATCTTGAACCAAGGGTTTCTACGTGACAATGGGTAGAACAAAACCTCTACAACGCATTGTATGAGACTTTCTTTTCTGAGGTTCCTGCTCTTTTGCATTCCTAGATCTTAGCATATGCTCAAGGACAATCCTGAAACCTTGGACGAAGACAGTCCTGGACACTAAAATGACAAAAGAGCTTAGCACGACTGAAAGTGTTCTAGACACGAGCAGTTGATTATTGGTGGAAAGGTTTTCAGAATAGTTACATCCTAGAATATGCCGTGACCACATATTCATGTTCTGAGGAAGCAAAGTTCAATTTTCTATGAGAACCAAGGGGACGATATCTTTCGTTATTTCCTTTTGAGATTAAAAAGTTAATTATTGATCTTGGATTGGAAACACTACCCATGGAAGGCTAAAATATCATGTGCATGAGCCACACATTTAGAGGGAAGATTATTGGTTGGTTCAAGATTGTGGGTTCAACATGGTAGCAATCTAGCGAGCGCTACGAAAATGGAAGTATGATGAAGCCCGATAGAGGATCATGGGAGTTAGTGGCATGAGAAGAGATTGGGATCACTCGAGGAGCGTTGTGAAGAGCCGCAGGGAGCCGAACATGTATGAGGAATCCATCACTTATAGGTCACAACCTTTGCCACTCATATCTTACAGACAAATGAGCTAGATTGTTGGAGATGAACCCAGTACGAGTTAACCAAGATCTCCCAGCATAATGCATGCTCATGCCTTTGAGTTGAAAAGAGTACATATAAGGAATTGGAATACAAATAGTACATATTCATAAGCTAAACGGATAAGGGAAATTGAGACCAGGCCATCAAACAATAACTTATAATCTACATCTTTTTCTTTTCAAGAGAAGTCCATGGCACAACTTGGAATGCCTAGAGGATCTGGCCAAGGCCACAATACAGGCCCCAATCTAAGAAATCGACCCTCCACCACGCCTTTTCTCACGGGCACTGCTACTAGAGACACTGGAGTAGGATTAGGAGGAGGTACTGGAGGAAGCAGACCCCCTCCAAGAATAGGAACTAGATCTTCTCAACAATCATTTGTTCAACCACCTATGGTTTATTATGAAATGACATTGCACCTACCTGAGTATCATGGGGTGGAAAATGCAGTCGAGCATGTTCATAAGTGTGAACTGATTTGGAGGGTGCATGGCATCATGTCCTCTGAGTGAAAGGCAACACATTTCACAACCACCCTCTTAGAATGTGCACACAAATGGTATCATAAATTCAACCCTCAGCAAGCAGTTATCGACTATGACCAACTCAAAGCAACATTTCTACAAGAATTTGATATTCCTAACTTTGAGCAGTAGAGTATAGCGACACTAAAAGACATAAAGTAAGGACTTACAGAGAGCGTAAGGGAATATGATGCACGGTTCAAGACCTTGTTTTCTAAGTTATCCTTTGAAATAAATCCTATTTAACATGCACAATGGTTCATAGGGGAATTATTGTTACCTTTTCAATGGACCTTGTCACAAAGAACATTCACCAATGCATGAGAGGCTCTAGAGGCTGCCCTACATGCTGAAGTGGTTGGAAGTATGGATACTAGGATTAGTCCCTTTACGGAGGCTCAAATAGTGTACATGGCTTATCAGTTTGAAACATTGTCTATAAACAATGTACATGAGACACGTAGTGATGTTTGGTGTATTGACTGTGAAACCAAAGGACACACAAGAACCAACTGGTCACGTAATAACATCCGTGCAGTCTTAAAGCAAACTTGTGAGATTTGTCATGATGTCTGCTCCTGTCCACATTTGCAATGGGCCACAAGCACTAAAGTATCTACATATTGTAAGATTTGTGATGCTTATACTCACGACACTAATGATTGTCATTTAATCACTGATATTCATGAAGCTTGAGCGTGCGACACACACCAAGCCTTAATCACTAGTTCCCAGGACAATGGTGGCTATCATGGGCGCAAAAGAGAATGAGAATGAGGCGGTAGGTTTCCACCAAGGACTTGCTACAAGTGTGGCTCTCCAAACCACTATTAGAGGGATTGCCCAAAATACCCAACTTGCACTTACTACAAAAAGGCCCACTGACTAGAAGAGTGCCCATATCTGTATGCAGTGATCACAAAGGACCACAATGAAAAAGGCACCGGTATGATCCATATAGACAAACCATAATGGAGTAGTCAACTAACCATCCCTATTGTACAACAAGAAAATATTACTACTTACAGTAGGGGCCATATGCAATCTACACCCAACCCAATTGAAAAGGTATGACGGGAAGAACCACAGGCTAAGAAGTACCCTGATGCACTTTAGCAAAAGGATGCCCTTCAGGATACAATGGCACTTGTGCGTGAGCTCCAAGGCGAGATTCAATACCTTAAGGACAAGCATGTCACATAATGCACTGCAGTGTAAAGGGAAACTGAACCACTAATAATGTGGGATAGTTTTCAGGAACTATGCAAACACATTCTTGATGAAGACATCATTCCCTAGCTTAGCGCCTGGTTTAAAGGTCAAGCTCACCTACCAAACGAAACCCACACTCAACTAAGTTGGTAAAGTGAAGATCGATATTTTAACCATGCTCGACGTTAAGAAAGTCCTAGTTCCACTTCCCTAGAAGACGGAGAAATATTAGTTAATGTTGCTATCAACGAATGGATAATCCGAGATATTTTAGTAGATACTAGCACTGAAGTAAATGTTCCACTAAAGATGCATGACAGAAAATGTTTAGTCCAGCTTTGCAACGTTCAACTCATGTCTTGTTCATGGCAAACAAGACTCATGTGCACCCTATCAGAGTCCTTAAAAATGCTACTATTGAAATACTTGGGGTTCCATTCAAAGTAGATTTTGAGGTTTTGGAGTTGGCAGGGGCTGATGATTACCCAACTTTACTGGGAAGACCATGGTGCTATAAAATCATGCAGATTTAAGCTTTAAAAATTGATACATTAGCTTTAAGAATACCAATCGACGCATGATAATACCCTTAGACTAAGCACAAAGACCACCTTATATTGAACCTATAAACATTGATGACGACATCAACAATCTGTATAATGTGACTTCTCGACATGCTGAACAACATGATCCAATGCCAGATGGTATTCTTCGCTAGACGGACAACCAATATATCTCGTATACAACAAGCAATGCTTGCAACTATTGGGCCCATGGTGATTATGACCTCACTGGAAGATTGTTCAACACCGTCAACATAGACAAAAACATCCCATGATAACTTCTTAAGCATCACAAATTTGTGTGTCTCATAGGTTTAGCAATGTGAGGACCATTGGAGAGGCTTAATGAGGCTCCATGGTTCCAATGATAAATGGAGGTGCATGATTTTGTCCAGCACCTTGAAGAGTTTGACTGTACCAAAAATGAACGGATGAGGTCATTAGCCCACATTTTTTATGGCACCATTGTTAGGTGGTGGCATACGCATAAAGAACACTTTTTGTATTGGGATCAAGTGTGAGCTACTCTACATCATAGATTCAACTATGACAATAAGATCAGAGGTACACTCAACTATAGTGGCATAAAATAACCTAAACCTCACCTTGAGGCGTGTGAAACAATATGGTGAGCTAAGAAAATATTTTTACCCGATTACTTATGGGTCCATACGTTCTATGGAATGTTATGCACTTGGGTATGGGCTTGGTACATACATGAATAATTGCACATGGGAACAAGGTTATGGCAGCTACTAAAGGAAAACATGAAATCCACACTTTCTTACTCTCCACCAAGGATGGACCTACGCCTTACTATTCAAACCATACATGAAGCAATTATTAGAGATCTGAGCCTGCTAGAAGACCACCTACATCATATTGATCAGGAACTAGAAGAAACCTTGGGTTTATTCGAGCCTCCCAGACAATGAACTCTTACACCATCGATAGTCTCCAGTGAAGAAAATCATGAAGAAATCCACCTGGGAAATCAAAAACTCATATTTCAAGTAGATGAAGGAGAAGGATCCACTCCATTCGATCTGTTGAGTAACACCCTACATGATCCTACAAGTACTAGCTCATGAATTGTTCGAGACACCAACTCTCCCATAGACAACCCTTATCACGGGCCCATTCAAACTGTTCAACTTAACATTGACACAAAGAAGGAACCTAAGCTAGCGACCATTGGAAATTATTAGATTGAGATAGAAATTTCACAAATCTTTGAGTTGTTGAAAGAGTATCAGGATGTGTTTTCAAGGAACTAAAGTGAAATGAAAGGGGTTCACCCTTCTCTCGATAAGATGCATATAAAGTTGATTGATGGCGCTCATCCTGTGAAGAAATGCCCATACCGGATGAACCCTAACCTCCAAGCACGCTTGAAAAAAGAGATCGATAACATGCTCCACGCCAGAGTAATTACTCCTATTGATGAATTTGAATGGGTGAGTCTTATGGTAATCAATATTAAGAAGGATGGGCATATTCGTATCTATGTGGATTATCATGTTTTGAATGCATCCTGTCTCACCGATCTTTTCCCAATACCTTTCACAGAGGAAATCCTAGAAGGTGTTGTCGGTTGTGAGATATACTCCTTTATCGATGGGTTCTTAGGGTATCGCCAAGTCCAGATAGTTGAGGAAGACCGCTCCAAGATCACATTTGCTATGAAATGGGGCTCTTTTGTTTATATCATCATGCCTTTTGGGTTGAAAAATGCCTCGATGGTATTCTCACGAGTAGCAATGGAGGCCTTCAAATATTTTATCCATAAGTTTCTCCAAGTCTAATTAGACGATTGGACGGTATATGGGCTAATCAAGGACCATTGTGCCAATCTGAGGCTCATGCTTGAGCACTGTCGAGTGTTATAAATTTCCCTGAATTTGAAGAAATGCCTATTTGTGACACCTTTTGGGGTACTCCTTGGGCATATCGTTTGTAAAAAGGGACGCCTGATAGATCTAACCAAGGTCTCTATCATTCTCCGTCTGCCAGCGCCAAAAACTCAACATGAGGTGCATGCAATCTTGGGACACACAGGCTACTAAAGGAAGTTCATTTGGGGTTATGCCAAGATTTTAGCACCCCTGGAAGAACTATTAAATCATAATGAATAATTTATATGGACTAATTCCTACAAAGCAGTTTTTGAAACTCTGAAGGAAAGACTAGTTACCACTCATATATTGCAATTTCTGGATTAGACAAAACCCTTTCATGTCTGCATTGATGTGTGTGTCACAATAGTTGGTGTAATACTTGCACAACTAGGAGAGAGGAATTTGGACCATCCCATTTATTTCATCAGTAAGAAACTCACATCGACTGAAAGAAATTGTATCCCCACTGAATATGAAGCCTTGTCTATGGTTTATGCACTAGAAAAATTCAGATAGTACCTTCTGGGCACACCATTTGTATTCTACACCGACCATGAGGCTTTAAAGTATCTCGTCAACAAGCCAGTTCTCCATGGAAGAATTTGTTGTTGGATAGTTCTCTTTTAAGAATTCTAGTTTTTCGTAGTAATAAAACTTGGGAAAACCAATTATGGACATGATCATCTATCTCAACTTGAAAACGAAGAACCTCCACATGCTATAGAAGGTGACCTTCCTAACATAAAACTCTTCCAAGTCGCTAGGGTACTTGAAGAAGTAGAGGATATCACTGCATTCCTCAATACTGGTTGTGCACCTGATTCTCTCACTTTACAAGAAAAGAAACAACTTGCAGTCCATGTCGCACCTTATCAACTCATAGCATGAGATCTGTACAAGATGGAATGTGATGAGGTACTGCATCGTTGTGTAATGCAACATGAATGCCTTGAGGTATTATGAGAAGTCCACGAAGGCATTGCTGGAGGACATTGCGTTGAGGAGGCTACCACATGCAAGGTGTTGCTCACTGGACTCTGGTGGTCAACTTTATTTAAAGACGCAAAGGCATATGCAAAGCAATGTGATATTTGCTAGCATGTAGGAAGACCCAATATAAGAGATGTCATGCCATTGCACCCAAATTATTCTCAAGAACCATTCAAAAAGTGGGCTATAGACTTTTTGGGGTCCATCACTCCAACAACATGAAGAACAGGCTTGCGGTACATAATTGCGGTAACTGACTACTTAACGTGGTGGGCTGAGGCAGTGCAAAACAAAGATTATACGATAATGATTATCACACAATTCATCTAGAAAACCATTATAACACGCTTTGGATGTCCTCAAAGCTTCACCAGTGACCAAGGAACCCACGTCCTGAATGAGACAATTTGAATCTTATTGGTTGAATTCACGATTGCACATCACAAGACAACACCATACCACCCAGAGGCCAATGGAACCGTTGAAGCCTTCAACAAGATCCTCAATACCACTTTGACAAAAATATACAATATTGGTAGAACTAATTGGGATGATAGCGTATCTGCAGTACTTTGGGCATATCAGACCACTTACAAACACCTAAACAAAAATACACCATTTAACCTAGTCTATGGAAAGGAAGCAATCATGCCAATCGAGTTCCTAGTTCCATCTCTCTGAATAGTGCATATAGGAAACCTTGATGATGATGCATATTTGAAAGCTCAGATCAATGAACTCACGAAACTCGATGAGGCTTAGTTTCTTGCCCACTAGAATCAAGATGTTGAGAAATGGAAACAGAAAGCATGGCATGATTGCCAGCTAAAGAGTAAAATCTTCACCCTAGGTATCAAAGTTCTACTCTATGAGTCTAAGTTTGCGTGCCACCCTAGAAATCTCCACATTCATTAAGATGGACCATTCATATTTCATAGTATTCAACCTACCAGTGCATGTCAACTAAAGCAAATAGATGGTCAATTCCTCCCAGGACACTATAATGAGAGTTGGCTTTGGTCGTATTGTGATTCTGTTTAAGTCTGTGTTATTTTTCAATAAGGCTCAAGGCCATTAGATTAGGATTTTTGGTTTTCAGTAAAAAGTCTGCCCTTGAGGCACGCGACTCACTTTTTAAGTTCTTAATCTAGTTTCATGGAGGACCACGAACCATTTTAGTGTGGGGTAAGATAATATGCATTTGAATACAAGACATAACATGTGGCCGTGCAAGTTTCAAAGGTGCAAGAGTCATACATGGCACAAAAGTGATTAATGGCACGTGAGTTATTTAATACAACATAATTATGCCATTTACGTGATAGCTTGTTTCCACTACTACAAAAAAATGGGATAGTTGTCACCCACTTCCAAGAAATGCACGAGAAGGAATGAGACATAAATGCAATAAGGGTAGTCATAACAACAAGCATGTGAGTGGAATGATGGGACAAGTTTGTTAGAACACTAAAAGCTTGATGCAAGATCTGAAATATGAAGACTGTTAGAAGATACACATTTATGGCCAAAAATGACAAGGAAAGGAAACAAATTAATGAGGTAGATTGGCTGGAGGACCTATAAATAACCAAGTCAAAGCCATTGTACACTTTAACTTGCTATAATCTTCAAGTGCTTAATGAACTAGAGAACCAGAGATGAAGTCAATCTCATTGTGAACACTCAGTCAATCTCATTGTGAACAAAGTGATTGAGAAATAAACAAATACGCAAAGAGGATTTCCAAGCAGAGGAAGATTATTAAGAGCAAACACGTGCAAAAGTGGGTTGAGGTCATTATTCGAAAAAATTACAAGTTGCAAGTTCTGCCATTGTTGAGGTGTGAAGATCGAGAGTTGAAGCAAGTTTGAACGCCACCAAGTATTCATTTAGGAAAGTGGGATGGCCGAGAGTTAACCTTCGAGTGCCACGGAGGGTAATGCAACCAAAGAAGAAGGCAAAAAAGACTTGAAAAACTATCAACTATACTAGAAGAGAGAGAGAGAGGTGGGCAGAGAAGTGTGGTTCTCTATAAGAGAGGAGCCTTTGGAAAACCTAGAGGAGACACTAAGATAAGACCAACACATGAAAGTTCATAGCAACAACGCAAAAGAAGCTAAAATGGTGAAAAAGGGAAAGCAGGCACAGGTATCCTCATCACAGACCACCCCACCATCTCCCCCTCAAACCATTTACATAGAAGATATGCAATAACCCGAGTCAGTCTTACGCACAAAAAATTAGGTCTCTAAGGTGCCAACTATGATCTTATTTGACTACAACCACCACCTCGCACTACACCTTCACCATGTCCTTTGGCTTCCCCATCATCATCACCATCTCCAGCTCATAGTTCACCACCTACATCACCTTCACCTCATAATACTCCTTCCCACTCACCTACCCCACCTTCACCTCGACCATCTCCTCATCCAACTCCCCCACCTTCTCCACCACCACAACCACCTTCGCCTCCACCTTTTCCAAGGACTACCACTAGGTCAACGCCTCATCACCCTCCAAGACAAGTGCCCCAAAAGGAACCCTCCTAGGAGAAAATACATAATTTGGAATCTAATCTAGAGAAGACTTCATCCCTTTTGCGAGAGGCCCTGGTCATTGATCAAATGAATACTGGAGGGAATGGAACGGATGGGATGGCTACCAGAAGCCATCAAGAACTTGAGCGAGACTTAGAAAAGGGGAAGGGGCCAGCTGAGGGGGAACCAAAATAGAGAGTGTTGTCTAATCTGCACAAACGATACCAGTTTGGCATAGACAAACACAAACTTTATCTTTGGAAGCATTTCCACCCCAATGATGTGACCCAAGAAACAAGGAAGCAATTATCCTTCTTTCTGGAGATGTATCGTGAAGAGCCTCAGTTCAACGTTTTGTTGGATTGTATTTTTTTTAGCTTAGACGCTCCAGGCCTGTCGAACCTTATGAAAATTGATCCATAACAGCTCTCCCCAATAATGACAAGCACCAAATTTTTAAAACTTGCCATGAAAGTGATGCATCAAAATATTTTTTTAGAGTCAGACGCACCCACAATAGAAAAGAAACATGGCAGGGTGGTGGTAATGAATAATAAAGTGTATGCTAAAAAGCAGAGGCTAGGCGAGGAAGTGGCCTCCTTGAAGCAACAACTTCAAGAGATCATCGAGGCTAAGGTAAGGGTATTAAACCTTTGTAAAATAATTTTTAAGGAAGAGTCGACATTGGCAAATGGTGTAACATTAGAGGGAGACGCCTTTAGGAAATTAGAGACATTGGTTGAGCTATTGTTCAAAAAGTATAAGGAGTGCCCCGCACCCAGAGATAAGTTCTGAGAATTGATGGAGCAGTTCACCACTACAACAGATATCTACCAGAGTGATTTGGAAAGAGTCAAGGAGGTTATCCCAATTTTGAATGGAATTTTTGCACGCATGGTGTGCCCAAATTAAATAATAGAGGTTCGGCTCAATGACGAAGAGGTCTTGAGGCAACAAGCGACTGATGCAACTTTATTAATAAAAGATCAGGAGGAGTGCGCAAAAGCATTCAAGGATGTGGAGATGATGGAAGATGCCATTAATAACCATCATCAACAAATAAATGCCAATTTTGCCACACTCTAAGGATAGGTTGATAAGGAGGTCTCCAAATTAGAGAACATCCAAAAGGATGCTAGCTTAGCCCTGGAGGAACAGATGGAGAAGATTGAGACCCCAATTTAGCTTGAGGAGTTAAAAGAAGTAAAGGAGGCCCTTGAGAAAATAATTGCTTCTAAAGTTCTTGACACCTTATCCCATTGGGATGAGCTGAGGAAAGAACTCGAACACAAGAGCCCTGAGTTCCTTGAGGATTCTAGTACAACTTAGTATGGGATGGAGTAACAACTCAGTGTGGGGTGATGTTGGCCCCTCAATTTTGACCAATTATTTATTACAATTTTGACAAGCAACGTGGAGGGACCATTATCCATTTTCATGTAAGTACCAACATGATGCGGGAGAACCATGACGTGAGAGGACCATGGCTCGAGACTGTTAGTGTGAGTTGAAGGACGCTGAAGGACAATGGCCTAGAAGACCCAACTTGAGAAGACCCAGTCAAGAGAAAGTGGCATGAGGAACCCGAGAATAGAGGATCTGGAACAAGAAGTGGAAGACTAGGGGAGCACGAGGGAAGTGAAGCACGAGGAACACATGAGCAATTTGAAGGATAAATCAAGTAGGACACTTCAACCCCACCGATCAGAGGCCTTGTACAACTCGCGAGGAATGAAAAACTTGGAAACAAATGTATAACATAGAGCAAGCATTTAGGGGCATAGAGGCTTGATTCTATAGGAACAATTAATTGTAAGAGCCATGACACTTAGCCTGTTGAGAGTCTATGTGCCATGTGTCCATTTTGGGTTGAAACTTTACACTTGGATAGGGTAAACAAGTATAAAAAACCCTGTTGTAAACATTCGTGAGGGGGATTTTTTTGGTGTGAACCTTTGAAGGGATATAGAGCATTTTTGTCTTGTACTCCATAAGTGCTTAATAAGAATTCAATGTTTATTATATGGTATTTTGAGCAATGGACTATGTTGAAGATTGAAATGTGTTAAGTAAATGAAGTCATGAGTTCCTTTTTTTATATTTAGCTAGTAATGGTAGTATAATTTGTTGAGAAACTATAGTAGGATATTTGGTTGATAAGAAATGAGTAAATGCATGTCATTTTTCAAAGTCTTTAGGAACCGGTCTTTCGTTGTGCACTTCGGGTGAGCGCGAGAGACTCAATCCTCACGTGATAGGCCCAACGTGCTAGCCGTTGGGAAGAGGATTCAACACCAACCTAAAGAGAAAACCCAACAATGGACAATTCACGGGGTGATCCCTCCTAATTTCATACTTCATCTTTGAAGTGTGAGCATCGATGAAGAAGCATAAAGAATTTGCAGGGGTGGGTTTGGAATTTTATAGAATTCTATTTAACAACTTGTTGAATTTGGCTGCAAATTCACACTTGGGTTATTTTTCCTTCTTTTGGATGTGGGAGAGTTGAGCAAACAATCTGCGTTCATCTTCTACATGTTGAAACGCGCAATGAATTTTGTACTCGAGTCATCCCAATTAGTTATACCTCTAGTTGGAAAATGTCCAAACCAATATGCTACAGTTTCAATGAGTATTTCTACTGACAAGAGAACCACAACATATTCATGTGAAACACCATGAGTCCCACAAGCAACAATGAAAACACTGATGTCCTCATTAGGGTGTTGGGAACTGTCTACAGAGAACTTAGGGAGTTTTTTTTACACCCAAATGGAAAATCATGATGTTGGGTAAGATTTAAAATGACCTTATAATCACCCCAAGGAACAAGTGGGGTTGTAGCCATTAGACATATAGTTTGAATAGGAAGGATTCTTATCTTGGATAAGATGTGAGCTTGGTGGAGACAAGTCTCATGTTTAGGAGATTTTTGTGATTTTTCAAGACTCCATGGAACACTAACAATCTTCTTTGATTTTTTATATTTCTTTGGATTGGCCTTGAAATTAGATTTATGCTAAGGATTAAAAAAAGGACATGAACTTACACCAATCTAATTTCCTTGGGTGAACCTCTTTTTGACCAACTGAAGAGGAAATTATCTTCCTCATTGTTAAAGACCTTGTCTAACCATCTATACTCTTGGTTGGGCTTCCTAAATAACCCAAATACTTAGATGAACATGTTGTCGAGCTTGAGTGTTGAGTGCCATTGTACATATGATTATGTTAGCTCTATCTTCTTCTTCATTCAAGACTATTGCATTAATGCAAACATGTTTGTTACTCCTCCTCTTATTCCAAACAAATCTCCCTAAATGGATACCAATGTCTTCAAGATTTGTCCTTCGTGGGTTCTTGATGAAGGAGAATTTGGGGTTTATTGAACAACTTTGTGCCTGACTATGGGATCCAAAAATTGTTATCCCTAAAATTTGTCGAGGACAAATCCCTTAGGGGTAGTGTGCAAAAATATCATCTCTCCTTTGTTTGTAGGGAAGGCTTATCTTGAAAGAACACGTTAAAAATATACAATGATGAAATTTATAAAATTATGTACATACTTACAAAAAGTGGTTTATAATAGGACACAATATTGCAAGCATTTACTAACGAGAAGCCAAAACTTATGTAAAGAAACATGAAAGCATGATTGAAGGAATAATGATAAAGTCCTCCTATGCCAAATTAAATATGAAACAGAGAAATTTGTTTGGAACTTGAAGCAAATAACTACATCATATTCTATCTTATGAACCTTTCAAAGAAAAGATTGTGAAACCTTACAAAAATAATGCAAAGAATTTGCAATATGTTATCATAAACGACAAATACTTAAGGATTGAAAAACTTCACAGTATTCATCACCATTATTTAATTGTTATTTGATAAGAAAAGTTTGATTACTAAATGTATTTTGGTAATCTTAGTCTGATAGCATTTAATGGGTTTCAAAAAATCGATCACAGTGAGAGCTTTATGTTTTATTTCTAAAAAACTAGGTCGATATGAGTACATAACTACCTTTTACAATCACCTTTTAATTAACAACTAACTGCCTTTATTAATTAACTAAAGCCAAAATAAAACCCTAACATACTCTTAAAATCAAAATGACCTTGAAGTTATTACATGACAACTTAAGTTGAGATGGGGTCCACCCGAAATCAACATAAAAATAGATCACTTAAAGTCGTGAAAGAACTTTCGAGTCACATCAAGCCTAGTTGCTTTCATCTTCAAGGATCATAATATTGTGTCATGACACATGGTTCATGATTTGCATTTTGGATCTCCATTAATAGGTACATTAAATTAAAAAAGGAATAATTATTGCCATGCCTAGGAAGTGTAAGACCATACTTCATCTACATCAATTTTTGATCTCTAGAGGACTTTTGAAAATCTTTAATAAATTATGGAATTGTCTCTCCTTTGTAATTGCCTCATTCATTACAGATTCAGTTAAATTCAATGGCTTATTCCATGATTGGTTCACAAAAAGAAACCTCAACTAACATGTCATGTAGTTTTGAAATGCCTCTCAAATTGCTACAAGGTTATTTAAAGACTTTAACATTTTCAGGACTTCAATGGCAAGGTGATCAAAATGATGAAAGTAATTCACCTAATGCAAACAACCACATAATGCCTCAGTGTGAGCCAATTCATTGTCATGATGAGGTAATTAGATATCAACTCCTCTAAAATGAGTAATAATTGATCTCTTGATAATGTGACTTATTGTTTTTGAGCATTAAATATGCCATCTAGGGTGACCCTGCCCTCTAACAGATTCCAAATATGGTTCACCTCTTTCACTTGCCTTCCATAAAGCAAAGTCACAATTATTGTAATTTTATTTGTTGTCAAAATTTAACTTACTTTTTGAGGCCAACTGAGAACTTTTAATAGCCCGTGGATTCAATTTATCATAGGTGAGCCTTAATTCCTGTAATGTTCTTATGTCTTTTTAACAACATATGCAAACCCTTAATCAATTATCTTTTCAACATATGCCATGTAATAATATAAATGTACATTGTTACATGTGTACGCACAAATGGAGGCTTAACATTGATTCTCTGCATGTCTTTTAGAGTCTTTTTTTATATTTGCCTAGATGAGCATGGAAAATGGCTAAACTTGTGACTAGCGGGCCCTTCTTTGGCATCCAAATATGAGGCAAGAATATCACTAATACCATCTGCAAGGAGAAAATCAATGGCTTTTTTGAGCGTAAGTAACACTCAACCTTCAATATTTGCTAATAGCGGGCCCTTCTTTGACATCTAAATATGAGGCAATAATAGCACCAATACCATCTATGAGGATAAAAGCAATGCCTTCTTTGAGTGTAAGTAGCACTTGACCTTCAATATTTGCTACAATCGTAGATGATGGACAATATATAAGAATAATAAGTACAAGCCACATCATCATAAAATGCCTATTTTACATAATTAACAGTGATGGTGACAAACCATCAACTTCAATGATTACATATAAACTCCATAATCTCAGTTTAGCGATCATTGATCCATTCACATTTTTGCCTTAAGAGGATCATATCCATCCTTATAGCAATTTTCACACTCACTCAAGTTGAGAAAGATTGTGCTTGCATTGGCTATCAAGAACACATTCAATAGAACTAATAATGCGATGAAATTACAAAACTACAATGAAGAAAGAACATGTCCAAGGTATAGATATTGCATCTATTCTTTACATATCACATTGCAAAATTCAACTCGCAAATGTACATTTTTGTTGTGTATGTCATGGCCTTTGGGTGTTCTTAAGAAATATTTACTTTCGACCCAATGATTAGACTTGCAAACATGAGAGAATTGAAATTGATATGCAAAATTGTGTGAAATTTCACAAAGATCACAAGCAATGAGCTTCCACAAGACCATTCCAATACTTCATTATTGCAGGATGTCGACCTTTCGCAATTTCATCCAAAATGTTTCAGAGAAGGGTCATTCTTAAGTTGGGCCAATGACACTTCAATTTGATTTTTTATTATTATTAGGGTTTGACAATGTTTGAATCATATTTACCATTGTCGGGTCTTGCATAAGAGAATGGTGAAGGTGTTGTGCCATGGTCATGAATTTATGATTTTGCATTAACTTTTACATACACTTAGCATACATTTTTGGGTCCATTTGGGGTGCACCAAACTGTATTACCCCAACCACACTTTGTTACATTTGTCATCCCAGTAGTGGAAAGTTTGGATCCTTGGAAACATCTTGGGTTAACTCCTTTATGTTTGGATCATTAGAACCCTGAACATTTTCATGAAGTCAAAAGGATTATACAATGCTAGGTTCCCCTGATTGTCATGTTGTCTTCTTCTGAGGTGTGGGCTATCATGAGTTGTCATAAACATTTGTTTTGCACATAGGATGAAGAAACAATGCTTAATAAGTCTTAGCGCATGAATCAATAGTCAATATTTTATTTCTTTATTCTTTACTAAAATCATGTTGTCACCACTCTTAGAGTTACCCAACTATTTGAGTTTGTGAATCATTGTCACCACATGAATGCAACTTTCTCGTGAATGCAACTTTCAAAAGTGTGTAGAAATATGGGACTCCACACACGCTCCATTTCACCATCAATAATAAAAGTCGTTCCACCGAAAACTTGCGCATCCTTTGGCAGTCAACACATATGTCATTTCATAATGACAGATCTTTTAGATTCGGTGGACATTTACCAAATGATTCTTTTAACTTTTGAAAAATTTTCTGTACTTACATTTGTTTATTTTGTAAAGGGCGATTTTCTAACTCTACTCCACCGACGGATTCGAATCCCTTAGAACTCGGAAGGGCCAGGTGCATGGGACATGGTTTATAAATTGATATAATTCTCGATTTCCACGAAGAAATGAAATTAGAAATAAAAAATAAATAAATATTCAGCACGTTCTTTGACTTCATGCAAGGGGTAGGCCCCTCGCGTATGCGATTTTAATTATTCCAAGGAACGCTGTAAATATACTAAAATTCTTCCACGAATACTGTTGCAAGCCTCGTCCAGGTACTAAAAACACAAACCGAAATATCTGTATAAGTTTGAACCCAATCTGCAATAACTTACACAAAAATCCTCCGGTCGAGGGTGGCAGAGGCCGTCCATTGTTTTTGTCAAAATTCTCCACACACACAGAATTTTAACTGAGTATTTGCAATGTGTTCGACTCAAATCGAATCCTCTGATCACACCCGCATTAATTTCTGCATCTCTGTTTTCCTGGAGTTTAAAATTCTCTGAAACTAGCCTTCGGATAACACACAAAAGTGTGCCGAAAAAATGGCGTCGGAAAGTCTTCTGGACTGGTACTGTCGGCCGGTGGCGAAGGGCGCATGGGTGACCATGGTTACAAATGCATTGGGGGCTTACACGCCCTGTGCGACGGAAACCCTAGTGGTTTCTCTCTCGCATGTGGTCCTGTTGTGCTTGATTTCTTACAGGATTTGGCTGATAAGGAAGGATTTTGCGGTGAAGAGGTTTTGCCTGCAGTCGAGCTTATTTAACTATGGATTGGCGATACTCGCAGCGTATAATACGGCCGAGCCGCTTTACAGGGCTGTTATGGGAATGTCTGTCGTTAATTTGGACGGCCAGGGTTCCCTTGCGCCATTTGAGGTAAGTGATTTTTATTCACCAATAAAATAGTTTCCCTGATGATGATTGACGCAGCTCACTTGAAATTTAAGCATATAAATAATGATAACGCATTTAATTCAGAATATTATGTGAAAAGTGATTTTTGTGTTCCCAGCTTTAATTCACAATTTTCCTCGAAGTGATTGAAATCTAGGCCGTCTTTGATCAGAATGAATGACATACCTGGCCAAAAGATAGCCCCAACTCCCTTTCTGTATGCAATGAACAACTCCCTCATATCAGAAAGCTATTAATTTTATGAAGCTGACATCTTACTGTTGATTTTGGTGAGAAATTCCCCTGCTTTTACTAATCTAGCCTCCTCGAAGATAGCAGTCAACGAGTCAACCACTTTTGCTAATTTATCGAGGTGTCCCATGCTGGGAGCTCCTGCCTTTATAATTTTGCTGGTCCCAAGCATAATCACAAGTTTAAACTCTGCTTACAAAATATCTGCACCTTAAAATAAGGAACAGCTACTGTTTAGGGAAGAAGTTTTTTTAGGGTGGGAAGCAATAGGGGGCTGAAGATTTGTATGGTTGTTCATTTTTTTTGGTTGCCAATTGTAGTTTGTATCCAATCGATTTTTTTTTTCAAACAAAATTGTTTTAATAAAATGCTGCTAATTTTTATCAGCTATATGTATTGCACAAAATTCAAAGAATCATGGGACTGCTAATAAGGCAAAAGGTTCCTATAATTTATTAGCAGTACCCTCTTAAAAATAATTAGCTAGCCCCTAGCATGGGACCCCTACCTTAGTCTCCTCGTAAAGAGCAGTAAACGAGTCAATCACCAGTGTTTCTGTGTAATTGATTCTAAGGTTGTTGTAGGCTGAACATTCTAAATACCTACTAACTTCTTTTAGGGCAAAGTGGTCAATAGGACATAAAAAATGCATTCACTATAGAGATTTTACGCTTTCAAACAGAAACTTTTATTTATTTAAAACAAAGTTTTGAGACTTGACTGGGCAGGCCCATTTTAGGCCTGGACTCAACTTAAGTGTGGAAAAAAATAAAAATCACAAAAACCTGGCAAATCAAAAACCTGTAAAACATGCATGAATCAGAGAAATAAATGTCATTGTTATGCATTGCAAAGTTGACTAACATGAATAACATACTCAACTAGCAATATAGGTTCTATTGTCGATATTGAGATCCCAAGCATTGTTATAAATGTATTTACATATGTGTTTCGTTGTCTCCACGATCAATTTCACCCAATCCATTTTCTAGATATCCTAAAACCTAGTAAATAGGTTTCACAAGGGGTCCAAAAAATAGCTGTGTGCCTATCTGTAAGTAGCTTTTCTGCAACTACATAAGTGGCTGCATGTTTAGTGATTACCTTGACAACAATTTCAATGCCCACTTGCACTACAACCTCTGCCACATTCTGAATTTTATTTTTTCTTGAAACATCAATAGACTTGAGGAATAAAACACCCCTGGTGGGTGCAATAAGGAAATCGAGAAAGGTTCAGTTCTATCAACCATCAAACATTATTGTGCAACTCATAGTTCAAATTCTCGTTCTTGGCAATTATCGGCAGGGCGAAATTTGAACTGAGACTCGGATCTCGGCAAGTTTATCGCTACTTCAAAAAACATATAAATTCATAAAATAATCTTAAATAAAATGTAAAACATTGTTAAATTACATGAAAAATAAATGTAGAGAATACCATAAGTATATTTTCTATTAATTTTTGACCAAAAAAGAGTACAAAGTTACAAACTACAAGTGCAAAGTACAAAGTTACAAATTGCAATGCTCATGCCTCATAGAGTCATATGAAATGTCAAATATACATATTACATAGCATATTTTATCTCTGGTCCCTAGATTAAGTATGCTGCAGCTACCTCATGGAAGTGGAAGGTAAAAATTCCTTATCTCCAATGCCAACATCATCAACAAATATATCATCTAGATCCTCACCAACTCCTCCTGATGCCTCTGCTACTCCGGATGATATTGCTTCTTCTGCCTCCCTCTCTAAATTTGCAATATTGTGTATTGTGAACATGGGTTGTGCTCTGCATCATCAACAATCCAGTCGGCATATAGATCAATCTCATCCAAGTCAATAGCATCATATTGTCTCGCCCCTCCACTTGTCTCATGCAAAGATGAAGATTGTATTGCACAAAG
This sequence comes from Torreya grandis, assembly GCA_037957365.1. Taxonomy (NCBI): domain Eukaryota; kingdom Viridiplantae; phylum Streptophyta; class Pinopsida; order Cupressales; family Taxaceae; genus Torreya; species Torreya grandis. The sequence goes on along the minus strand of JARHVA010001694.1, from coordinate 614,480 downwards.
ACAAGGTCATTGAAGCGGCGTGTTATCAATCTATTACGCTTATTTGTGTGAACAACTTCAAATATGCTTCAATTACGTTCACCCTCAAAAGAGCTACACTATTGACATAAAATGAGGATGGCTAGCCTTTAAGATTTTATGTTTTTGCACCATAATCTTCCTACTAGACATTTGCAAATAAGAGATTTATAATTTTGTAAGTCAACTAGACTTGAATAAATGAAAGAAGTTTATTACTAGTATCTATAGACTACGAGTAATGAGACAAGAAAGAAATAACAAATGACTCAATTCATTTTTACCTGGCAGAGAGGTGTTCCTTCTTTTAATGCAAAGTCAAAGAAAAGAGTCTCCCTGTTGCATTCTTGTAAATCTGCAGCTCCTCAATAACTGTATCTCTAGTCTCATCATTACGGATCATCCTCTCTATGCATGTATCGAGGCCGTCCATAACCTCCTCATTGGCCTTGAATGAATAAGAATAGAAAAACTTAGGATTCAAGTAGTAGGTCGCTGCATGAATATGTTGATGGAGCGTTTTATTCCATCTCCGATCAATTATGCACCATATGGGTTCATATTTTCTTTGATTATGCCCATAATATTTGGCTATGGCCTCTTTGGCCAAGTCTATGGCCTCATACAATTAACTCATTGGTTGCTCTTTCCGTCCACCAACCGGAGAACTTGAACCAAAGGCTATGATACTTGAAAATAAATCAAAATAATACACAAATTTAAAATGAAAATTAAGTTTTTTTTATAACAAATAAATGATAAATAAAAAAATAATTAAGTTCAAAGTTACCTTAATGATTTCCTCCATGTGCTTCACAAACACATCATAAAACATAGTCTTCATGACACTTTTCCCTTTAGCCTTTTTAGCATAGGAAAACTCCATCCATCGGTCACTCACCACCATCTGCTTCAGGGATGTTAGTGAAGCCACAATGATTTACAATGTGAGGAATGATTTCCTCCATGTGCTTCACAAACACATCATAAAAAATGGTCTTCGTGACACTTTTCCCTTTAGCCTTCTTAGCATAGGAAAACTCCAACCATCGGTCACTCACCACCATCTGCTTCAGGGATGTTAGTGAAGCCACAATGATTGACAATGTGAGGAAGTTTGTGGTGAATCATGTGACCCCCGATCGCACAAGCTGCTTTCCATTGGTGTGCTCTCATCAACTGTAACATCCAAGTGTGATTGTAGATGAACTTAGTGATATTTTTTGCCTCATCAACCACACTCTTCACCCATGAGATCTTTCCTATATCCTCAAGCAAGAGATCAATACAATGGGCTATACAATGGGTCCAAAAAAGTGTAGGGTGCCTCTCCTCAAGGATTCTGCTTGTTGCTACATATGCGGCCGCGTTGTTTGTCACAACTTGAGTAACATTCTGCACACATACTTCTCTCACCACCTATGAAGTAAAAATCAAAAGCTAATAAATTTGCTTGCACATTCGAAGCAAAAGCTAAGCAAAAGTCTAAAAAGGAAGATTCCAAGTCTCCATACAATGTGCAGACAAAGAATTAAGCAAAACCTTAAGCAAGGAAATAACTCTTCACACCATCCTCAGAAGAAGAATACATTGTCAAATGATTAAAATAAATTGTAATGTCCCCAAATAATATGAATGTTGCCTTAAAAACCAACAAACTTTAGCAACAATAGATGTCCAAATTTCAAGCATTAACACTCTAAAATAACCCTAATAATTATTGAATATGCAACTACAATAAAGTACCTCTTTTTATGACGAGATAAAATGACAATGTGGCTGTAATTTCTTTGCAATAATTTTGATTTTTAAGATCCTGTTACAGTTGCGTTTTCCCTTCCAATCAGCCTTGAAACCTTTACATAAATTCACAATAAATATGTCAAAAATCTCTGCAATTTATTAGGGCTTCCAAAAAACAAAGTAGGGCTGCCAATAGTCAATTTAGCCCCTCTAAACAAGTCATCACACTCAGAAAAATAGGAAGAGCAAATTTGAAATTCAATCCCTTGTTTTGTCCCTTTCACAAGGTTTCCAAGTTCCCCAAATCAAATAGCCCCTCTTGAAAAAAATATTAAAATAATTTTTTGAATAGAAACTAAATTATTTTCCTTCAATATTAGAGGCCAAAAGCACTCTAACAATCTGCCCAAGTGATTCGCTCCACTAGGGAAAATTATGCAAATAATTTTTTAAATTAATTTCCTTATTTCCAGTCCCCAATAATTTATTATTCGTCTTAATCAGCTGAAACTTCAAAAAATTGTATCTTCTAGAATATTGAGAATTTCAATGCAAATGTTAGCTCAAAATGATCATAAAAATAGTAGCTTTCAAACAAAATTATGATCAATTTTTTTTCCATGGGAAGTCCCTCAAAAGCAGTTCCGAAGTTACAAAAATCCTAGTTATAGCTGTAGATTCTTCCAATATCAACAAAACTCTTCAAACCAAGTTTGCCCACCTCTTTGACTTGCAAATCATGAATTTTCAGCTCTCCGAAGGGTTTGCAATAATTCGTTGATGAAGGTGGTGTCCAAAAATATCTTTGTAGATCCACTTGAATACAATTATGCAAAATTGAAGTGCAATTACAGCTTTTGAATAGAGTTGTCCTATGTGGAAGAGTGGAGATTTTCGTCTCCAAACTTCTTGGTGCATTTGAAGGTTTTCGTTCTCGAGTCACTTGTTCAAGGTTGACATACTTGCACAAGAATTTCATTATCCAAAAAATACATAATTTTCGTATGAGCATCTTGCCTTTCTTTTATATCCATGCTCCAAATGTGGCACCCAAAATATGAGGGAATTTTTTTTTAAAAATATTAAAAGAACCTCCTTATAATTTTATTTTAGGCCTTAAGTGCCTATGACTCTTAAAAAATGCGATAACTTAAGTGAAAATTAGATTATTATTACTTTATTTTAAGTATTTAAAAATACTTTTTATTTTAGTGATTATATTATTTTAATTTCTAAATGGGGACATTACAATCCTCCCCGCCCAAAATTGTTTGTCTTCAAGCAATTGCAAAATCCATGGGGCTGTCCCCACATTCTTCATGATGCACTCATCAACTGAAATTGCTTCCGACTGAAAAGTAGCTCCAATTTGAATTCTGAACTTGTTAAATTTGTATTTGGAAGGCTGCCCCCATGAGCTAAAAGTGTCATGACCACCTTCCAAAGACTTCCATTATCCCCAAAGAAATAACACATGACATACTGATTTGCCCTTGATGTAGCTTCTCATAGTTATCCATGTGCCCTCAAAAGATGGTTCCAAAACTTAGAAAGAAGTAACAATAATTTCACATTGAAACCTACTTTGAATGAAAGTAGCACATAGATGAAATCTCCCTTGAGTGTGTCTCAAAACATGTGGAATACCATCTCTCTTTGACATCCCTTTATCACATCCTTCATGCATAGGAAGAACATCAAAATGATTAAATAAAAGCCTCAACCAACGTACAAGATAGGATTGTACCTGCTCTTTATCGAGCCAAAAGCGTGCCTCATCATGAACGCTTTCAAAATACATCATAGACTGGAATTTATAAAAAAAATCAGATTTTTTACCTTTTACATGCTGCTGTACTTGCCACCCCAACTCAAAATTTACTAAGTGAACAAATTCAGAATTCATCCATGCACATATCCTTTTTATCATGAGTTGAAGAAGGCACTAGTTTTCTATTTTTTTGTCCTCAATAGGCTGCTGTACATGACCCTCAAACTCAGAAATTTCTGAGACAAAAAAATCAGACCTTATATCACTAATTTCAGAATTTTTCCTTAGTTGAAAAATGTCAACAAAATCGAATTTGAAGAGAGTTGAAGGTGGTATATGTAGTGAATCATACTCATAATTTTTTGAGTGTCCTTGTGACCAAAAATCCTCCAACTATTCACCTCTTTCCTTGCTGTCCACAACTTGGGCCTTTGCCCAATCCAAAAGGTGTGTCAAATCTTCATCTATACCTCCAAAATCACGTACACACCTTGGCATAAGGGGCTGCCCAAAGTAAATTAAGGACTGCACTGGCCAATCAAGTGTTCTATCCTCCTCTCCTCTCCATGGAATACAAAAATTAGAATTATGCATACTTACCAAAGAGGTAGGAAACTGAATTTCCCTTGGAGCCATTGGTTGTCCATAATCAAAATTTGTAGCCTCTTGCCATGCCTTAAAAATCACAATTGTAGCCCTCAACCGCTTTGCCATCTCAATCGGTTGCCCTTGTTTGGAAATCACCACATTCTTTGTATTGCTTTTGGCTATAGCAATTGATCTTCCTAATGTTCCTACACATGGAACAAACCAATTAGTTAAAATAATGGTGTTTAGCAACACCTTTTTAATTGCTTTATCAAGCTCAAGGATCATGAAGTGCATCCCTTCTTGATGCCCTGATTCTTTCTTGCAACTCCCTACCACCCGTATTTCAAAAGGTGTGTTCATGTCCTTCTTGACATGGTTGTGGCAAGTCTTTTCCCTTTTCAACCTTCCCCTTATAGTGGCTGGAAATCCACTCATATATGTGCAAACCACTTCCATGATGTTGGGGTGTGAGAGACACACCTTTCGAGGGTCAATACTCATTATGGCAGCAAGAAACTTTGGGAAAAACAAACTGAAAATATAAAAAATAGCAGTCAATGAATTACCAACAACCCTTCTAATGACCCATGGGTCATAGCACTTGTCACCTATCACCACCTTCATGATTAGCCAAGCTATTCCTTTGGTAAGTCCACATAAACACAATATAGATGGGCTGTATAAGGACTGTAACAGCCATGAATTGCTTGTTCTTCCTTCCAAAACATTGATTCATACCTTGCAAAATTTGCACCTTGTGACCCTTCACAACAAGCTTTTACCGCCCCAACATAGAACAATGTATTCCTTCTTATGTCATGGCTCTTAGATTGTGTTTTTCGATATAGCAATTGAATTACAAATGTTGAGGTCGAATTATTGAAAATAACACACACCTCAACCGTTGCCATTTGTTGTACCTTCCCACCTTGCATTCTTCCTCTAGTCACAACCATTTTATGTAGCATACAACATACAACAAATAAATTGTGATGCTTACCACTTTTATGGATTGTTTGCATGCCTTTTAACATGTCCTCCACCTTGTTTCTTTTCTTGTATGATCGTAATGAGGACCAAAATGTTGTGGGAGCATAGTAGGAGGGTTATGCCACACTTTCTTGCCATGAAAGTCATTAAATTGCTTACCTCTATTGGCTGTTCCGGAAATTACAGCTTGCTGGGAATGAGTATTAGCATTTGTAGTGTTGATCTTGTTTACCCATTTCTCCTTGTCAATGTTTAAAATGCATTTTTCTTGGTTTTTGAAACTATCATATTGGTGTTTAAAGAACTCACCTTCCCTTTTGAACTCCCTTAGGTGTTGCCTAGCTTGGAAGGCTATCATCTTTGCCTCCTTTGCCCTTCTTATCCACTCATCACACCTTCCTTGGGTCCTTGGCATGAGGGCACAACTTTCTTCTCCTTGGTTAAGAGTATTTTGCTCATTTTTCTTTGGCATAGAGAATGTCTTCATGAATGCTACACCTTCCTTGCTTACCTCTGAATTTCCATAGCTTCCTTCTTGTGATCCCTCACGAGGGTTTGTCCCACTCTCTTTTCCTTCTTGCAGGATTTGTTCCTTGTTACAAGTGGCTGCCCCACTTGATCCTTCTTCCATGGTGTACTTTGAGATTACTTCTCTTGGTTCAACCACCTCTTTGTCTTCTTCTTGCAACCCTTGTTGTTGTTTATCAAATTTTTGGACTCTTTCATTTGGCTGCCCTTGAATTTTTGGGTCTTGTGGTTTAGAAAATTCAATCATTGGCTGCCCCTTCAACAATTGAGAACCTTTCTTTGACTGCTCCAAAGATTCCACCTTTTCAAATTGTTTGATGAGTCATTCACCAAGTTCCTTATGACTTTTAATGAGGTCATGCTAGTGTGATTTCCATCCTAGATGCCACTAATCATGCGCAGTTCCTTCCAAGTGTTGTATAACAAATTTTAGAGCTTGCTTCTCACCTCTAGGTCTCAATTCAAGGTAGTCAATAACCTTGCTTATCCATGCTCTAATTGAAGTGTACCTGAATCTCCATCAAAGGTAGGAAGAACAATCTTACCCAAGTCGTTATGCGTAGCTATGTGCCCATGGAGCTCTTTGCCTTCTCTCAAAGCTAACCATTCTTTGAAGCTACTTCCCTTTCTGTGCTAAGGTGCAAGTGTCAAATATTCATCATAATCTTCCATTAGATCCCAACGAACCAAAGGCTGGTCCTCCATTTCAAGGCGCTGATCCCCTTTCATATCTTTCATCATTTGAAGGAGTGTAGCCATAGTTCCCATCAATCGATCATGGGATTGAGTGATCCGTTCCAACCTAACTTTGTCCTTGTTTGACAAATACCTTTCCATCCCATAGTTGGCCAAGAAATAGGCTTTGATACCACTATAATGTCCCCAAATGGGACAATTATGACAAATTGGAGTTTTGCAACAAACCCTAATGCAAAACTGAAAATAATATGAATGTTGTCCTAAAAACTGACAAACCTTAACAAAAATATATGTCCAAATTTCAAGCAATAACACTCTACAATAACCCCAATAATTATTGAGTATGCAACTACAATAAAATACTTTTTTTTGTGGCAAGATGGAATGGCGATGTGGTTAGAATTTTTTTGCAATAATTCTGATTTTTAAGATCATGTTGCAGTTGCGTTTTCCCTTCTAATCAGCTTTGAAACCCTTGCAGAAACTCACAATAAATATGCCAAAAATTCTTGCAATTTATTAGGGCTTCCAAAGAACAAATTAAGGCTGTTAATAGTCAATTTAGCCCCTCCAAACAAGTCGTCACACTTAGAAAAATAAGAGGAACAAATTTGAAATTCAAACCCTTGTTTTTTCCCTTCTACTAGGTCTCCAAGTTCCCCAAATCAAATTGCCCCACTTGGAAAAATATTAAAATAATTTTCTGAATATAAACTTAATTATTTTTCTTCAATATTAGAGCCCAAAAGCACTCTAACAACCCATCCAAGTGAATCGCTCCACTAGGAAAAATTATGCAAATAATTTTTTGAATTAATAGCCTTATTTCCAGCCCTCAATTTATTATTTGCCTTAATTAATTGAAATTTCAAAAAATTGATTTTTCGAAATATTGAGAATTTAAATGCAAATGTTAGCTCAAAATGATCACAAAAATAGTCGATTTCAAACAAAATTGGGATCAATTTTTTTTTTCTATGAAAAGTCCTTCAAAAGTAGTTTCGAAGTTACAAAAACCCTATTTACAGCGCTAGATTCTTTCCAAAATCAACAAAACTCTTCAAACCAAGTTTGTCCACCTCTTTGACTTTCAAATCATAAATTTTCAGTTTTTCAAAGAGTTTGCAATAATTCGTTGATGAAGGTGGTGTTCAAAAACACCTTTGTAAATCCACTTGCACACAACTATGCAAAATTGAAACGCAATTACAGTCCTTAAATAAAGTTGCTTTATGTGAAAGAGTGGAGGTTTTCGTCCCTAAACTCCGTAGTGCACTTGAAAGTTTTCGTCTTCAAGTCACTTGTTCAAGCTTGACATACTTGCACAAGAATTTCAATATCCAAAAAATGCATAATTTTCGAATAAACATTTCACCTTCCGTTTATATCCATGCCCCAAGTGTGGGACTCAAAATAGGAGGAAAAATCTCATTTTTAAAAATATTAAAAGAATCTCCTTATAATTTTACTTTAGGCCTTAAGTGCCCATGACCCTTTAAAAGGCCCCAACTTCCCGTAACTCTTAAAAAGGCCCCAACTTAAGTGAAAATTAGATTATTATTAATTTATTTTAAGTATTTAAAAATACTTTTTATTTTAGTAATAATATTATTTTAATTTCAAAATAGAGACATTACGTAAGCTATCCAAAACAAACACGTGGTTTACAATTCACAACTTTAGCAATCACTTCAATGAAGAGTGCTACAGTAGGAAAACTGTACTTGTACAAGTCGAAGCCACAGGTATTGTCATTGCGACACTTGACAAAGGCAAGCAGATTGGGAACTTTGAATCTAGTGCTATGGTAAGTACCACAAACATTGCCTCTTCCTCCAATATAGATTTAGAGGAAGCAAAGATATTGTTCTATTCTCAAAATGTGGGCCACTGGACAAGTGATACACCATAGTTTAAAAACTCGTACTCGACAGTCCAAAATTTTGACCTGTTCTCAGGACTTGACAATTATTCAGTATTATTATTGCTACTTTAAAAATTATATAAATTCATAAAACAAATTGAAACACAAAAAAATGAAATGAATGTAGAGAACACATAATTGAGTCATAAGTATGTTTTTTTTAATTTTTTGAGCAAATAAGAGTACAACTCTTAATTTTAAACAAAAATAAGAGTACAATGCTCATAGACTAATCATCAATGCATCTCCAACTCCTCTGTTACACCCTAGAAGTGGAAGGTAAAGATTCATTCTTTAGAACATCATTCACAAACACATCATTTAGATCTTCACCAACTCCTCCCAATGCCTCTGCTTCCCCTACTGTTATAGCTTCTTTTGCTTCCCTCTCTAAATTTGCGATCTCTTTGATAAACATGGGCTTTTGCTACACATCCTCGGGTTCAACGATCCAATATGCGTATGGGTCAATATCATCCAAGTCAATTGCCTCGCATGAAGAAGAAGATTGTACTGCACAAAGACAAGGTCATTGAAGCGTTGTGTTGTCAATTGCGTTTCTTTGTGTGAATGGCCTCAAACATGCTCCAATTTATTTCACATCCAAAAGAATTACATGGTTGGGGTAAAATGTAGATGGCTAATTTTTGAAGATTTGGTGTCCTTGCACCATAATCTTGCCATCACAAATATGCAAATATGACATTTATAACTTTGTAAGTCAACTAGGGGTGTATCTATAAAGAAATAATGACACTAAAATCAAATGACCCATTTGAATTTGTTTTTTACCTGGTTGATGGGTCGTTCTGTTTCGAATGCATAGAGATGAAGATAAGAGCCTCCCCTCTGTAGTCTTTTAAATCTGCAGCTCATCCACAATTATGTCTCTAGTGGCTTTGTCAAGGAGCATCCTCTCTGCATTTGTTTAGGTCATCCATGACCTCCTCATTAGTTCTAAATGAATTTGTGAAGAAAAACTTGGGGTTAAAGTAGTACGTTGTTGCATGTATATGTTGGAGTTGCTTGTTCCATTCATAGTTCAAAATCTCGACGATATCTCAGTGAATCTCACAAAATACCTGCAGAATAAGAAATGACACTTTTATCACGATATGAGACCTTGCCATTTCTCGATGATTTTCACCGAGTAGTATTGGCGATTACTTGGCGAAAATCGTCGAGAAGCATTTATTACACAGTTTTTACATGGTTTTTAGATGCATTTCCCTGAGTTTATCATAAGATACACGGTTTTATATTCACGGCAAGTTGGCATGCACAGAAACAAATTAAACAACAGGGTACAATAGCGTTTTATTACATAGTTCAAAACATTTGAAGCAAGGTTACATAATCTAACTCTATATAATGTGGTTTGGTAAGCTTTTTTCCTAGCAGGGTTACACAGTCATGCCAATAGTTCTACTTCTGCAGGGATCTTGTGAGGTTCAATGCCCATCAAACCCAATGATTCAGTAGTTATATTTGAGCCTTTGACATTTGTATATCAGGTTTCAGCTATTCAAGGTCTAGACTGTAGACTCTATCCATTGTTTGTAACTTTGCACCAACTACCCAGGTTTCCAATGTTGCACAGTTTTCCATAGTTGAGAGCAACGAATTGAATATCGTAGTGTGACAGTAAAATTAGGCACTACAACATACAACAAAAAGTTAGAAACATGGATTTATTTTTTATTTTTCAATTTTCATTAGTTTTCTAATTTCTAATATGAAATTTGAATCATGATCATTGAAATTTGATATCTAGATTTTACTTCATCTTCTACTAGCTTTGATTAACACTACTAGTTATATTACATTTCATCTCTGGTGCTTAGAATAAGTTTGTGTCACCATCAAGAGAATGAATTGCTTACTATAACTGACTAGCTTCTTGTACCTCTTGGCACTAATGAGTGAAAGCTTAGGAACTACTTTTGATATGCAATATCTCTTGTCACCAACATCTGCAATAACATTTATAGGATTTGATTCATACATTGCGTACCGATTAAAAAGATATCTTTTTAATCGGTACGCAATGTATGAATCAAATCCTATAAATGTTATTGCAGATGTTGGTGACAAGAGATATTGCATATCAAAAGTAGTTCCTAAGCTTTCACTCATTAGTGCCAAGAGGTACAAGAAGCTAGTCAGTTATAGTAAGCAATTCATTCTCTTGATGGTGACACTTGAATGTATGAACATCCTTGTTGCTCATATTTAGACGCGCTTCCTTCAGTAACACATTGTAGTTGAACGTCATCTTGGAAAACTATAAGGATATATTGTTGAGCACAGGCTAACATTGAGAGGGGTGGTGAATCAGTATTATATATTCTTTTCTTTTTTAACACTTAATAACTTATTCCAATTAAGATATTCAAAGCAATCAAATCACAACACAAGATAACACAATGCAAAGTGACACCAGATATATGTGAAAACCCTTTCGGGAGAAAACCATGAAGAATACTTTTTCAATATAAATATTCGTAGGCAACAACCTACTAGAGCACCAACCCCAAAAACAATTTTGCAGGCACCAACCTACAGGAGCACCAACCCCTTTAACCGAGCACCAACTCAGCAAGAGACACTGATATCTTCAAAATGAAGGCACCAACTTTCTCAGAAAAAATCACTCTTCTATCTCAAATTTGTTGTCAAAACAACGAATGATAGAACACTTGCTTTATATCTTTTTGATTTGATCTACACTTGAGTGTTTTCGCTGCTATGCTCTTTCTTATACTTGCCGGTTTTTTCTTTTAATATTCTCACAAAAATCTGTCTTTAAAAATTCTGCTCTCTTTTATATCTTCTACTTTCGAATCTACAAATTTGCCACTCGTTATGCACTTATTTATAACCCACGAAAAGCCACAAATTAAGGTCGTGACTCTTCAAATGAAAAGGTCCATTCGAACAGTCAGAACTCCTCCCAATAGGTCAGCGAAGGTTGACATTCCCGTCGACAATTCCGTTCACTTCCGACAACAATTCCGTTCACTTTCGACAACAATTCCATTTGACATTTTTGTTCATATCCGTTACAATTCCTTTGACATCAATGACAATATTCCAACAATCTCCCCCTTTGTCATTGATGGTAACCACATACTGAAATTGCTCCCCCTTGCTGCACTGTCTCTTCTTTCTGAATCCTTCTTTGCTGTAGCTCCTTCTTTGTGTGACATCCTCTTTTTGTACTTCTCCCCCTTTGACATCAATGGCAAAGGGTCTATCCAAGAGCTAGTACTTAGCTCCCCCTCAGCTGATGCTTCCTTTCAGTGGCAAGAAGCAAAAGGAATTACTCCCAACTTCGCACGTTGGTACTCAAATGTGTCCTTCAGAAGCGCCTTTGTGAAAATATCTACTATTTGCTCTGTTGTATTAATGTATTCCAACTTGACTTGTTGATCTGCAACTTGCTCTCAAGAAATGGTATCTGATTGGAATATGTTTTGTTCTGGAGTGCATCACTGGATTCTTCGAAATACTGATGCTACTGACGTCACAATATATGGAGATAGGTTGATCATACTTCACCTTGATATCTTCTAGAGTTTGCTTCATCCAAAGCACTTGAGTGCAACACAGGATTGCCACTATATACTTTGCGTCTGCTGTGGATAGTGAAACTGAATTCTGTTTCTTGCTTAGTCAAGATACTAAGCTATCACCGAGGAAAAATGCACCTTTACTTGTACTCTTCTTGTCATCTAGGCAACCTGCCTAATCTAAGTTTGTATATGCCACTAAAGTGAAATCTCTCCTTGTAGGATACCATAATCCATAGTCCAGGGTCCCCTTTATATATCTGAATATCCTCTTCACAACTTGTACATGAGTTTCCTTGGGGGCTGCTTGATATTGTGCCACCATGCCTACCGCCTGCATGATATCCAGCCTAGAAGCCGTTAGATACAGAAGATTGCCAATCATTGATCTATAGAGAGATTGATCTACATCTGGGGATTCCTCATCTTTATCTTGTTTCCTATGGCCATTGGTGTGCTAACAGGGGCACAGTCCTCAAAACCAAACTTCTTCAACATTTCCTTGGCATACTTGGTTTGAGAAATGAAGATTCTTTTATTGGATTGAGAGATTTGTAATCCAAGAAAGAAAGATAACTCTCCAAGCATGGACATCTCAAACTCTTTTTGCATGTTTTCAGCGAATCCCTTTGTCAGCGTCTCATTATTTCCTTCGAATATTATGTCATCAACATAGACAACAACTATCAATTGATGCTCACCTTTAGTTTTGATATATAAGTTGTCGCCGAAACCTCTTTTAAAACCTTGATCTTGCAAATATTTGTCAAGTCCCGCATACCAAGCTCTGGGGGCTTGCTTAAGGCCATACAAGGCTTTCTTCAATCTACAAACATATCTACTATCAACTAAAAGGAGAAATCCTTCAGACTGCTCAATATATACTTCCTCTTCTAGTTTGCCGTTCAGAAACGTAGACTTCACATCCATTTGATATACTTTGAAATTTTTAAATACCGCATAGGCAAGAAACATTCTGATTGCTTCTAACCTAGTTATCGGAGCAAAAGTTTCTTCAAAGTCAATTTCTTCGATCTGAGCATACCCCTTGCACACTAATATCGCTTTGTTCTGGGTCACTTGACCATCCTCATTCAATTTGTTTCTATACACCCATTTTGTGCAGATCACATTCTGATTTATTGGTCTTGTCACTAGCTCCCAAGTTTCATTCTTTTCAATCTGGTCCAACGCCTCTTCCATTGCCTTCACCCAATGTTCATCATGGCTAGCTTCTGAAAAGTTTTTGGGCTGAATTTTAGATAATAATGAAAAATTTACTTGTTCAGGATTACTTACCAACCTTCTTCTGGTCTGCACGCCAGTATCTAAATTTTCAATAATCTGGATCTCGGCATGATTTTTCTGGACGAATCTGGATGGAGCCTTGGTGTCTTGCCATTCATTTTTATCCATCTTCTCTACTTCAACATCTTCTTCAATGATATCTGGTTTGTCTAATGGATCACTTGCCTTCTGAGTTCCAGTTTCATCTACTCTGACACTGGCACTTTCTGCAATAGTTTGCGTTCTCTTGTTGTAGCATTTGTAGGCCTTGCTTTTGGTGGAATATCTCAGAAAAATTCCTTCGTCAGCTCTTGAGTCAAATTTCCCCAAATCATCTTCAATTCTCTTAATAAAGCACTTACTACCAAATACTTTGAAATATTTGATGGAAGCTAGTCTTCTTGTCCATAATTCATATGGGGTCTTGTCATTGTTGACTCTAATCTGCCCTGTATTTAGGATATATACAGCTGTGTGGACTGCTTCTCTCCAATATTTGTCTGATAATTTGGAATTGTTCAACATTGTCCTAACCATTTCTTGGACAGTCCTATTCTTTCGTTCTACTACCCCATTCTGCTGTGGGGTTCTTGCAGTTGAGTACTGTCTTTTTAACCCATGGTCTTCACAAAACTCAATGAATTCATTTGACATGAACTCACCTCCTCTATCTGATCTTAAGTATTTGATCCTTGAACCGGTTTCATTTTGAATTAATGCTTTAAATTCTTTGAATTTGCTAAAAGCCCTAGACTTTTCTTTCAAAAACGCAACCCATGTCATTCTAGTGTAATCATCAATTAGCAGCATAAAATACCTCTCACCTTGTATATTTTGCGTTTTGGTGGGTCCACACAAATCTGTATGAATGAGCTCTAATTTCTTTGTGGTGGAATATTCCTTCGTTTTGAATCTTGTCCTAGTCTGCTTCCCATGTTGGCATTGCTTACAAAGCGTGCTTGATGGCTTCGTTATTTTTGGAATGTCCCTTACAGCGTGCTTCTTGTTAATATTCACAAGATTATCAAAATTTATATGGCCCATTCTTCTGTGCCATAGCCAACTTTCTTCAACTTGACTCAGACAACACTTCTCTCCTTTGACTTCTGTAAGCATGTATAGATTGTTTGTTGTCCTGTGAGCATTTGCAATTAGTTCTCTCGTGTTTTTTTTTTGATCTCGTAACCTTCAGAAAAGAACTTGAGTGTGTGTCCTTGATCACACATTTGGCTAACACTTAGATGATTATGCTTTAACCCTTCCACATATAGCACATTTTCTGTTTTGGTTCTTCCATTATCGAGACCAAGCGTACCTTTTTTTGTTATTCTGGCTGTAGTGTTGTCTCCAAACTTCA
>JARHVA010001693.1:3172500-3182500 GCA_037957365.1 Torreya grandis | reverse complement strand
TAAACACTCTTCACACATTATCAACCTTCCAAACACATTTTTATGATTTCAATCACCAAACCATAGGATTTGTGTACATCCCATCATGCTCCACTCATGGTAGCCTACCGAACAAACACCAACTCAAAATAAAATGTGACTCAAAATAATAATGTGTGGATTATTGTTACAAATAATAAACTACCATATAGAATAAAAACTCTAATCCAACTAATCATGTTTCTAATACAAAAACCCTAAAAGGCTATAATAAAATCAAAGAATATTATTCCCCTTCTCCTTTTTCTTCAATCTCAAATACCATTGTCTTCCTTTTAGAACCATGTTTATCAAAAAAATCACGTGTCAGTGCTAGGATTTTCTCAGCTCCTACTCATACCATGTGGCAATTGCATAGTCCACTTCATGATGGTGGTGTAGACACTCATATTTGATATTAGACACTTAAAAATGTGTAATTTTACCAAAACCTTGATTCAATTTAATTATTCACATGTACATGACTCTTAATCACCATTACTCATATCCATTCTCTCATATATGGGCATGACCCTTCCAAATTATCATCACTATTACATAGAATATTTCTAGTCTCTACCCCAATCAGCTTAATGTCATTCTTAGACTATCTCCTAGCCTCAAGTCACTATCCCTATTTTTTGGATATCTCTATGCCTTTTAGATAGGTTCATTGATGCATACTTTTCCACTTAGGGTGGACTTATCCTCACACCCTTTAATGTCTAGTTTTCAAAATTAAAATTTCTCATACAGATCAAGCTATGCATTTTTTGTGTCAGTTAAAAGGAAATCAACCTAAAAGGAAAATATATAAACATATAGATCCTAAACATTTATCTATCTTTAACATATCTACCAACCTATCAAGTTATCAATGGAAATTACTTTGCCCATTGAGAGGAAGTACCTAGAAGCTGCCAAACCTAAAACCACTCAAATGAGAAAGCCTTGAGCGAGGTACAAGTACCAATTTTCAAGTTCAAGTAACAGGTTGTAAAGTGTTTAAATACACACATAAGTTTGCAAGGCATACTAGTATTACATAATATTTCACACACTCAACTAGGTGGGAGAACTACATATAGTTTGGCTTCCCTCTTTGGAGTGTTATATATGTAAGCAACACTTTATCATATTGGCAAAGCTAAGGGTAGACCAACCCTTCAATTTTACCAATGTATCTTAGTTTATATTTGTCCTAAAATGTATGTATATGGTTTAAAGTAAAGATAAGGAAAACAAATTTATTTACATGTATTTAGAGACATCATAATATACAAGTATCCTTAAAAGACACATGCACAGTAGGAGATGGTCATAGAATGAAAAAAATGTAGTAGAAAGTTTCATAATATATCAAACAAGGTCACATTGTATAGGTGTCCAAGGAGGGTGGAATGGCCTAGGCATGCACATACAATCCATTTCCAGATCCAAGCATTCATGATTCATTTGTAGACTTTTATTGATGATGGTATTCCTTCACATGCTTGTACAAACACGAAATAAGTAAAGTGTATCATTTATTTAGTGTTTTCTATAAATAAAAAATTAATATATTTATCTACTCATAATCATATTTATTTAGTAATTTTATATCTTAATTAATATGATTTATTCAATAGTTTTATACACATTAGGGTAACATAAATTCTAAAATCAATAAAACATATTGGTGAACCAACACCTTGTATTGAACATAGAAAAACTTTTGGTCTTTGATGCTTAGGGTTTCATCCTTATTCCTCAAGGTGTTATATTTTGTCCTTAGGTTTTTTCATTAAGGGTTGATTTTTAATTTCTCCTTGTCTTACATGTGCAATCTTGAAGTTTTCTTCTTTATCCCTATGGTTTCATGCCTATTATCCTAATAGGGCTTCTTCTACCAGGGTTATTTATTGATTGGCTAATATTTCAAACAAAAAATCTCTATTTTTCAAATTCCTTGAGGTGTTTTCTAGTCATATTTATTTCATTAAAAACATGATTCTTTTGGCAAAAATAATGTACGGATTTTTCATAATTTATAATTTATTATGTTTAGTAAATTCCATCTAGAAGGTGAAGGTTGTACTTAATTTTTAAATGATTTATAGGTTTTGTTTAATTAGTAATTTTTTATCACAAACATCTATTTATTTACAAAAATTTCTCACATGTTTTCTAAAGTTTTCATTTATTTATTTTTCACATTGTGTGATGGTCATAATGGATATTCATAGTGTATATTTTATAATTCAAATAATGATTGTTATAATTACATATAATTATCCATAAATATGCAATATTTTTAATAATCATGTAACTAATTGGATAAAATATATGTGCAATCAAAGTAAATATGCAATTAATAGTGAATAATTCTTAACTCCCCTTAGTAATACGTAGTGTCTAATTGTCAAATATTGATAAATTCCATCTGTGACTTCTTATGTCCTTCCTCGAGCTTCGAATAACATCTATTTATTAAGGATGTCCATGTTGTCACTATATTATGAGGTAATGTGACCCATCCTATAATACAAAGAAAAGTTCAACATAATGATCCTCCTCATTCCCTCCGCCACTTACACATCCTCTTGATAACTTAGGTATGCATTTTCAATCAGAAGTGCTTAAGGTTTATTCTTGTGAAACCATTCTAAATCAAATAGTTATTATGAGGGATTCCATGGAGACATTCCAAAACAAAATATGTATAATGATTACATCACTTGAAGATAATATGCACATAATCACAATCATAAACATGATAGTGTCAATTGCATTTCTACCTCTCAATTTAGGAATGTTATGCATAAAAAATATTTCATCTTAAGTATGAGTTCAGAAAATAAATACAGCTACAACTAAGGGTTAAAATAGATTTCATAAGGTAAATAATACAACAAGTATTTTTTTAATGGATATGATTCGAAACAAGTTGATCACATTACCTCCTATGCATCCTCTAATAGAATAAAAATATTATTTTTCCATAATAAAATGCATGGACACCATATGGATAATAGTTTAGGCTTCATGATCAAAATACAAAGTATTATTAATAGAGGTAATTGTATATTATATACATCAATCAAACCACCACTAGATCCAAGCACATATTCTATAGTTAATATTACATATTCTAAGGAATAAATACGAAAGGAACATAAGGGAAAATTACAAAAGGCATTGTTAGAAAAGTAAAAGGAACAAAAGGAAATATTACAAGAGACACAATTAGAAAAGGAAAATGCAAAAAAGGCACAATTACAAAAATTTAAATTTAAAAAAAAAACCATTGGAAAAGAAAAGGTTACATAGAAAAAAAATTAAAAAAAGAACATTTGATAAAGAAAAGGTTATAGTAAGATAATTTACATAAAAAAAATTGCAACAAGAAAAGTTATTAAAAAAATATAAATTACTAAAATAAAATTTGCAAAAAGAAGAATAGAATAAAAAATAAATTGTATTTTATGAAAAACAAACCTAAAAAATCGTATTTGACTAATAAGTAAGTTCTTAATAACCAAGTATAAAAGTAAGACCTATTAAAAAGGCTTACATTACAAGCATGATTTCTAAGGGGTTAACTAAAGTTCATTCTTCATATCTTGAGCCTTTAAATCTTAATCCTCTCATAGATGACATACAATGTACCAATGTTGTGATTGATGATATTATCAAAATTAAGGTTTGCAGCATGACACTCCTCAAATCTGTTGGATATGGTAAGGAAAAATTAAATAAGAGTACTTCATCTAGATAATTTATTGTATCCGTTGAGTTTCCTATCACACTTGATCCAAAAACATATTTAGTTGTATTTATCCTTTTCCCTAATTTATCCTAATATAGTACTAAACTAAGAATATCATGGAGAGGAATAATGTGTTCCACACTTGGTAAGGATCATGGTTATATTATATCTCATCATGATTGTATGATTGTAACCATTTCCACAAAAGAAACATTTTTAATGTCATAAAAAAAGTGGAAACTGTGTCTTCTACTAAGAGTCAAGAAATGATTTTAAATTATTCTACAATTACTAATAAGATGTAAGAGCTTGATAATAGGGAACATATTGAAGAGAAAAATCAATTTCACAATATGTTACAGTTGGTTATGCATATTATTTTTAGATATTGTTGAAAAAAGTTAAGTCACAAATTTAAATCTTAAGTATTTAATGGAATTAACTATTTATCAAGTCATAAATTATGCGGTAAAATTTTACATGAAATCAATAAATTCTCCTATATCAAGTGGACAAGGTAGGGAATTTTGTCACTAAAAAAAGTGGATCCCTATGAACTAGATTTAGTATAAAAAAAAATTCACATTTGGTTTGAGAAATTTATGATATGGATCTCATTGCTTATTAAGGGAGATGAATGGTCTAAATAGTGATTTGTTCCCATTGCATATGGTTCCCAATTAAGTTTAGAATTTTTTTATATTTAGGTAAATTTTAGAAACTATAAATGGTAGGTTTGGAGGCCTTTAGAGTGTTTTTGGAGCTTGTAAAGACCTTGTCCAAAAGCTAAATCAATAATATGATTTTATATCACGATTCAAATTTTTTAAAAGGAAAATAATTTTGAAAATGGAGCACACTAAGAAAATTTATGACCCTGATAAGATGGTCATTCCATATGGTTATTATTATTAATTTTTATTCTAGTGGATGTATTATTATCAGCAGTTTTTATATTCTCACACTTATTTATGTTGAATGACTATTATTAAATTTGTTTATCTTTAAACCAATTTACTATTCTTAATTTTTTTTAGGTATGAAACAAGGTGTTTATATCTCATATGGCCATTCTCACCTTCCTTCAATCTGTAGATCCATCTGTTCTTCAGTGTCTTCTTTCCTGCTGGCAACTCAACCAAATCCCATGTTTGGTTCTCTCTCAAGGAATCAATTTATTCATTCATGCCTAGCTCCCACTGATTCTTGGATTCCACCTGTATTGCTTCATCAAAACTCTCTGGTTCTCCAACATCAGTAAGCAATAAATAGAATAATGAAGGGGAATATCATAGTGGAGGTTTACTTACCCTTTCTGACCTCTTGATGGGTGTCTGAGACTCATTCACAACACGTTGTCTGCACAAATTCTTTGACAGTGATCGACCTCAATCACCTCCAGGTCTGTAACTGACCGACGTCGGTTCCACATGACCGACATCGGTTCCTTCCTGGCCGACATCGGTCACTGTATGACCGACATCGGTTCCTGTATTGCCGACGTCGGTTCCTTCCTGACCGATGTCGGTCTCTATGTTTTCCTGTCTGTGATTATTCTTTCTCGTGAGCTCATTTTGGACCGTCACTTTGTCCAATTCTCTATTGCTCTGCTCATATTAATTCAGCTTCTTGAGCTGATCACTATACATCACTTTTTCATTGAAAACAACATCACGGCTCCTAATTATCTTGTTAGTTCCTAGATTCCAAAACCTTAATCTGAAACCTCCAGAGCCATAACCAATAAATGTGCACCTCATAGACTTAGCATCCAACTTCTTTCTATTTTCCTTATCAACGTGCACAAAAGCTTCACAACTAAAAACTTTGAGAAATGAGAGATCTACCTTTTTACCTGTCCATGCCTCTTCTGGAATTCCACCATCTAGAGCTATAGAGGGTCCTTTGTTAATCAGGTACACTGCAGTATCCACAGCTTCTGCCCAACACTCTAAGGGAAAACCAACATGCAATCTCATACACCGTGCACGCTCCATTATTGTTCTGTTCATCCTTTCATCAACTCCATTTTGCTGAGGTGTCCTTGGAACCATCCTTTGCCTATGTATTCCATGCATATAACAATACCAATTGAACTTGTAGCTGCAGAACTCACCACCATTGTCAGATCTAAGGCACTTCAATCTTCTGCCTGTTTCATTCTCAACCATAACTTTCTAAATCTTAAAAGTGTCAAAAACATCAGATTTATTCTTTATACAATAGACCCATACCTTTCTTGTAGCATCATCTATGAAAAAAAACATAGTACTATGATCCTCCAATAGAAGCAACCTGAGCTGGTCCCCACACATCTGTGTGAACAAGCTCCAACTTATGCTTCTTCTTTGTTGACCAAGTCTTGAGAAAACTCACTCTCTTCTGTTTCCCAAAAATACAGTGCTCACAAAAATCTAGATCTATGCTTTTCAAATCTGAAATCTTACCTTTTGACTTAAGAATAGTCATTCCCTTCTCACTCATGTGGCCAAGCCTGTGGTGCCACAACTTTGCATCTACATCTGAAGTAGATAATACAGAAGGAGAATTATCAGTAATACAATTACATAAATAGAGAGTACCTACTCTCTTACCTTTGGCCAATACAAGTGCTCCCTTAGTAACCTTCCAAGATTCAGCTGTGAGAGTTACTGTGCAACCCTCATCCCCCAACTTTCCTATAGAAATCAGATTCCTCTTCAAGCTGGGAACATGCATGACATCTCTCAACCTCTATGTGTTGCCATTCTGCATTTTCAGCTACACTTTTCCTTTGCCAAAAATTTTACAAGGCTCATCATCCCCTAAATAAACTATTCCAAAATCTCCATGGACATAGTCGCTAAAATATTCTCTATTAGGGGTTGCATGAAAAGAGGCACCAGAATATAAAACCCAAGATACTATATTATTATGCAAAGAGAATATAAGAGCATCTTGTGCAACTATACCTGCAGCTTTTGCTTCTTCTTTACCTTTATGCTGATTGTCCTCTTTAGATTTTGACCAGAAATCTTTGCTTATATGGCCTATCTTTCCACAATTCCAGTAGGCTATCCTCCTGCCATTTCTAGATTTGAATCTACCTCTCATCTTTGACTGAGACCTTGATCTCCTATGCTTGCCCTTCTCTTTTTGCCTTCCCCTGCTCTCAAAACTTAAAGCATTCCCTGATGTTTCCTTTGTGCTTTTCTTGTGAATTTCTTCATTCAAGATCACACTAACAACATCATCTACTTTTAAAATATTTGAAGCAGATACAGTATTACTAACTGCCATTACCAAGCTATGCCAGCTTTCAGGCAAAGAACATAATATTAAAAGAGCCTTAATTTCATCATCAAACACTATTTTGACTGAATTTAATTGATTTACAATTCCATGGAAATCATTTAGATGATTAGATACAGATCTACCTTCCTATATTTGCAAATTAAATAACTGCTTCATAAGATATACCTTATTTGAAACTGAGGGTTTTTCATATAACTTTGCTAAAGTAGTCATTAACTCTACCATTGACTTTGCCTGTGATAGATTAGATATCACAGTAGATTCCAGACTCAATCTTATAGATCCAAGAGCCTTTCTATCAAGAACTTCCCATTCTTCATCTTCCATGTCTGTGCGCTTCTTTACAACCCCACCTAACGGTAAGTATAGATCTTTCTGATACAGATAATCCTCTATCTACATTCTCCATAATTGGTAATTCTTGCCATTAAACTTCTCCATTCTTAGTTTGCTTTCTTCTGCCATTGCTAACTCCCACTCAAACAGAAATCCCTGCAGAAACCCCTGTGAGTGTCTTGTAATCAACACACACTAACCAGATCTGAAACACCTGTTAGTGAACCTGAGCTCTGATACCACTTGTCAGGATCTAGACAATAACAATTGATTACTTTTGCAAGCAAATAAATGCGGAATTAAACCAGAATTGAAAATAACTAGAAATCAGAATCAACAAAGAATAAGAGATACAAGAAACCACCCTGAAAACTTGTATTAAACTCTTGGAAAAAAAATTGAATAAATCTCTCTTTCTTCCACACCTCTCTCAGATGTATAGATCTCTTTCTAGATCTCTTTCCCTCAAGAGTTCTCTCTCTCAATTACAATCAACTCCAACAACCTGGATTGATACACATATATTTTACAATACTGTTCCAATAAGCTATGAAGATCTAATACTATATATAATATTAGGAAACATGAGCATACAATTACAGCCATTAGATGCACCTCCTAATCAAGGGCTCAAAATAGTCCTACTAAAGATAGAGATGCGGACTTAAGACTAACACTTAATCCTATCATGCAAACATTCTGTTCTGTCCATGAAAATAGACTCTGGACGCACAGGTGACCGACATCGGTCCCTGCCTATCTGCACCTGACTGACATCAGCTGATTCACTACCAACACCGGCATCTCCCAGTCGACTCCTGACCGACGTCGGTCGCTCTTGACCGACGCCAGTGACTGTGTAACTCCTGTAACCTGCAATATACTCATTTGGTGAAGCTTTTAGCTCCACACCTTAACAAGATGGTCATTCCATATGGTTATTATTATTAATTTTTATTCTAGTGGATGTATTATTATCAGGTGTTTTTATATTCTCACAATTATTTATGTTGAATGACTATTATTAAATTTGTTTATCTTTAAACCAGTTTACTATTCTTAATTTTGTTTGGGTATGAAACAAGGTGTTTACCCCTTTATAATTTAGAGTGGATAGTATGTATGTATTATACAAAAATTATTTTCTCTTTATAAACTCTTAATATTTTAAGAAAAAACTTTATTATTTATTTTTATAATTTATTTCAATTCAATAGAGAATAATTTTTTTATTATGACCCGTAAATTCCTAACTATTAGTATATTTTCCTCTACATTTAATCCTATTCTTTACCTATATTATGTTGCATTTTACATAGTTGACTTAAAAAAATTACCAATTTTAATATTGATCATCACAACTTAATAAACTAGAAGGCATTCCATGCATATTCGAACTAAGATTTATATATATTTAGAAAATGCCTTCACATGTTCTTATGCACTTTAGCCTCAATTGATCCTTTACACCTCTTTGTTAGAATGTTGGACACGAAGATAGACTTGTGAATATAAATAATTATAAGTGAACAAAATGATGAAGGGGAATGAAAAGATGAAAAAGGAGAAATTTATTCAAAATGGAATAAAAAGCTGAAAAGGGATAAATGTATTCAAAAAGATATTTTTATGTCAGATATTCTTTAAATGATTTTTTTTTTTTTTTTTTTTGAGATAGATTAATGGTGAGTATTTGTTATTTTAAAAATAAGGTTACAAGTTTGAATCTTCAAGAGGTTGGGTATGTAGTGATCATATATATTATAAATTACTTTGTACATAATTAGAGAGCTTAACATTGTGGACTTTAAAAGGGATATTTCTTTCATTTTTTCTAATCCCATTCACCAAACTTACACATATCTTTTGAATTCAACCCCCAATTTATTAAATATTTAAATAAAGTTTTTTTTTAAATAAAAAATGTAGATCATCATATCTATTAATAAAAAAGTGAAGAAATAAAAAGTGACAAATTGATACTTACTAACCATATTAGGGTCAAAGCATAATAGTCTATCCCACTTTTTGGCATAAAGAGGTCATATATACTTTCATATTCTCCTCTAAAATATATTGAATTTGGGTCATTGAAATTAATCAAAAAAATATGTTTTAGACTATATATACAAATATGTAGTGCATGTAGATTTTTCCTTTTTTTTAAAAGATCATTAAGTCTTTTTTAGGATTTATTTTTTAATATTTTTTGTAATTTTTTAAGGCAAGCTAGTGGGACACAATATTATGTTGCTACCCCATAAGGAACAATAAAGATTCATTTGAATTTTTTAATTACATTCGCCTACAAGTTGTAACTTCCACCTTCATCATGTGTACACCCTATTTTTCATGTCCCTTGTTTAAAAAAAGTCCTTGGCCATAATTTCACCGCCTAGAGAGTGCTTCCAAAACTTGATGCATAGGGGTCTATCTACTTGACAAGCACTCTCATAAGCTCCTAAATTAGGTCATCACTAAAGTTATAATATAATGTAAAGGGATACAACAAGAATATGTTACATGGGAACCTCTTCTTTAAATCTAGCAGTAATTTCCTCATCTTTAGCTTTGGAGGCAAGGATTTGAAGTGGGATGGTATGT
>JARHVA010001693.1:3075000-3165000 GCA_037957365.1 Torreya grandis | reverse complement strand
CTATGGTGAAAGTTTAAAATTATTTCCTATACATTTAAAAATATTGGTTTTCGAGAAGGCCATGGTGCCAATCTTGACTAACATGGAGTAGTCACTTAGGGGCCCTATGGAGATGCAAAGTAAAAAGGGGTGAATGATGAGTAATTAATATAAGGAACATTAACCTAAAACTTTACTTTAGATAACACAAAGAATTAGAGAGAGAAGGTAATTCTATAACTTCAATGAGAATTATGATAATATAAGAGATGGAACTAACAAATTGATCCTTGAAGAATTGCTAGTAGGAGTAACATAAAGAATACGAATAAAATGGGAGGAAATAAAACTCCAAGAAAACATAAGTATCTAGGTATCCAAAAGTTACATGTCCATATCTTTGATGTCGTAAATTCATTGAGTTTGAATTCTTCAAAATAGGTGTCTAATTGTACTTATGAACAAGGTCAAGTTAGAACTTTATATAGGAAAATAAAGGAATTTTGTAGGAATCCTTCGATACTTGACTCATACTCATCCCAATATTTAATTTTTTATGAACTTGATATCACACTATCAATACCCACATGAAAGTCATTAACAAGATGCAAAACACATTCTAATGTATCTTCACAACTCTAATAACTATGGGATTAAGTACAAGTGAAGTGAAAAAGCCTCAATTTCTAGTTACACTTTTAGTGGGAACACAATAGTTTTTAGCTATATGGAGAGTGACTAGGAAAGAAATCCATATGATTTCAATTCAACCAAACAATATGTTGATCAATCTACTACAGAAGCTAAGTATACAGTATTTGTCATTGTCATCCATGAGTTAGTTTAAATTTGACGCTTACTTTCCAAATTTAGATTTCTATAAACCCAACCCACACTACTTTAGTGTGATAATCAAAGTGTTAGCCATATTTCTCGTAACCTAGTGTAACACAAATGCAAAAATAACATTAATATCCACAAGCATAATATTTAGTAATTGATACATAACAAGGGCATTGATTTTATTTTTTTCTAAATAGATGACTAGGTTTTAGACATATTCAAGAAACCCTTATTTGAGGCTCGATTTATTCGGCTTATGTAACTTTTGGGAGTTGAGGAAATTGTCAAAAAGAGGGGAATGTTTACTCATTCCTCCATCCTTCCCTTTATAAAATTAAATATTAAGGGGTAATGTTAGTGTATCTATTTACTCATATGCTATTGTATGGTTTTAAGATGCACTTGTACTATTTTTTTAAATTCATGGATAGGCACTAATTGATGTATAATTATTCACAACTTATTATTAGAAAAGTGATAGGACACATCATCCTAAACATCATTTATACTTTATTGGTGGTACTAAGATTTCACCCTTGAATATCATCGCTTTGAGTCAAGGTTAAAATGTTCCAACCTCACACCATGATGGAAGCCTTAGGCTTAGCCAAGATCTTACAATAAAAAATCACATGAAACATCATAATTCCATTTAGGTACCCTCCAAACCATATTTAATCCAACATCCCAACACATAAACCCCTCTCAAGGAAATACCCATTAAACATCCCACCGAGATAAAAATGTGCACTCATGTGACAAGAGGCTATGTTACAATTATGATGAAAATGGGTTAGGAGCTAAAATGCATTTAAAAATGTATCGAAGGAAAACTTGGTGGCCAATGTTCTCTCTTGCCAATTTGAAGAACATACAATCCTGCATGTTGTATCTATTTCTATTTTCACATGGATATATGATATTCAATAGGAGTGGCATCATGACAACCCCATTGAAGATATCATTATCCAACTATCTATTGATTCTAATACTAAAATTAGCTATAATTATGATGGCCAAACATTATGATATAAAGTCAACATTGTATTTGTCTTGTGCTCTAATTTTAAATAGACTATTTTCCAATAGTTTAATGCCTACCCTTTAGTAAGTCATTCAAGTTTTTAGAAAACCTATTAATGTGTCCACCATAATTTCATTAGTCCTAGAATTAAGAATGATATCAATAATTTTGTTATAGAATGTGATATATGCCAACGTCACAAAGGGGGAAAAATTGCATCACTTGGTTTACTCCAGCCACTACCCATTTCATAACATATTTAGAATGACATTTCAATAGATTTGATCGAGGACCTTCCCAAATCAGGAGGCAAATATATCATTCTCATGGTGGTGAATCATTTTTATAAATATGCCCATTTTTATGCTTTATCCCACACATACACTACTTCAACCAAAGCCTAGATATTTCTTGATCAAATATATTGGCTTCATGGCATTCTCACCTCTATTGTATTAGATATGAGTCAACCTTTACTAGTCATTTTCAGTAAGAAAATTTCAAACTCTTCGGTACAAATATGAAAATGAGTTCGGTATACCGTCCACAGTCTAACGACCAAACATAAATTATAAATAAATGACTCAAAACATGTATATCCATTATTTTTCCATAGATAAACAACATAAATGTGTAAAATGGTTACCACTTGCTGAATGGTGGTACAATACCTCCTACCACAAGGCAAACAAGATAATCATGTATAAAAATATCTATGATAAAAATCTACCATCTCTTATATCATATGTACTATGCAACTCTCAAGTGTAGGCTATGGATACTAATCTCAAAGCATGTGAAAATATACTTCGCCTCTTTAAGGATAATCTCCACTTAGCACAAAATCACATGAAGTAGTAGGTAAAACAACATCTCTTTGAATGATCCTTTCAACTTGTAGATATGGTTTTACTTCACCTAAAACCTTATAAATAGTCCTCCCTAAAGCTGAAATACCACCAAAAACTAGCTCTTAAATTCTATGGGACATATAATTTTTTTAACAGATTGGCCCCATCACCTACAAGTTGGAACTTCAACCTTCATAATGTGTACACCCCATTTTTCATGTCTCTTAATTAAATAATGTCATTAGCCATAATTTCATCACCTAGATAGTGATTACATAACTTGATGTAGAGGTGTCTATCCTTTTAGAACATTCATCTCTACTTGATAGGCGCTCTTGTAAGATCCTCAATTGGGTCATCAATAAGTTCTAATACAATGGCAAGGGACACAACTAGAAGATACTACCTAGGAACCTCATCTTCAAATCTAATAGTGTTTCCTCATCTTTAGCTTTGAGGGAAAATATTTTAAGAGGGAGGCCATGTTAGGATCCTTTGTCCTAGCTATTGGTTGTACTTTATTTCCTTAATAAACAACTATAGACACATATGCTTTGTAAGATGTCCCTTGAGCCCATTATAATAATCCCACATGCATGTGGATTAGTAGTTAGCTAGTGTTGAGTTAGTATAAATAAGAGTCTAGACTTGTTATAAAACATCGATGAATTATATTAAATTGAGCTTGCTTAAAGGATTATTAAATTAAGTAAATGCTTAATTGACTTCTAATAATAATAATTTTGTCTTATTTATTTTATATCTACTCTCCAAAATCTAAACCCTAACCCTATCCTCCTCTATTATCCAAATAAGAACATAGAGGGCTAGTGAGTGAGGTATGTTATAGATGAAAGTTACAGTTATAGTTGTATATTTAGGCCAGTGCTCTTAATCAAATGAGGTAGCTACGTTACTTAGATGAATTTGAGTTTTTTTATTTCTAAGATTTCATAGATTTATTATGAAGGTATTTTGAATATTTGTCTTATGATAGCTAATATGATTATAGAGTGTATCTATATAATTTAAAACATTCCACATCTCTTAGACACTTTAGATATTTTTGAAAAAATTCAGGTCACAAATTTACATCTTAAGTATTTGATGACATTCGATATTTATCAAGTCATAAATTTTGTGGTAAAAATTAACATGAAATCAATAAATTGTTCTTTATCAAGTGGACAAGGTAGGGAATTTGGTCACCAATGAAAGTGGCTCCCTATGAACTAGATTTAGTAAAAAAATCACATTTGGTTTGAGCCATTTATGATATGGAGTTCATTGCTTCTTAAGGGAGACAAATCATCTAAATAGTGACTTGTTCCCACTACATATAGTTCTTAGTTAATATTAGAAAATTTTGATATTTGGTAAATTTTTAGAAACTATAAATGGTAGTTTTGGAGGCATTTAGAGTGTTTTTGGAGCTTGTAAAGACCTTGTCTAAAATCTGAAGTAATGATATGATTTTATATCATGATTCATTTTTTTAAAAATGTAAATAATTTTGAAATTGGAGCACACTAAGAGAAGTTATGACCCTGATAAGATGGTCGGTCCATGTGGTTATTATTATAAATTTCTATCCTAGTAGATGTATTATTATTAGGAGTTTTTATATTATCACACCTATTTATGGTGAATGACTATTATTAACTTTGTTTATCTTTAAACCAGTTTACTATCCTTAATTTTGTCTATCTATAAAAGAAGGCGTTTACCTCTTTATAATTTAAAGTGGATAGCATGCATGTATTATACAAAAATTGTTTTCTCTTTATAAACTCTTAATATTTTAATATAAAACTTTATTATTTATTTTTATAATTTATTCCAATTTAATACAGAATAGTTTATTTAGTATGACCCATAAATTCTTGACAGTTAATGTATTTTCCTCTACTTTTAACCCTATTCTTTACCTAGATTATGTTGCACTTTACATAGTTGACTTAAAAAAGGTTACCAATTTTAATAGAGATAGGCACAACATAATAAACTAGAAGTTGTTCCATGAATATTCAAAGATATATATATATATATATATATATATATATATATATATATATATATATATATATATATATATATATATATATATATATATATATATATATATATATATATATATATATATATATATATATATATATATATATATATAATGCCTTCACATGTTCTTATGCACTTTAACCTAAGTGGATACTTTACACCTCTTTGTTAGAGTGTTGGAGATGAAGATAGACTTGTGAATATAAAATATAGTAAGTGAAAAAAATGATGAAGGGGAATGAAAAGATGAAAAAGGAGAAATGTATTCAAAAATAAATTTTTATGTGAGATATTTTTAAAATGATTTTTTTCTTCTTTTTTTTTTTTTTTTTTTTTGAGATAGATTAAAGGTGAGTATTTTTCATTTTAAAAAGTAGGTTATAAGTTTGAATCATCAAGAGGTTGGGTATGTAGTGATCATATATACTATAAATTACTTTACACGTAAATAGAGAGTTTAACATTGTGGACCTTAAGAGGGATATTTGTTTCCTTTTTTCCAATCCCATTCACCAAAATTACACATATCATTTGAATTAAACCCTTAATTTATTAAACATTTAAAAAAAGTATTTTTTAATTAAAAATGCAGATCATCATATCTATTAATAAAAAAAGTAAAGAAGTAAAAATTGACAGATTGATATTTACTAACTAGAAGGAACAAAAAAAGATTCATTTGAATTTATTAATTATGTTCACCTACAAGTTGTAACTTCCACATTTATCATGTGTGCACCCCATTTTTAATTTATTTTTTTAAAATAAGGTCCTTGGCCATAATGTCACGACCTAGACAATGCTTCCAAAACTTGATGCAGAGGGGTCTATCTACTCGACAAGCACTCTTGTAACATCCTTAATTAGGTCATCACTAAATTTATAGTACAATGGAAATTAATGTAACAATAAGATGCTACTTAGGAACCTCTTCTTCAAATCTAATAGTAGTTTCCTCATCTTCAGCTTTGAGGGCAAGGATTTTAAGTGAGATGGCATTTTAGGATCCTTTATCCTGACCATCATTTGTATTTTAATTCCTTAGTAATATTTTCTTTGATCTCATTTTAATAATCCCACATTCATGTGGATTAGTAGTTATCTAGTGTTGAATTAGTATAAATGAGAGTCTAGACTTGTATAAAACACCCATGAACTATATTATATTGAGTTTACTCAAAGGATTATCAAATTAGAAGTAAATGCTTAATTGAGTTCTGTTAATAATAGTTGCCTTATTTTTTTTAGGTCTACTCTCTAAAACGCAAACTCTAACCCTAGCCCCCTTTCTTATCCATATAAGAACATAGAGGGCTAGTGGTTGAGGCATGTTATGCATGAGAGTACTATTATAATGGTATATTTAGGTAGTGCTCTTAATCAAATGAGGTGGTTATGGTACATAGATGAATTTGTGTTGCTTTAGAAAATAAATTTATGTTTCTTTATTTCTAATCTTCCATAGATTTTTTATGCGGGTATTTGAATATTTATCTTATGGCAGTCAACGTGATTTTAGAGTGTATCTAGATAATTTAATACTTTTCACCTCTCTTGGACACTTTAGATATTGTTGAAAAAATTTAGATCACAAATTTAAGTCTGAAGTATATGACAAAATTCACTATTTATCAAGTCATAAATTTTGTGGTAAAAATTTACATGAAATCAATAAATTATCTTATATTGAGTGGACAAGGTAGGGAATTTGGTCATCAAGGAAAGTGGTTCCCTATGATCTATATTTAATTTAAAATAACACATTTGGTTTGATATATTTATGATATGGATCTCATTGCTTCTTAAGGGAGATGAATGATCTAAATAGTGACTTGTTCCCACTATATATAGCTCCCAGTTAATTTTAGAAATTGTAATTTTTGGGAAAATTTTAGAAACTATAAATGGTAGTTTTACATGCCTTTAGAGTGTTTTTGGAGCTTCTAAAGACCTTGTCTAAAATCTAAAGCAATATAGTATTAGTTTTTATCACGATTCAATTTTTTAAAATGCAAATAAAAAGCTATGAGCCTTACAAGATAGTCACTCCATATGGTTATTATTATCAATTTTTATCTTAGTGGATGTATTATTATTAAAAAAATTTCTATTTGCATACCTATTTATGTTGAAAGACTATTATTAACTTTATTTATTTTTAAAGTAGTTTACTATTCTTAATTTTGTTTAGTTATAAAATAAGAGCTTTACCCATTATAATTTAGAGTAAATAACATGCATGTATTATACATAGATTGTTCCCTCTTTAAAAAAATTTAATATCTTACAACAAAACTTTATTATTTATTTTTATAAATTATTTTGATTTAATAGAGAATATATTTTTTAATTACGACTCATTAATTCGTAACGATTAGTGTATTTCCTCTGCATTGAATCCTGTCCTTTGCCTATTGCATTTTGCATAGTTTATCTAACATATAGTTCGACAAAAATTAATAAATTACAAGGCAATCCATGCATATTCGAATTAAGATTTATATATATTTAGAAAATACCTTCAAATGGTCTTATGCATTGTAGTCTCGGTTGATCCTTTGCAGCTCTTTGTCAAGAGTGTGGGAGATGAAGGTAGACTTGTGAATGTAAAAAATAATAAGTGAACAAAATGATGAAGGGGAATGAAAATTTGAAAAAAAGGAGAAGTGCATTTGAAAATATATTTTTATGTCATATTATTTAAGTGATTTTTGCAGTTTAGTTTTTTCAAAATAGATTAATAGTGAATATTTATTATTTTAAAAAGTAGGTTATAAGTTTGAATCTTTAAGAGCTAGGATATTTAGTGATTTTATATACTATGTTATTTTAAAAATCAAGTTACAAGTTTGAATCTTCAAGAGGTAGGGTATGTGGTCATCCTATTTACTATAGATTACTTTGTATGGAAATAAAGAGTAATATTGTGGATGTTAAAAAGATATTTCTTTACTTCTTTTTAATCCCACTCACCAGGTTTACACATATCATCTGCATTTGACCTCCAATTTATTAAAGATTTATTTTTTGATGAATCGGTTATTTTTAGTGAAGAGCCGAGGACTGAGGGGTATCTATTCTGCCAAAGTCACTCAAGACACGATCCTGACCTCATCCCTTTTCATATGTCAAGTTTTGATAGCAACAAGAATTAATCCATGATGAACTCTTTGTAAGCCAAGCAACTTCACCAATTGAACCAACAACCATTCACATTTATTAAAAATTTAAATAAACTATTTTTTATTAAAAACACAAATCATCATATCTATTAATAAAAAAGTAAATAAATAAAAAGTGACAAGTTGATATTTACTAGCTAGAAGGAATGACAGATTCAATACCAAATAGATTCATTTGAATTTTTATATAACGTTCTCCCATGAACATGCGAAACAAATATGAAACATCTATAATGGATACCATGCAAGAAGCTTTCTCTTGAAGATTAGACATGCGCTGGTGTTTATATTGGCGATGGAGTAGTAGTGGATGGTTCGCACTTGAGAGGAAATGGAACATTAACATACGTCCAGTGCTGCTATAGGAAATGGCATAGCAAAAGGATACATATTGAGATGAAAGGCTAGTGGCAAGATAGTTTGAATGCATAGCAAAGGATAGATTACCTAGATGAAAGGCTAGTGACAATAGTTGAACTTTCAAAAAGATCAAAACTCTAAATAATAAAAATTAAAATTTTCAGATATAAATGGTGTAGGTGTCATAAGGAGGATGTAAAAAGTTTCTTTCGAGTTTCAACACAAGACTTATTCAACCATTGGTGTAGTGTTTGGGAAGAATTTAAATAGTGAATATGTTCTATTTTTGATTTTAGTCAAAATCAAATAATCGGTTATCAATTTGTCATATAAGCATATATTATAAACGATTTGGTAACATTGACAACTATGAAACAAATGATCATAGGTTTGAGTTAACAATAAACATTTTGAAATAATGTTTATGTGAAAGTGAGTGTTCATTACACTATGAGTGAAATCTTACCAAACATTCCACCTCGAGATTTTCCTCCACTAATACCACACTGGTGGGAGAGTCATTCTCATAATTACTAATTCTC
This sequence comes from Torreya grandis, assembly GCA_037957365.1. Taxonomy (NCBI): domain Eukaryota; kingdom Viridiplantae; phylum Streptophyta; class Pinopsida; order Cupressales; family Taxaceae; genus Torreya; species Torreya grandis. Next base: position 3,156,161 of record JARHVA010001693.1, on the reverse strand, counting down.
TACCCTTCCTCTTCAACAAAGGGGATGGAATCTACATGCTTGTTGGTTGTGATAAGATTGATATTGGAGATGTAATAGTTCTTCCTCTACCTAGATAGGAACTGCTTGTGCCTTTAACTGAATATGATGATTCAGATAAATAAATGACACTAATTTTCTGTCAAAAGAACCCTCCACTTAAAACAATCCCTTTTTCAAGGTAATCCACCTCCTCTCCTAATAATAAAATTTCTACTTAATCAAACTTTATAATATTTTAAACTTTTTTAAATTTACAAATATATTTTAAAACTCTAAGGCCACAAAAACTTTTTGAAGGTAATAGTTTTAGGGTCAACAATAATTTGAGAGGGATACTTCCGTAAGTCACTATTTGCGGTTGCTTGCTATTATACATGCCACAAAAATAAAATCACTGTATGGGGTTGCTTACTAATTCGAAATAATGCATTTTACTTTCAAATAACATAAAATAAAGTTTAAGAGAGAAAGAAAGATGTATAAACCTGATCCCAAATTATGGCGCTTCTTGGATGGTCCATTTCACTTCCCGCGACTTGGAGCTCCGTTGCAGTTGCAGTTGTAACCTCCAGGATTCCATCATTCCCCTGGCCTTCCCTGCAGTATAAATTGCCTCCCATATCTTGTCTTCGTCGAACCTTTCCGCCCATATCCGGCAGTGCTTAACTAGCATATCAGGTATCTTTGACAGACAACAAGCAATAAGATTTCTCAACGATCTTTCTGCCCAGTCCATCAGATCCTCCACCTTATGATCATTTAACTCTGCCTCCATTACCTTGCATAATTTGTACAGGTTATAGCTTGGTGCTATTTTCATACAATCCTTGGTATCGCTATTCCTGTTGGAATTTCCCTTCGTTTCTTCCATTAGCTTCTCTCTTTTAAGCAGTCTCACATGTTTCTTGGATAGGTTCTTTGCGAATTCAATAGTTATCTGATGAGAAGACCCTTGTGCGACCCTAGGAAGTTTTTCATACAATTGCTGTAGCCTGACGAATTTTTTATCGGCGGCCTTACATACTTCATCTGTATCTGTGTCAAAACCGTCGCCTTGGAGATGGCAATCAAGATTATCAACGAACCCCAGTAAATCCCATACTTGACTGCAAGCTTTCACGGCGTTGGCCACACGATCTGACTTCACCTTCTGTAGTTCAAGGATGATGACAATGAAGGAGACTGCTGTCATCTTCCAACACTGTTTTTCAAGATTGGGGAAATACCTGACAACTTGAGGGAGGGATTTTTCTCTGATTTTATCAAGAAGCTGAGATCCTTCAACCACCCATTCCATAGAAAATGGGGTGAAACATTTGGCTTTGCCACATTGGCTACCATCTTCACACCCTTTCTTGAAAAGATGAGTTATTCGATTAATAGCGCCTTTATTGGCTTTCCACAAATCTAAGGGATGTTCACCAGGTATGCAAATGGGTTCGATTATTTTAGAATAGTCTTTATAGACAAATCTATCTTCCTCTGGCCTTGCATGTTTATTACACCAGCGCATAAACTTGTGCGGCACCAGTTCACACAAAAGCCAACAAAGGCGCATTAACAGGCCTAGCACCATCTCTCACAATAGCCAACAAATTTTGGTGTATAAAACTATCAATATTGGAAGCAATCGAAGCAAATGCAGTAGCTTATGTAGCCTAAACTTGGTGATAGAGAAACATGATCTGTTGATATATCCGGACGCACAATCTTTTGCATCGTACTTATGAATCATGTCAACCAGGCTACGTGTCCAAAAATCTTCCACCCAAAAACATCTCTTGCAAGCGAATTGCTTTGGATGCCAAGGAAATTGGAGAAGCGCCGAAAACCATCTCCAGCAGATGACAGCCCATCCCACTAGGACGAAAGCAAACAGTATGAAAATTAGCGATAATGAAACCCAGAAGGAGAAGGATAATTTGGTAAAATAACTTCTATAGACAATAAAAATGTATGTATCTCGCCACATATATATTATGATGCAAATGGTGACCTCCAATCCAGCTGCCGAAGTCAACACTGATCTGGCTATTACATAATTTGGTTGGGAAGCACGGGCAACAATCCATGATTTGAATAATTCATCTTCAAAAGCATTCCACGAACATGGCATCCTTGCATCTGATTCTTTACTCAATGGTGGAAAATCTTCAGTTGCCAAAATTGCAGAAATTCTTTGCCTCAGAATGCGCCGCAGAGCTTTACCAGCTAATAGTGTGCAGCCTAACAGAACTATAAGGAATATAATGTATGATAATGCAAGTGTATCGTAATTAATGAGTTCGCCTATGACAGACTGTCCCTCGTGTTCACGAGATTTATCAGCCGCGAAGATTTTCTTAACAGGAAAGAATAAAGCTATTACTAAAGCCGCAATAGCTCCCAAGTTGTGTAAAGGGCGCCGGCCGACCATTTCGGGAAGAAAATACGCTAAGAATACACAGATATTAAGTGTGCCGACGTCCATGATGAATAAACGGACAAGCCAATCCGCATCTTCTCCTTGGGGTAAATCGTATGCAAGCTCGATGTTTGTGGCGCTGACGAAAGAAAGAACCTGTATGGTGGGAGCGTTGAGGACGAGGGCCTTCCCTGGGAGCCAATTCGCCCGTTTTTTGAATGCGGTCTTTAAATCCAGTACAACCAGAACAATACCCGCGCATAGGCATAGTAATGTTATTATACAAGCCAATAGATTAAGAATGGATTCCTGCAACGGAGATGGTGGTGGAAGTGGAGGTGAAGTCATTGCCATTGATGGTGGTGAACAATATTAAGCGGGAGCTCGTCTGATACCGTAGGTCTCTGCTAACCTTTTTAAGCACGGGCCTCTGCCATTTCAAGCTTACACTCCATACATTCCATCCAAAGAAATTGCGTGGAATCTTTGTCTTAGCGTACACTGCACGAATGGTCATTTTGAACTTAACATAGCCAAGTACTGCCACCTTAAACCGTGGTTCGTGTCTTAGGAGATGTACAGAATGTCCATAATAGTTACGAATGAGGAACTCGTGGGGTTTCAAGTTACTAGTGTGTATAACTCTTGCCAAATATTTTTTTCTAATCTTTTTTAAGGAACCATCATAAGTGTAAGCTTTTCTTTTTAGGTCAAGTTATTGGTTCCTTTGGAATATCCTAATGATTATGTTCACATGATCTCATAATTTTTAGGTTTGTAAATAGACATTTTTTGAGGTGCTTATTTGAGTTGAGTTGTCAGGTCTACCACTTTTATTATGAGCATTAATCTCTAAGATTTTCAAATCTATAGGATGTGTGCTTTGCCATGAAATGGAAAATTTTAATCATACTTGCCCAAATGAGCACATCTATGTTGAGGTTTATTTGACAAAAGACTTGAAAGAGTCTATCCAATTCAAGTAGGGATTGAACCCTTTTAGCAAAAGTTCACCTATATTAACTTCCAAATACATGTTTTCGGTGTTAATCACCTGACCATAGGATTTAGAATTGCCCCCTCATGGTCCATTCAAGTCCTTCTAATCTGTATAGAGCCCAAATTGAATAATACATATTGGAAAACAAGGACAACATCCGTCTACAACTCATAGAAATAGATGCTCAACTTCCTGTAGACTACGATCCCTCAAGTCTTAACTCCATCTTAAGAAAAAAAAAAAAAAACCTTTGCACATCAAAATCAGCCTACTTCTAGTGACCATACTAGCCGATTTCTGTGAGCCTTTCCACCCACTAACTACCATCATAATTACAATATCCCCCATACCAACCACAAATGGAAACTGGTTCTAATACCCCTATCTCAAATTCAAACCGTACTTGACCATATCCAACATCTTATTTATCATGTGGACAACCTAGTATCCCACAACAATCTGGCCCTAGAGCCACAACAAATCAAATGGATCAACTATGTCTTGCCATCATCCCTCCAAGGACCATCATTTATGCAAAAACAAGATACATCCAAATCTAAAAATCATCCAATAGGAATGTCCCAAGATCCCTTTTTATCACACAATAAAATCTCATCCACTTCTATTGACCAATTCCAAACTATCATTGGTTCACCCATCTTTGATGAGCCAATCTTTGAAAAACCATCACTTGATCAACCACCTATATTGAGTCAACCCATCTTTGACCGGCCACCCATATTTGACCAGTCACTTATTTTTGTCATACCAATATTTAACAAACCCACCTTTGATGATCCCATCTTTTGATCTATTGCCTTATCTCCCATCATACATTAAAACCTCCATTATCCAACATCACATGCCTTAAGTGAACAAGGTACTTATAGACAACAAACAATAACATCAAAGTGTCTTCCATGTGGACACGCCCATCTTAGAAAAAAAATCACCATCAATATCCTATCCATTAAAAAAACTTCATTTGTCAAATCCAACCTCCTCACAAATGAGGAACTCAATAACAATAATCACTCCTGGTTACACAATGACAGTATCACAACTTGTTTTCAAAGCAAAAAATATCCTATAGAAATCAAAATCCTCAAAATCATGAACTAACACTGAAGATGCCTTAACCTCCATGAGCAAGGATTCATCAAAATCACCCATATCCATGTAGACAAAGGATCCCATGCTATTGGCTAAAAACCAGCTACAAATCAATGTAAAGATGTTAGTGATAATTTTGTGGTTTCTTAGTAATCATCATCCAACATTAACATAGGATTCATTTATAGTACCTACAATGACCATGCTGCCACCCATATTCTTATCAATGCCATCCATCCTTTCCACCATCTTGCCATTCAATCTCTCACACATGTTGATTGGGGCCAAAAAAATCATAATATCCATCTATTCTCCCATTCTAATATTCAATCTCCTCCACCCTTCAATTGGGACTGACAAAATCACATATTGTCAGCTTTCTTTCACAATAATCAAACATTTCAAGAATTCATCACCGGCATCCAATAAAAATAACATAAACAAACATCAACATATCCAAGGGAACATAAATTATTACTCAATCAAAATGACTCCAATAATCTAAAAAATCAAAGTTCAAAATCAACGTCCCCTAATGAAAACCTTTTTAAGGTATTACGGGACATCTAAATCAAAATCAAAGTCCAAAAAATCAAAAATACAAACCCCTTAGTGAAAACCTCTTTGAGGCACTATCTAACTAAAATCAAAATCAAAATTAGGAAAATGAAGATACCAATCTCCCTCTTACATCAACATAATCATAGGGTGAATCCACGTCATTTTTTGTAAACACCATCAATACAATAGAAAATATCCCAATCACCATAATTATGGCTACTCTCAGTCTCATGCAATGTGAGATTATTGGTCCCAGTCCCCCATCAGATTAAAACACCTCCAATTACCCCCAAAATCATTTCATCCCTTCAAACCCTTCACATAACCAACACACATCCTCCATCTAATACACCTTATGTTTCACCCTTCTTGGTAGCACCCTCTATTTAGGGGCTATGATGGTAACCTAATCAATCTACAAGTACCTTGTACTTGGGGGGAAATCTAAATTTGCTTCACAAATTCTACTCCATCCATTTCCCTCCTACCCATCCCTACGCATCTAAAACCATCCTACCATCCTTATAGTTCTTATACCCTCCATATTTATCCTAAACTATCCAACCCCATCTTTATCCATATGAACCTAATCATCCGTCCTTCCTTATCCACTCAACCTTTTCTATCCCTATCTGTTGAGTTGTGGAGCTAAAAGTTTCATTGATGAGCTAGATTGAGGTTGCTGAGTTTACCAGTAACCAGCATCAGCAGTATCACTGACATCGGTCAGGCATGGATCAGAACTGACCGACATTGGTCAGGGATCAGCCGACGTCGGTCATATGTAGACCGACAGTGACCGACATCGGTCACCTGTGTGTGTGTGTGTGCATTTGCATGCGTTTCCAAAATTAGATTTGTTCTAATTTTAGGAGAATAGTTGGTTTACATGTAAAGACTAATTTTAGTCTTGAGTCTATCTTTCTAATTATTGTTTGCCTTGGATCCTATTTAAGAGACCCATGGGGCAGTATTGTAATTAAGAAGAAAAAAGAAAAGAGGGAATAACAACTCGATTATTGAGTTGATTGTAATTGATTGAGAGAGAGAGAGAGAGAACTCTTGAGAGAGAAATACTGTACACCCAAGAGGTGTGGGAAGAGTGAGATTTCTTCATTGTATTTTGGAAGAGTTTAATGCAAGATTGGTTGTTTCTTGTATCTCCTATTATTTGTTGTTTCTGATTTCTAGTTACTTATTACTTCTAGTTCAATTTCGTGTTTAGTTGCTTATACAAAAGTAATCAATTGTACTCCAAGTTTCTAACAAGTGGTATTAGAGCGTGTTAGTGTTTGTTGATTATAGAATTCACTCACAGGGGTTTCTGATTGAGTGGGAGTAAAGAAATGGTAGAAGAAAGTAAACTAAGAATGGATAAATTCAATGGCAAGAATTATCAATTATGGAGGATGCAGAGTGAAGATTATTTGTATCAGAAAGATCTATACCTACCGTTGGGTGGGGTTGCAAGCAAGCCCATAGATATGGAAGATGAAGAATGGAATGTTCTTGATAGAAAGGCTCTTGGAGCTATAAGATTGAGCCTGACATCTTCTATGATTTCTAACTTATCACAGGCAAAGACAACGGTAGAGTTAATGGATACTATGGAAAATTTATATGAAAAACCCTCAGCTTTAAATAAGGTATATCTTATGAAGCAATTATTTAATTTGCAAATGCAGGAAGGTGGATCTGTATCTAGTTATCTTAATGATTTTCATGGAATTCTAAATCAGTTAAATTTAGTCAAAATAGTTTTTGATGATGAAATTAAGGCTCTCTTATTCTTATGCTCTTTACATGAAAGCTGGGATAGCTTGGTAATGGCAGTTAGTAATATTGCATCTACTTCAAATATCTTGAAAGTTGATGATGTTGTTAGTGTAATCTTGAATGAAGAAATTTGTAGGAAAAGCACAGGGGAAACATTAGGTAATGCTTTAAGTTTTGAAAGCAGGGGAAGGCAAAGAGAGAAGGGAAAGCAAGGGAAATCAAGGTCAAAGATGGGAAGGAGATCCAAATCCAGAAATGGAGGAATAATATGCTGGAATTTTGGAAAGAAAGGGCATGCAAAGAAAGATTGTTGGTTGAAGGATAACAAAGAAAATTAGCATGAAGGTAATAAAGAAGAAAATGTTGCAGGTATTGTTGCACATGATGCTCTTATATTTTCTGTGGATAATCAAGTAGAATCATGGGATTTAGATTCTGGTGCTTCTTTCCATGCATCCCCAAATAGAGAATTTTTCAATGATTATGTCCATAGAGATTTTGAAAAAGTTTATTTAGGGGATGATGAGCCTTGTCAAATTGTTGGCAAAGGAAAAGTGCAGCTGAAATTGCAGAATGGCAACACATGGGTGTTGAAGGATGTCATGCATGTACCCATCCTGAAGAGGAATCTAATTTCTGTAGGAAAGTTGAGTGATGAGGGTTGCACAGTAACTCTCACAGTGGAATCTTGGAAAGTTTCCAAGGGTGCACTTGTATTAGCTAGAGGTAAGAGAGTAGGTACACTTTATCTATCTACTTGTATTACTGATTATTCTCCTTCTGTTTTATCTACTTCAGATGTAGATGCAAAGTTGTGGCACTATAGGCTTGGCCACATGAGTGAGAAGGGAATGGATATTCTTAAGTCAAAAGGTAAGCTTTCAAATTTGAAAAGCATAGATCTAGATTTCTGTGAGCATTGTATTTTTGGGAAACAGAAGAAAGTGAGGTTTCTCAAAACTGGGTCAACAAAGAAGAAGCACAAGTTGGAGCTTGTTCACACAGACGTGTGGGGACCAGCTCAGGTAGCTTCTATTGGAGGATCACGGTATTATGTTTCTTTCAATGATGATGCTACAAGAAAGGTATGGGTTTATTGCATAAAGAGAAAATCTGATATTTTTAACACATTTAAGAAATGGAAAGCTTTGGTTGAGAATGAAACAGGTTTGAGATTGAAGTGCCTTAGATCTAACAATGGTGGTGAGTACTACAGCAATAAATTCAATAGTTACTATTCTATGAGTGGAATACGCAGGGAAAGGATGGTTCCAAGGACAATTCAGCAAAATGGAGTTGCTAAAAGGATGAATAGAACAATAATGGAGCGTGCACAGAGTATAAGGTTGCATGCTGGTTTGCCCTTACAGTTTTGGGCAGAAGCTGTAGATACTGTAGTTTACCTGATTAATAGAGGACCTTCTACTGCACTGGATGGTGGAATTCTAGAAGAGACGTGGATAGGTAAAAAGGTAGATCTTTCATTTCTTAGAGTTTTTGGTTTTGAAGCTTTTGTGCACGTTGATAAAGAAAATAGAAATAAGCTGGATGCTAAATCTATGCAATGCACTTTCATTGGTTATGGTTTTGGAGATTTCAGATTTTGATTGTGGAATTTAGAAACTAACAAAATTATTAGAAGCTGGGATGTAGTTTTTAATGAAAAGGTGATGTACAGTGATCAGCTCAAGAGGCTAAATAATTTTGAGCAGGACAATCTTGATTTGGAAAAAGTTATGATCCAAAATGAGCTCACACGTAAAAATCATCACTCACAGGAAAGCACAGAAACTGACGTCGGTCAGGTGGAAACTGACGTCGGTCAGGTAGAGACTGACGTCGATCAAGAAATAGACATCGGTGACTAGTAGGAATCGACATCGGTCAGGTGCAGACCGACATCGGCCAGAGATGACCGAGATCAGTCACTGATAGAAAGAAATTTGGGCAGACAATAAGCTGTCAATGAGTCTCAAATGCCCATAAGGAGGTTTGAAAGGGTAAGTAAACCTCTAATTCATTATTCCCCTTATTTATACTACTTGTTGCTCACTGATGGTGGAGAACCAGAAATTCTTGATGAGGTAATGCATGTAGAATCCATTAAATAGTGGGAGCATGGCATGAATGAAGAAATTGATTCCTTGGAAGAGAACCAAATGTGGGATTTGGTAGAGTTGCCAGACGGAAAGAAAGCACTGAAATATGAATGGATTTACAGGTTAAATAAAGTAGAGAATGGACAGGTGAGATAAAAGGCCAGGTTATATGGTCTCGAGCAAGCTGCAAGACAATGGTGTTTAAGGTTTGATAGGTTTATGACAAATCATGGCTTTAGTCAATGTCAATGTGACCATTGTGTTTATTTTACCAGATTGGATAATGGTAGTTATATTATCATGTTGTTGTATGTAGATGATATGCTTGTTGGAGGTTCACACATGCAGAAAATTACTAAGCTAAAGGTGAAATTAGCTCACACATTTGCCATGAAGGATTTAGGAGCATCAAAGAAAATCCTTGGCATGAGTATTAAGAGAGACAGGAAAAATAATAGTTTAATTTTATCTCAAGAGGATTATGTGAATAATGTGTTGGAGAGGTTCGATATGCAGGATGCAAAATTGGTAAGCACACCTATGGCTGGACACTTCAAGATGAGAAAAGAACAGTGTCTTAAATCATATGATGAGGTTGAGTACATGACTAGAGTTCCATATGCTTTAGCAGTTGGGAGCTTGATGTATGCAATGGTATGTACTAGACCTGATATTTCCCAAGCAGTGGGAGTTGTCATCAATTTTATGGCCAATCCAAGAAAGCAACACTGGAAAGCAGTTCAGTGGATTCTCAGATATTTGAGAGGGACCAACAGTAGGCATTTATGTTATGGAGGGTAAAACACTTCTCTACATGGGTATGTAGATTCTGATATGGCAGGTGACTTGGATGGCAGGAGAAGCACCACAAGATATGTGTTCACTGTTGGTGGAATGGCGGTTAGTTAGATTTCAAAGTTGCAGAAGGTTGTTGCCTTATGTACTACAAAGGCAAAATACATTGCAGTCACAGAGGCTAAAAAGGAAATGATTTGGATGACTCGATTCATAGAAGAGTTGGGAAAGGAGAAAGAGAGTTGCAGATTGTACAGTGATAGTCAAAGTGTAATTCATTTGGCAAAGAATTCAGCATTTCATTCAAGAACCAAACATATACAGCTTAGGTACCACTTCATTAGATAGGTATTGGAGGATGGACAGTTGAAGCTGGAAAAGATCCATATGGATAAGAACCCTACAGATATGTTAACAAAGCCAGTAACAAAGGAGAAGTTGAATCTTCATTCAAATTTTGTTGGTCTTCAAGATTGAACTTGAAGATGGAGAAACAAGCCAAAAACAAGTTAGAGGATGTTGCTGTATAGGTACAGGTGCAACTGTTTATCTCCAAGTGGGAGATTTTTGAGTTGTGGAGCTAAAAGCTTCACTGATGAACTAGATTGAGGTTATTGAGTTTACCAATAACTGACATCGGTAGTATCACCGACATCAGTCAGGCATGGATCAAAACTGACCAACATCGGTCAGGGATCAGCTGGCGTCGATCATATGCAGACTGACAGTGACCGGCATCAGTCACCTATGTGTGTGTGTGCATTTGCATGCGTTTTCAGAATTAGATTTGTTCTAATTTTAGGAGAACAGTTGGTTTGCATGTAAAGACTAATTTTAGTCTTGAGTTTATTTTTCTAATTATTGTTTGCCTTGGATCCTATTTAAGAGACCCATGGGGTAGTATTGTAATTAAGAAGAAAAAAAAAGAGGAAGTAACAACTCGGTTATTGAGTTGATTTTAATTGATTGAGAGAGAGAGAGAGAACTCTTGAGAGAGAAATACTTTACACCCAAGAGGTGTGGGAAGAGTGATATTTCTTCATTGTATTCTGGAAGAGTTTGATGCAAGATTGGTTGTTTCTTGTATCTCCTATTATTTGTTGTTTCTGATTTCTAGTTACTTATTACTTTTAGTTCAATTCCGTGTTTAGTTGCTTATACAAAAGTAATCAATTGTACTCCAAGTTCCTAACACTATCATCATAATATCCATCATATCATTCCCATATGTTATTCTTTTTTAACCTTAATAAGGAAGTGGAATAAGTTATGAGCCTTATTTTGGGAAACATATTGGTATATCCTCATCATGATACTTCAATGTTTGGATACTTTAGTTCTTAAATGATGCGGTCCCTAGATATCTTTAATCACCCCTCATCCATCCGTATTCATCCTTCATCCTCCCTAATCATTTCCTTCTCATCCCTAAACATCATTCTAGATCTGATCCATCTGCTATAACTTCCATCCCAGGTGTTAGAACTAGTTTCCCCTTTTCTCCTAGCCCTATTTAATATCCCAAAAGCAAAAAAATTTAAAAAAACCTACAAAATCTAAAAATCTAAAAAACCCCTAAAAATCATAAAATCTATAATCATCATAAAATCTTCCAAATCTAAAAAATGTTATAAAATCCAAAAACCCCAAAAATAATATAAAATAAAAAATAATGTAGGAGATGCATTTACTTTTATGTTTTTGTGTGTTCTTGCTTGTTTGCTTATTTTTCTTGTTGAGTTTTGACTCAGTCCATATGCATATTATAACAATGTCATCATGGTTTTCCATATCATGGTGCATCCTATCCAAAACTTGTATTGGTGTAAGTCCCTTGGCATACGACAACAATGTCATCATGGCTTTTCCATATCATGATACATCCTGTCACATGTCATAATAAAAATAAGGTTGATCAACTAATCAAAATCATGCAAAAAAATGGCAATATTGTTCATGTTCATCATCTACATCCATAATTATGTTACCCCCATTAGCAACATGCATTCATCTCTCAACATCCATTTCTTATAACTAACTATCCATATTTAACAATCATCCTCATGACCTAAGTGTGCAAACATCAGTTTACCACATCTCCTATCTAATCCAATCTTATTTCATCCAATCCTCATATAATCTCATCCAATCCAATCCAATCTCAACTAATACATATCTGATCAATCCAATACAATCCAAATTTGATTATAGTAGCAATATCAATTCTTTATCTCTAGGGGCATCCTCATGAACCCATGTTTTTTTTTGTCTTCTTCACTCTATGACAAGCCATTACACATCCATTTTTTTTTATAAATATGATCATCTCATCCTCAATCCATGCAATTGATTACATCCTTGATTTATGCTTACCAATCTATCAATCAATCAATAATCCATCCAATCCAAGCTTGCAACTTCTGCTCCTTGCATATATAATTACTTATGGAAAATCAAGTGTTCATCTTTTCAACATGATCAAATCATTCACAATCCAAGCCCACAACATTTTTGGGATATATCATTCCCAAATCCACCCTATTACATTTATCATTGTTTTGGGTAAATCAAAGCATGTAATTTATCATTGATATATATCATTCCCAATCCACCTTCTTACATATATCATTTTTTGTGGAGACTCCATCAAATCAAATCAAAATGTCCAAGCATCAACTCAAGTGTTAATCTCATCCATGAGTTACTCTCATCCTCCAATCTCTATCCATGACATCCTTATTTGTATATGTATTCATCATCATTTTATCTTCTCATCACATCTTATGGTATCCCAACCCCTCTTTTTTCCTCACCCACCCCTTCATTTTGACCCCCAATTCATCTATCTTTATAACATCCCTCTTCTCAATTTGAGAGTTAATTTTTGTCTTTTCATCCCTACATGCCCTCTCGAGGTGGCATCATCTCTAAATAATTCATCATCATTATCATATAACCTTCATCCTCCCAATTTTTTGTTCAACTTCTTATTTCTTTGAAAAAAAATTGTTCCATCCATCATGTCTTGCAATGCCCTTTCAAAGTGGGGGGAATGTAGAGACCTAAAATCAAAAACTTTGTGTCGATTTTGAATATTCATCCCTAATCCATCCATCATGTTAACAAAACCCTAATCCTACCTATCATAACATTCTAATCATGTCATCAACTAACATTTCTATCTTAAAAACTATTCATCCCACCTCTCCCCCTAATCAATCCATCATTTTATATTTTGAACCTTTCAATCCCAAATAAATCACCTCAATCATTTTAATTAATTAACCATTGTTAATTAGCTAAATCATCTATAATAATAAAATCCTTGGAATTTGGAAGATCCATATTTTTCATAAATAAATAAATCTAAATATTACCTCATCACCTTTTCACCTCATACCCATGACATCATCCTCTAAATCCCCATGTAATCACACCAAATACAATACAAGGGGCAAACTATGACATGCCCATAACTAACCTATCCTCCATCTAACCACCTTCATTTATTCTCTAACTCCCACATTTTGACTCATCTTCCACCATTGATATTGAATTAAGATCAATGGCTCACAATCATCATGTTATCCTATAAATTGAGAGTTCCCCCTCTCATTTGAACAAGTTTGAGGATCATAACAAATTTATATCATTATGGAGAATAAATCATTGCATCAAGCCATCATCTAATCAAACCAAACTTAACAAAATTTGGAATGCCAAGCTAAAGCCCATAGTATCTCATTTCCCCTTGTGTCTAGTTTATCAAGGTCATCCTTTTAGGAAACATCTCAAGCACATTGGGATTCCTAACCCTTAATGCCCAACTTGAAACCTTCAAGAACCTTTTTTGGATGTGTTCAATAGCCCATATTACATGGTAGTGGATTCATAGCCTATTTTAACCTTATCACCTAGAGCCGTTCAATTGGCAAATCACTATTTTTGGGAAAAATGCTTAATCGCTTCCATATATTACCTTTACATGGAATTTTCCAAAGCTATCATTTTACTTCAACTATGAAAGTTTATAAATTTAGGTATTTTTAACAATGAAGAGCTTTCTATGCAATTCTTCATTAATGATAAAGTGCTTGTTATTTCTTTGACTATTATACAAATTCAAGCACAGACAGAAAAGGTGGCCCTAGATTTTCAATATTTTTAGGAGCTCCTTAAATACTATGGGAATGCTCGCATCATGAGATATGTTCCTCTCGAATATCCCTTGCATGATGCTCTTCCACTAACACCTAGGTGTTGAATTTGTTCCTACAACTACTTCTCCTCCCCTCCTTGATAGGAGGGATGGAGTCCATTACCACAAGGAAAATCCTTTGTTGGCTTATCTTGGTGGACTTTGCTTATGCAATGTGGTGAGCCAATTGGTATTATGTCTCATTGCCTCCTAGTTGGTGAATTACAGTGTCCTTGGCACCTTCTAAGACCACTTAGGATGGGTGGGTGGCACCCTATTCTCCTTTGATTGAACCCTATTCTTAGGATGTCCAAACCCCTAAGGATGATCCACCCCCACCACCTTTTGATGCACTTTATGCCTAGTTTTGTCATTTATCGATACTTTGATATTTCTTCTGAGTTGTTATAATTTTATGACAATTTTGATGTTTTGAAGCATTTTCATTTTACCAGAATGGAGATCAGATTGTGAGTACTAATTGGCCACCTTTTTATTGTAACCATATATGTATTATATTTTTCTATGATTAATGGATATATTGATGAGTTCTAAAAATATTTGTATGTCAGTATCAATGTATCTAAATATAAGTTGAAGACTAATTATTAACCATTTTAAATACTTGAGAGAGGCACAAAATGTGGATAGGATTTCCTAGTTTTTAAAAACCTTGTAAAATAAAGGTGGGGTTTCATTGAAGTAGGGATAAGGGTTCATGATCCACCCATTTGAAATGACAAAATTCACAATACAAAATTTTTGTACATCATCACAGACACATCTAAATGTAAATTGAAGAATTTAATTATTAATACCCATTCTAAATTCATAAACATCACTCTCACAAATTTTATTCATAAAGGTATTGTCGTGTGTCAATAATAATGCCTTGTCCAATTTCTTGGGGGTCAATAATAGCGAAAACCAAATGTAGACCATGTCACCAATGACGCATCTAAATCCAAGTTGAATAATCTAATTATGATACATGAGCATTCCTCACAATTTTTTCTCCGTATAAAATATTATCAAATTTTTCTCCTTATAAAATAAAAGTAAGATTTCATTGAATTAGGGTTAAATAATCTAATTATAATACACGAGCATTCCTCACAATTTTTTTTCCTCATAAAATAGAATCAATTTTGTTTTCTTATAAAATAAAAGTAGAGCTTAAAAGTAAGATTTCATTGAATTAGGGTTAAGAGTCGAGAGTCCACCCATTTGAAATGATAAGATTCACCACACATAATATTTTTATGTCATCAATGATACATCTAAATATAAGTTGAAAAGTAGTATTATTTATAAAGGTCTTGTCATTTGTCAATAGTGATGCCTTGGCAAATATCTTGGGGAGCATTAATGCATTGAAGTGTCTTGTTATTAATATCCACTCAAGGAACATGAACATACAAAATATTATCATTTATCAATGGTGAGGCCAAACATGGAAATCGACGACAGGTTTGGATACCGAGTGGAAATCAACGGCAAGCTTTTTTACCACCGTGTGTGGAAAAACATGGAATATCTTTTCTCTTGAAATTTTATACGATAAGACCGTGTCTTTGTCTTTGTCTTTATTTTTGTCTTTGTCTTTATTGTTGCTAAATTTAGAAAAAGTTTAAATTCTGAAGTAAAAAAAAAGAAACCATCAAAATTGAGTGTTCTCGACTGTTTATCATATTAGAGTTTTTTTCATCATATTGCAATTAATTTTTTTGACTTTATAAGTTATTAATTTATATGTGTATTTTTTTTTTTAAAACCTTGAGTTTCTATTTTTTGGGTGTTCTTTTTCATATTTAATGGAGGGCTCTTGAGAGCTTGTGTTATTTGATATAGTTTAATCGAGAGGAAGCAATCATGGTATTGAAGCCAACATGCAAATTTGTTCCAAAAGTATACTATGAGGTAATGTAACCCCCTACTCAAGGCTTTCCTCTTGGTGTTTTATTGGATTTGTTTGCTTTTGATAGTTCTTTCCAATGGCTTGAAACTCATATCCTTATAAGATATTTTTAAAGTTATATCTTAACTAAATCCATGCTTCAAAGATGGGTACAAACTGACTACCCCATGGCATCAAGCTTTTGGCAATTCAAAATTTGACTAAGGGTTTATTCCTTGTTAGGTTTGAAAACCCTGACCACTATGTTTTCATTCATAAGCATGGCCTAGTGTATGTGAAAAGCTCCCTTCTTGTCTTCTCCCTATGGACCTAAGATTTTTTGTTTCAAACAAAACCAAACTAAAGGTCCCTCCCTAGATAAAATTCTAAGGTTTACCTATGCCTTTTTGGCCTTTTCTGGAATAACTACTAAAACCCTTAGGACAATTTGTTTGTTTTGATTACAACTGTTTATTTGTTACTCATCCTCAATAAGGGGTTTGTGTAGAGGTTAACCTCTTTCAAGACCTCTGTGAGACCATTGACATTTAAATAGGTGGTCAATGTATCACCTAGAGGGTTTTATACATCAACTTTCTAAATACATGTTTTTGATGTCATGCTTCAAACCACATGATTAAAGACAACCCTCTTATGGATACCTCAAACTATCCACCCAAAGTGGCTTCAGAACCCTCTCGCTCTATAGTGAGGGTGAATGATGGTTGGCATGTGGTGGTTTGATGAAACAATCAGAATAATTATACCTTTAAATCTCCTATTAGAAGCAATAAGCTTACTTCTTCTACTAATACAGTCACAGTGACACCTTTGACTCAATCCCAACCTGCATAAAATCCTCTACCCAACCCTAGTCTAGCTATGACAAGTGCTCCCCAGGTTGTCAATGCAATTATAAAACCATAAGAATCTATGACTTCTAGGTTTTATTTATTCCATACACAAGACACACGGATGTAAATAGTTATTATCCCAGTTGCAAATCCATAGGAAAACCCTCCCTTTCCACATTGACAAGAAACTTGTTCAATGAGTCCCTATCTGAATAGTGAAGAAAATGATTTTATTCAGCCTAAGAGATAACCTATTCTGGTTGTGTATTTTCTCACAAATAGCCATCAACATACTTTCTTGGCAATCATTTTATAGGTTAGAAGGCCATGAGGGTGAAACCATGAACCTTGATGATTTCTAATTATTTTTTTTCTTGGAATTTTCATGGTTTAATTGATCCAAAATGCAAGTATTTGGTGCATGATAGTTGTCATAAGTTTTCAAATATGCATTATTTATTTCTGCAAGAAGTTAAAATAAATAGTTTTGCCCTTGAGATGGCAACTAAATTCATCTGGCGCAATGTTACTTATCATATGTCTAGACATGAGGTAGGACACAGTGGTGTAATCATTACGACTATGCCACTTTATGCTTATTTTATGAGAGATTGGGGAGTGGATCCTTCTAATCATGCTCTTTAGAATGTTTTTAATTTTTATAGGTGTATTCTTGGTTTTGTAAATATTTACGCTTCCATGAATGATGATGTTGAATACACATATATTTGGAGGTGGCTAGAAGATTCTCTTTCATTGGCCCACTGGATTTCCTATGGTGACTTTAATCTGATTGAATTGATAGAAGACAAAGAAGGGATTCTTTCAATGTGGTGGTTTGTGGGTGAAAGAGAATTTTGGTTTTATATGTGTAACAAACTAGGCATGTTTGATCTAAATCACCACCATAGGTGTTCCTCCACTACAACTTGGTTCACTTCATCAAAAAATTTCAAAAGAAATGAAAGATTTCTCAAGAGAATATATAGGGTCCTTCTCTTGGAACAAAATATCTTCTCTTTTGTTCAAATGTTTGATTGTCCTATGAGTGTAATCTCATATATCCTTCTCTGTGATCATTATCCCATCAAATTTTATGTGGAATGGTCTGTCCCTCCCACCAAATTTATAATAATCAAAATTATATCAATACTTCCCATCTGCAACATCCTCAAACCCTTATCCACATTAAGAGATTTTGGAATATTGTTCCCCATCCTTCTGGGGGCACTGGGTGGATTCGTTGGTGGGAGGTGACCATTTACTGCACCACCACCTTTCTTTGTTTTTTGGCAAACAATTGGCATTCATAAAAAATTAAATTAATTTATCCTCTATGAAATAATACAACCATCTTTCTCAAGTGTTAGAATAAATCCCCCTAGATGAGTATATATAAAACCAAGTGGCCACTTTAAGACATCATATAAAGCTTGTTGAACTTCACCAAGCCTATGGAGCTCAAATATGAGATCACATTCATTAGCTCAAAATTGGTGATAGAGTCTCAAAGGAATTTTTTAACAAACTGAGGGTTCACAATGTTGCTACACAAATAAAAACTATTAAGGATGCCAGTGAGCATTTCACTAGTCTCCCAAAAATCCTTTAAGCTTTGTTGAAGCATTACAAGCAGGGATTTCAAGCTCACCCATCCTCAAAGTCTCAAAGAGTGGATTTGAAAAAATGCCTTCATGTTGTTCCTTTCAAGTTATCCTCAATTCAAAGGGTGGTTTGAGATAAACCCTTATCCATAGGGTAGCTTCATCAAGTTGTGATGGATATGGCTCAAGACAAGCCTCTAGTAATTTATGGTTTTCCTTGTGAGTTCTAATTTGCACAAAATTTATTTGGAAGGTTTTGTTAAAGGTTCTCTAGGTAAGCTAATCAATAGGGACAATATTAAATTCATTCCCAATACTAGAGGTCCTGAGATTATCTCCAACTAGAGGCCTATTACTCTTTTAAATAAATCATACAATATGATAGCTAAGGATCTGGCTCTCAGTATTAAAAAATACTTCCCTTAATTATTTAATTTGAGTAAATTGGTTTCATTCAAGGTCGTTACATCTTGGACAACATATTTACGATTTAGGAAGGCATGGAATGGGCATACACTTCAAATCAAAAGGCTTTATTTATCATAATTCACTTTGAGAAGGCCTATGATAGGATAAAATGACCCTTTGTCTTAGCCATGCTTCAAACTTTAGGGATTTGTTCCAAGTTCATTCTCTCCATTCAAGGTAGATGCATGATAATGGGGGACAAAATGGGTGAGTGTGGGGGGGCGGGGGTGGGTGGGGGTAAGGAGGTTAGGGTTTAAAACAACACTTTTTTTCCTTAAAATAACAAGAGTTGAACTTGAAGGGAATGGTAGAGACACTTAGAAAAATAATTTGACAATGACATAAGAACATGAATTGTAGAATTTTGAATGTAGTTTCTAAATATATAATTTCTTTCAAAATACTCAGATAATAAAAGGGTGTGAAATATATGCATTTATGAAAATAGGTTGGTCATTTTTTTTTGTGAAAAGATAAGGATATTGCATTTGTACGAACACATTTTTTAGTAAATGAATGAATTTTTGTATGAAACTTCATATATGGATAGGTGAAATGTTGAAAATCGTTGAATTATATATATATATATATATATATATATATATATATATATATATATATATATATATATATATAAATTTTAAATTATTTCAAAATAAAAGACAGATAGAAAATTGAAACTGCAAGTGTACGAACACAACTTTTTGACATTAACTTCAT
Source organism: Torreya grandis (assembly GCA_037957365.1). Lineage (NCBI taxonomy): Eukaryota > Viridiplantae > Streptophyta > Pinopsida > Cupressales > Taxaceae > Torreya > Torreya grandis. The sequence goes on along the minus strand of JARHVA010001693.1, from coordinate 3,136,651 downwards.
GAAAATCAATTTATTTTTAAAGCATAGTGACAATGTGTAGATTTTTGAGATATAAGTTTTATAAACATTCAATTGATATTCAAAAAGTTATAAGAGAATTTGTGACAATATGTCTATAGTCCATAATGAGGTATGTTATGTAGAAATTAAGTAATAATTATAAATAATATTCTAACATTAAAAAAATTATATATTCTAAAAATACACTTTCCCATCTACAAACTTATATAATATTTTTTTTAAATAATAAAATACGCATGATCAGATGTGTTGACAAAGATGAAAAGACTCCTAAATTTCTTAGAAATCAAGTGGGTTTCTCCGTGGTTGGTTTCAGGCTAGGTTCGGACCTCCCCAAGCTTGTACCCAAGGCGAATTTAGAGGGAAAACACAAAATTAAAAGATTGAAATGCTGAAAGGGCATATGCCCTGTGCAAAGAGACATGTAATTTTTTTTGTGAAGACGTGTATTTTTTTGTTTCATGCAGTTTTTGCTAGTTTTTTTTGCATTTAAAGACACGTATGTAATTTTTTTTGTGAAGACGTGTATTTTTTTGTTTCATGCAGTTTTTGCTAGTTTTTTTTGCATTTAAAGACACGTATGTAATTTTTTGTTGTGTTTTTGTTTTTTGTTTGTGTGTGCAAACATAAATTTATATTTAATTTATATTATATTATATATTATTTTACTTAAAATTTATTTTACTAAATATAATAAATTAGGGCCACTCTATATGTTATGAAATCAATTCCAGATCTGTAGGAGTTACCATTTAAATGTTAGTTTTTCAAAATCCAATCTAGTCAATACTTAGTTTTTAGAATTTTAGTATTATAAGATAGAATGAGAAATGAGGTTTCAAATCATGTTATGTATGTAATTCATCTATACTATTGCTTATGACCCCTACTTTACCTAATTGAGTATACCCTACCTACTTTTCCTACTTGAGTACACCCTATTCAATTGAATACCCAAGTTTGAAGATGGATTCTAAATAATTTATGGGATTTTAAATCAATGGATCTATCAATATGGATAAATGACTAACCTATATCTTGTAACTTGTAACATACCTATAGTCATGATACAGACACTCATACATGAAATCTACCATATACCTATTACAACATGCATGTATGCAATCACTCATACATGACATCTACATTTAGTCATGATACGATAACTTATACCAAACATGAATGTAGCTAGTCACCCTAATAGACCCCATTCATAATATAATGAATCAAGATCAATGGCTCACAATCATCATGAAATCCTTTTAATTGAGAGATCCGCCTCTCATTTGAATAATTTTGAGGATCCTAACGAAGTTAAATTATTATGGAGAATAAATCATTGCATCAATCCATCATCCAATCAAACCATCGAGCCATTCAATAAGGGGAAATGCTACTTATATGTTTGTGTGCAGTCCATTGAGCACCCACATTCATCCAAATCAATGAGAAAATAGACATCAAGAGGATCACCTTTTCTTACCGGTAAGTAAAGGTATTGATTTCTAATCCCCTCTTCACCCAATAAAAGGTATTTCAATTGTGTATATGTTTATCATTTTTTGGCTTTGTTTGATTTGAATTCTAACCTTGATTGTTAACCAATTTGTTTTTGATGTATACACATGGGTCTATAACCCTCACTTGCTTGTTGGAAGGAAGGAGTGAAGATGGAATCACAATACTACCTTCCAAAATTACTTTCTAGGACTCATCCATTAGATCATGAACTCATTTTCTTTGGATTTGATAAAACGTAATAAGCAATGGAATCTGAATTTATCACCTAAAACATAGTTAACCAAATTAACAAAATTTGTAATGCCAAGCTTGAGTCCATAGTATCTCATTTCCTTTGGTGTCTGGTTTATCAAGGTCACCCTCTTAAGAAACATTGATGGGGTTGGTTCAGATCTCTGCATGATTTACACAATAAAAGAAGCCAAAGAGATTGATAAATATTTTAACACAATAATAATAATATTTTTCTTCACACAATTTCATATGGGAGTACATAATTATATAGGAGTATCATTCCTATATTTTGGGAGATCAAATCTCCTCTGAAATCTATCAATCTCCCTAAATGACTCAAACTAACAAAATCCCAACAACCCACTATTATACGAATATATTATGACTAACAATATATTTGGTAAACTAACCTATAGATTATTAACATAATATTGTTAAAAATAATATTTACGTGAGTACATTAATAATGTGAACACAAAACACACTATACCTCAACAAACATCTCAAGCACATTGGGATTCCTAACCCTAAATGCCCAGCCTGCTCCCAACCTGAAACCTTTAAAAACCTTTTTTGGATGTGTTCAATAGCCCATATTACATGGTAGTGGATTCATAGCCCATTTTAACCTTATCACCCAGAGCCGTTCAATTGGCAAATGACTATTTTTGGCGAAAATGCTTAATCTCTTCCATACATTAATTAACTTTACATGGAATTTTCAAAGCTATCATTCTAATTCAACTATGGAAGTTTATAAATTTAGGTATTTTTGACAATGAAAAGCTTTCTATGCAATTATTCGTTAATGATAAAGTTCTTATTATTTCTTTGACTATTATACAAATCCAAGCATAGACAGAAAAGGTGGCCCTAGAGTTTCAACATTTGTAGGAGCTCCTTAACCACTAGAGGAGTGTTCCTTGCATAATGAGATATGTTCCTCTAGAATATCCCTTGCATGACACTCTTCCACTAACACCTAGGTGTTGATGAAGTTGTTCCTACAGCTGCTTCTCCTCCCCTCCTTGATGGGAGGGATGGAGTCCACTGCCACGCACAAAATCCTTTGTTGGCTTATCTTGGTGGACTTTGCTTATGTAGTGTGGTGAGCCAATGGGTATTATGTGTCACTACCTCCTAATTGGTGAATTATAATGTCCTAGGCACCTTCTAAGACCACTTAGGATGGGTGGGTGGCACCCTAATCTCCTTTGACTGAACCCTCTTCTTAGGATGTTCAAACCCCTAAGGATGATCCACCCCGACCACCTTCTGATGTACCCTATGCTTAGTTTTGTCATTTTTGATATGATACTTTGATCTTTCTTTTGAGTTATCATGATTTTACGAAAATTTTGTTGTTTTGAACCATGTCTATTTACCATAATGGAGATCATATTATGAATACCAACTGGCCACCTTCTTGTTGTAACCATATATGTATTACATTTTTCTATGATAAATGGATATATTGATGAGTTCCAAAAATATTTGTATGTTAGCACCAAAAAATTTAAATATAAGTTGAAGGCTAATTTTAGCCATTCTAAGTACTCGAGAGAGGTACAAAATGTGGATAGGATTTCCCAATTTTTAAAAACCTTGTAAAATAAAGGTGGGGTTTCATTAAAGTAGGGATAAAGGTTCATAATCGACCCATTTGAAATGATAAAAATTCATAATACAAAATTTTTTTACATCATCACTGACGCATCTAAATGTAAATTGAAGAGTTATATTATTAATACCCATTCTAGGTACATGAGCATCACTCTCACAACTTTTATTTATACAGGCATTATCATTTATCAATAATGATACCTTGTCCAATTTTTTGGAAATCAATAATAACTAAAACCAAATGTAAACCATGTCGCCAGTCAAACATCTAAATATAAATTAAATAATCTAATTATAATACACAAACATTCCTCACAATTTTTTCTCCTCATAAAATATAATCAATTTTATTTTCTTATAAAATAAAAGTAGAGCTTAAAAGTAAGATTTCATTGAATTAGAGTTAAGAGTCAAGAGTCCACCCATTTTTTTATGATAAGATTCACCACACATAATATTTGTATGTCATCAATAATGTATCTAAATATAAGTTGAAAAGTAGTATTATTTATAAGGGTCTTGTCATTTGTAATAGTGATGCCTTGTAACATAGTCCAAGAACTGAAATGCCTCACCTTTTTAGCTCTAGGAGCCTAGATAAGCTTGTTCTAACTTGTAGACCTTTGCTTGCAAAACCTGGCCATTTGTCCCTCATCATGGCAGTTGAAGCACTCACCCTTGCTCACATTCTTGGTCTCCTTGTGTGTCCTGTTGGGTTTCCTTTTCTCCTTCTTGGAGGCTTGTGAAACTTTGTTCACATTTGGAGGCATACATTTCTACACTTTTGTAACATAGTCCAAGAGTCAATAACACTAGTGCGGGTCATTAATCCGTCAATGGTGAACCTTGTCCCACTGCGGGCTTGTTTTCCACCATGCGTGGAAAAACATGGAATTTTTTTCCAGGTGTAGGTAGGGTGGGACAATGTATTTTCCCTTTGGAATTTTATATGGTAAGACCGTGTCTTTGTCTTTATTGTTGTTCATATAAGATTACATTCTCCAAAATCTAATTTAAATAAAAGGTTAAATTGTGAAGTAAGATAAAAGGAGAACATTAAAATTGAGAGTGTTCTCGAGTATTTGTTATCCTTAATTTTATGTAGGATATTTTGATTTTATTTAGTGATTTTTATTGAGGTGAATAGAGGCGAGATTAATTTTCAAGAAGTTATCGATAGGGTCCGTATATATCAAATAGTTTTAAAATTTAAGCGACGAGAATTTGTTATCCTTAATCTTATTTAGGACATTTTGATTCTGTTTATTAATTTTTATTGAGGTGAACAGAGGTGAGATTAATCTTTAGGACATTATCGATAGGGTCCATATATATCGAACAGTCTTAAAATCCAAGTGACGAGAATCAACTTTGAGACTTATATGGGAAGAACCCAAAGCCCTTAGCCAGCCACATCACTCATGCAGACTAGAATATTTATCATTTTTGTTGTTGATTAGAAATATTTCTATCATATTATCATTATTTTTCTTGATTCTATACGTTGTTAATACACACACACACACACACACACACACACACACACAAATTCTTAAGACCTCCCATTAAATAAGAAAAAAAACACTCAAAAGACAAAAATTCAAGTGAAAAAATTATATATATATATATATATATATATATATATATATATATATATATATATATATATATATATATATATATATATATATATATATTTTCTTAAGACCTCCCATTAAATAAGAAAAAAACCACTCAAAAGACAAAAATTCAAGTGAAAAAATAATAAATACACACACACACACACACACATATATATATAATTTTTTCACTTGAATTTTTGTCTTTTGAGTGGTTTTTTTCTTATTTAATGGGAGGTCTTAAGAAATATATATATATATATATATATATATATATATATATATATATATATATATATATATATATAATTTTTTTACTTGAATTTTTATCTTTTGAGTGGTTTTTTTCTTATTTAATGGGAGGTCTTAAGAATTTGTGTCATTTGATACACTTCAATCAAAAAGAAGTAGTCATGGCACTAAAATGGTCACACAAATTTATTCCAAAAATATACCAGGAAATAATGTACCCTTATTTAGAGCTCTCTTCTTAATATTTTACTAAATGTACCCGCATTTGATAATACTTTGCAATAATTTGAAACTCATATCTTCATAAGATATTTTGTGGATCTTATCTTATCTAAATTTTGAATACTAATTAATTGATTACCCCCATAACATCAAACTTTTGACAATTCAAAATTAAACTAAAAGTTTCTGCCTTGTTATTTGAAAACCGTGACCACTATGTCACCATTCATAAACACGATCCAATGTATATGAAAATCTCCCTTCTTATCTCAGGTTCAATAATGAGTGACACCCAATGTGGTCCATGTCACCAATACATCGAAACGCAAGTTGAATAATCTAATTCTAAGTACTGTCACAAGTTTCACAAGCGACGCCAAATACTGACACAAAATTTTATAAAGAAAACTGTGTTGGGTGCGTAATGTCTTTTCCCTTGGATTTTTATATGATAAGACCGTGTCTTTGTCTTTATTATAGAGTGTAATCAAGTAAAATTGTTGTTCATATAACACAACATTCTCTAAAAATCTAATTTAAAAAAAACTTGTATAGAAAAAGGTTAAATTGTGAAGTGAAAAAAAAACTATTAAAATTGAGTGTTTTTTTTAATATTTGTTATTTTTATTGTTGATTAGAGTTTTTTCTTTTATATTGTCATTAATTTTTTTGATTTTAATTTATGTGTATTTATTATTTTTTCATTTTGAGCATTTATTTTTTTAGTGGACTTTTTCATATTTAATGGTGGCTCTCAAGAGCTTGTGTTATTTGATATAGTTCAATCAGGGGGAAGCAGTCATGGCACTAAAGTAGGGATGCAAATTTGTTCCAAAAATATACTATGAGGTAATGTAACTCTCTACTCAAGGCTATCCTCTTGATGTTTTCCTAGATTTGCTTGCTTTTGATAGTGGTTTCTAATGGTTCAAAACTCATATCCTTATAGGATATTTTTAAAGTCATATCTTCATTGAATCCATGCTTCGTAATTGGGTGCAAATTGACTACCCCATGGCATTAGGCTTTTACCAATTCAAATATTGACTAAGGGTTTCTACCTTGTCAAGTTTGAAAACCCTAACTACTGTGATGTCATTCATAAGCATGGGCTAGTGTATGTGAAAAGCTCCCTTCTTGTCCTCTCCCTATGGACCTAGGATTTATCATTTCAGACAAAGCCAAACTAAATGTCCCTGTCTAGATAAAAATCTCGGGTTTACCTATGCCTTTTTGGCCTTTTCAAAAATAACTACTAAAACTCTTAGGATAATTTGTTTGTTTCAATTAAAACTATTTATTTGTTACTTGTCCTCAACAGGGGGTTTGTGTAGAGGTTGACCTCTCTCAAGACCTCTATGAGACCATTGACATTCAGATAGATGGTCAACATATCACCTAGAGGGTTTTATACATCAAATTTCCAAATACATGTTTTTAATGCCATGCTTCAAACCATAATATTAAAGACAATCCTCTTATGGCTAACTCAAACTATCCACCCAAAGTGGCTTCAAAAACCTCTCGCTCTACGGCAAGGGCAAATGATGGTTGGCATGTGGTGGTTTGATGAAACAATTAGAATAATTAGACCTCTAAATATCCTATTGGAAACAATAATCCTAGTTCTTTTGCTAATATAGTCACAACATCGCCTCTGACTCAATTCCAACTTGCACAAACTCCTCTACCCAACCCTAGTCCAGCTATGACAAGTGTTCCCCAGGTTGTCAATGCAATTATAAAACAACAATAACCCATGACTTCTAGGTTTCATTTACTCCATACACAAGACATAGATGTAAATAGTTATTGTCGTGATTGTAAATCCATAGGAAAACCCTCCCTTTCCACATTGACATGAAACTTATCATTCAAAGAGTCCCTCTCTGAATAGTAAAGAAAATGATTTTGTTCAACCTAAGAGGTGACCTATTGTGTTTGTGTAGTTTCTCACAAATATCCATCAACATGCTTTCTTGGCAGTCACTTTATAAGTTAGAAGACCAAAAGGGTGAAACCATGAACCTTGATGGTTTCTAATTTTTTTTTTCTTGGAATGTTCATGGTTTAATTGATCCACAATGCAAGTACTTGGTGCATGATAGTTGTCATAAGTTTTCATATATACATATCTTATGTCTACAAGAAGTAATAATAAATAGTTTTTCCCTCGAGATGGTAACTAAAGGCATCTGACCCAATGTTACTTGTCATATGTCTAGACAACACGGTGTTGTAATCATTATGATTGTGCCACTTTATGCTTCTTTTATGAGAAATTAGGGAGTGGATCCATCTAATCATTCCCTTTGGAATTTTTTTTAATTTTTACAGGTGGATTCTTGGTCTTGTAAATATTTACACTTCCATGAATGATGATGTTGAATAGACATCTCTTTGGAGTTGGTTGGAAGATTCTCTTCCATTGGGACATTAGATTGCCTATGGGGACTTTAATATGATTGAATCAACAGAAGACAAAGAAGGGATTCTTTCAATGTGGTGGTGTGTGGGTGAAAAATAAGCTTGGTTTTATATGTGCAACAAACTAGGCATGTTTGATTTAAATCACCACCATAGGCGTTCCTCCCCTATAGCTTGGTTCACTTCGTCAATATTTTGCCAAAACAATGTAAGATTGCTCAAAAGAATATATAGGGTCCTTCTATTGAAACAAAATATCTTATCTTTTATTCAAATGTTTGATTGTCTTATGAGTGTAATCTCAAATGTCCTTCTCTATGATCATTAGCCCATCAAATTTTAAGTGGAATGGTCTACCCCTCCCACCAAATTTATAATAATCAATTTTATATCAATACTTCCCATCTAAAACATCCTCAAACCCTTGTCCACATCAAGAGAGTTTGGAATATTGCTCCCCATCCTTCTAGGGGCACTGGGTGAATTCACTGGTGGGAAGTGACCATTTCCCACACCACCACCTTTCCTTATTTTTTGGCAAAAAATTGACATTCATCAAAAAGGAAATGAATTTAGCTTCTATGAAATAATACAACTATATTTCTCAGGTGTTAGAATAAATCCCCTTAGATGAGTCTCGACAAAACCAAGTGCCTACTTTAAGACATCATATTAAGCTTGTTGAACTTCACCAAGCTTGTGGAGCTCAAATTTGAGATCACATTCATTGGCTCAAAATTGGTGATAGAGTCTCTAAGTAATTTTTCAACAAATTGAGGGTTCATAATATTACTACACAAATACAAACTATAAGGATGCCAGTGAGTATTTAACTAGTCTCCCGAAAATCCTTTGAGCTTTTGTGAAGCATTATAAGTAGGTATTTCAAGCTCACCTATCCTCAGAGGCTCAAAGAGTGGCCTTGAAAAAATGCCTTGATGATGTTCCTTTCAAGTTCTCCCCAATTCAAAGGGTGGTTTGAGATAAACCCTTATCCATAGGGTAGCTTCATCAAGTTGTGATGGATGTGTCTCAAGACAAGGAGCCAAGAATTTATGGTTTTCCTTGTGAGTTCTACCAGTCTCTTTTGGATTTTGTAGGACCTGATTTGCACAAAGTCTATTGGTAAGATTTTTTTAAATGTTCTCTATGTAAGCTAATCAATAGGGACAATATTAAATTCATTCCCAATACTAGAGGTCCTGAGATTATCTCCAACTAGAGGCCTATTACTCTTTTAAATGTGTCATATAGTATTATAGCTAAGGATTAGACTCTCGGGATTAGATATTTGCTTCCCTTAATTATTCAATTTGAGTAAATTGGTTTTATTCAAGGTTGTTACATCTTGGAAAATATATTTATGGTTTGGGAAGGCATGGAATGGACATGCACTTCAAAGAAAAAGGCTTTATTCATCAAAATTCACTTTGAGAAGGCCTATGATTGGATAAATGACCCTTTGTGTTAGCCATGCTTCAAAATTAAGGGATTTGTTTGAAGCTCATTCTCTCCATTCAGGGTAGATGCATGATAATGGGGGATAAAAGGTGGGGTATAAAGCGATACTATTTTCCTTAAAATAATAATAATTGAACTTGAAGAGAATGGTAGAGACATTTAGAAAAATAATTTGATAATGACATAAGAACATGAATTGTAGAATTTTGAATGTAGAATTTTGAATATAGTTTGAAAATCCTTTAAAAAGTATGAAATATCTACCCACAAAGAATATTTCAACAATGCTCCATGTGGCCCATAGATATTGAACAAAAGGAACTGTAAATCTGATTTAAAGCTCAAGATTTTATCCACTTGCCAATTTTGACTTGAAGCCAATAATTCTACTCTAGAAGAGAAGGATGACCAAATAATAGCCAAATCCCCAGATGCTCCAACTAATTCCATAAAATCTCCAAGCCAATAATGCCCAAATGAACTCAAAAAGTCTTCTACTTCTACCTTGTTAAGTTTAGTTTCTTTCAACAATAAAATATTTGGTTTCTCAATATTGATGAGGCACTTAATCAAGTGTCTTTTGATAGGGGCATTCAAACCCCTAACATTCCAAGAAATAACCTTCATGTTTCAAGAGGAGGGAATTTCACCCCCCCCCCCCCCCCAATTTGTAACATCCAAAAAGTCTTCTAGAGTGCCCTATTTTCATGTTAAAACTTCACCTATAAAGAGAGATTTTTGCATTTTTTTGCCTTACCCACTCTGAGGTCCCCAATTAGGGTTCAAAATATTACTTTGAGACTGAGAGATAGAAATAATTTCTTTAGATTTCAAATCCCCTTCAGAATCTTCTTCTAATTCTTCATCATCATCTGACCCCTACTTATTAGAACTAATAACCTCTATTAGAATAATTAAGTTATCCTAGATTATTTGTAATAAATGTCTCAAGGTAATTTAAAACTATGATTGACATGTATCATAGGTTAGGTATTTTTGGAATTTATAAGTTAGGTATACCTAATATAATTAGGTATATTTTTATCCTTAATCACCTATAGATTAGGATTTTTTTTAAATCTCACTTTGTGATGTATAAGTAAGCACCTCTTAGAGTAATTTTGTAATGCAATTCCATTCTTATTCATTTGGTATCAGAACATGAAGGAAATTCTTAAGGACATTTTCGAAGCATTGGAGATTCGGTGGAGATCAAGAGTGAATATTTGTGTGATCCTTGGATGCATCATGTTTGCTCTAATTTCTGCCATCCCAAGATAAAACACTGCTAAAATTTTGACCAATTTTGTCAGAAGAAAAATAATTATCTTGCAAGCAAATTTCTTTTTTGTTTTTCAAAATTTGACAATTTTTTGCATCAATTTGAGCTAAAATATTCATATTCAGTCATATATTAACAATTTTTTGGAGAGGATTTGAATTAAAATTGTTTAATAATAGATCTGAACATATTTACATATTATTATTTTCATCAGATCTAGAATTTATATTAGATATTGATCAATTTTTATTGACAATATTAAATCTTTGTATTTTCATCGATCCTCTCTTTGATTTGAGTATTTATCTCATATCCTTGGTTAGCAAGTGGTGTCGACTTCTTTTTACCTGGCCCTTCAAGCTGATTTTGGCCATTCCATGAAGCTATTACTTGGCATTATATTTTTGCATATTGGATGATACATGGTTTTTATCATATTAACTCATTTTCAAACTAGTGCAGGATGTCTCTAAAGTTTTACTTACATTGTGAAGGATGCTTCTAATCCTCACAGTTTTGTTTCTCATTTCTAGTTGATCCTTCTCCATGTGACTTATCTATCCTCAACCAAGTCAAATCGATGTCCATTCTTGCTAGTTTAACACACTGTGTTAGCTTGTGCAGATTAATTAGGCTGCATGGGATACACAAGGACATAGTCAACTTGGCATTGATGGTCAAATATGTCATTGCACATGCAGAATTTGGAGGGATTTAATTTAAAACATGGAGGATCATTATTTTTATTAAGTGAGTTTGGTAGGATTTTGGACAATTTTTTTTTCAATTGTTTTTTATATAAAACAATAGTGTAAGAAATTTCAACCAAACAAACACCTAAAAAAAAGGACAAGGAAAAGCCACCCCCAAGAGTTTGGGTTGGAAATTTTTTTGGTGGATGGAGTTTCCTTAGTTATTTTTTCAAAAGTCTATATTGCATTGGCCTCTTATTTCTCTTCTCCTTCTTGTAGATGCATTTTTGGTGGTAACCGATGTCTCTTAGGGAGGCTAATTTTTGTTAAAATTGGTGATTTTTGAGCATTTTTAAGGGCCAAAAAGGCTTCAAATTATGTTTGGCTTTAGGGGATCTACCTCTTGACCCCACCCTATATTATGATAGGGATCACACTAGGGGCTATCATCCCTAGGCCCCTGCATCGTACCCATTGTATAGTACTTTTGGGTGTCAAAAACCATGCGAATTTTGTAGACTCCTCAGATGCATTTTTAGTTGAAATTGACATCCCATTGTCTAATTTTGCATTGCATTCTTGGATGCATTTTTGGGAGAGTTTGATGTCCTTTTCTGTGTTGGTGTGTGATTTGTTCTCTTTATGTATGCATTTTTACATTTTTCATCACTTACATTTTGAAAATGTTCATTCCATTTCCACACTTAAACAACACATTTATACTTTGTCATACACAACTTGCTATTCATAATGTCTAGGTCAGGACCACATTTTGTGCTCCCTGACACACAATTACTTCATGGTGACAATTATGATGCATGGAAAACAAAAGTACAAACACATCTTAAGTTTAAATATTTTTGGTCAGTGGTAGAAGGCACATGGCTCAGACATGCCACAGATGTTGATAAATAACAAAAATATTACAAAGCTAATAAAAAGGCTAAGTTAATAACCATGTTTGAAGTTTTGGATGAGGTACAACCTCATATCCATAGTGCTACAACTACAAAAGATGCTTGGGATAAGCTTAAAATAGTCTATGAAGCTAAGAATCAAAATCAAATCTTGCATCTTCAGAGCCAATTGAATACTCTCAAGCTCAAATCAGATGAAAAAGTAGTAGCATTCTTTATAAGGGTTGTAATGTTGTGAGCTTCACTTCAATATTTGGGTGAATCGGTGACAGATGATTATTTGGTCCCTATAGTCCTTAGAGCACTGCCACCTACATATAGGATCTTTGTGACCACTTTGAATGTCACATGATAAAAACCAAACTTTGAGGCATTGGTAAATTTATTGCAACAAGAAGAAGCTTTGCATAATTCAAAGGAAGCAGATGATGAGCATGCCCTCACATCAAATCAAAAGGGGAAGAAACCCATGAAGGGTCCAAAGTAATATCCCAACCAAAATAATAAAAAAAAGCCATAAGGGAACAATTCACATTCTTTAAAAGCATGTCCAATTTTTGGAAGATAGGGACATGAATTAAAAAATTGTTGGTATAACACATTTCAAAAGGGTTCATCAAGCAAACAACCCTCTTTCAACAAATCACCACAAACAGAAAAGAAACCACCACAACAAAAACATAGGTGAAAACAGAAAAATTCCAAGCCTAACCAATATGGCAATGTTGCTGAAGACTATGATTCTTCACATGAGGACTATGGTTTATCTAATCAAACACATGAGTCTACCAATCATCCAAGTGTAATCTGGTATGTTGATTTAGGGGCAACTAGACACATGACAGGGAGAAAATAATGGTTTTTTACTTTGATAAAAACAAAATCATAGGGAAATGTTTCACTTGAAGATGATACCTCATATACAGTACAAGGTATTGGTGACATCAAACTTCAACTTAGAAACAAAAATTACATAATTTTAAATGTTCTCAATGTTCTAGGACTTAGAAAAAATCTATTATCTATTAATCAGCTACTAGACCACAACCTTATGGTTGAATTTGATCACCAAAATGGTCAAAGTTTTTGCCACATCAAAGACAAGTTTAGGAATTTTAAAGTGATTTCCAAGGCTTCCAACATTGGAAAAATGTTTCATCTTGATTTTGTTCAACATGATCATCAAGCACTTGTGGTCAAAGATGCATAACTAGGCAATTTATGGCACAAAAGATATGATCACTTGAGTTATGGTTATTTAATACAATTGAGCAAACAAGATATGGTTTGTGGTCTTCACAAAATCAAGAAATCTTCTGCTATATGTACTAGTTGCTTAGTAGGAAAACAAAGAAGAGCTCCCTTTGGAAAGACTGAGTATCGGTCATTTGGTAAGTTGGACTTGGTACACACTGATCTTTGTAGACATTTTGCTCCCAATCTTAGAGGGTACAAATACTTTCAATGTTTTGTTGATGATTACTCACAGAAAATGTGGGTATATTTATTGAAGACTAAGGACCAATATTTTCAAGTCTTAAAAGAATTCAAGGCCATGGTTGAAATGAAACTGGCAGAAAAATCAAAACCCTCTACGCAGATCATGGGGGGAATACACCAGTAAAGAATTCTCAACCTATCTCAATGCAAAGGGAATCAATCAACAATTACATCTCCATATTTACCTCAGCAAAATGGAGTTGTAGAAAGACATAATAGATTCATTATGGAAATAAAGATGCAAAATTTCCTAATACATATTGGGCAGAATCTTGTCACACTACAGTCTACTTGTTGAATAGGTCACCCACCTAAGCTCTTGATAGAATCGCACCACATGAAGCTTGGACAAGGAATAAACTAAAGGTAACTCACCTTTGAGTTTTTAGTTGTAAGGCATAAATTCTTGTTCCTAAGAAGAAAATAAAGAGGTTAGATAAGAAAATAAAATAATGTATTTTTGTGGGATATAGTGCACAATCAAAGGCATACAGTCTCCTTGATCCAAAAATAATAAAGGTACTAATCAGCATAGATGTAGTGTTTAATGAAATGAGTGGAATTAATCCACCTTCTACACATGCAAATGACATAGGAAAAATTATTGTAATCCTTTCAGATAGTGATGGTGAAAATGAATAGGAAGATAGTCAAATAGGACCTCCAACATCACCACCTACAACTCAGTGTATGCCAAGTGGTATATAAGTACTATACAAGATGCTAACTTGAATAGAGTATCAGATACATCCACTTCAAGACTGAGGACTCGAAGCATGGCTCAAGAAGAGGTTAATATGGCCCTTATGAGTATTGTTCAAGAAACATATGAGCCCTCTACAGTAACATAAGCCCTATAGTCTAAACCTTGGAAAGATGACATGGATGAAGAATATCAGTCATTAATGAAGAATAACACTTGGCAGCTTGTTGATCTTCCACTAGAGAAGAAGCCTATTGGATGTAAATGGGTATTTAAGACCAAGTAAAAAGTAGATGGTAGTATTGATAAGTACAAGGTAAGTCTTGTTACTAAAGGGTATGCTCAGAAAGAAGGCATTGACTATGAGGAGACTTTTACTCCCACATCTAAAATAAAGACTATCATAATGGTTTTTGCAATGGCTGCATAGTTTAGATGGAAATTCCATCAAATGGATGTAAAAATTTCCTTTCTCAATGGAGATTTAAAATAATTCTACATGACTCAAACTAAAGGGTTTTTGGTACCTAGTCAGGAATAGAAAGTGTGTAGACTTATCAAGTCTCTCTATGGGCTAAAATAGGCTCCCCAAGCCTGGTACATCAAGATTGATGAGCATCTCATATAACATGGATTCAATAGGAATCCATAAGATCCTAACCTCTACCTCAAAAAGCATGGAGAGAGGTTGTTATAGTGATTATTTATGTCGACGATCTAGTCATCACTAGTAGTACAATGAAAATGATCGATGCAACTAAGAATGATCTCAAGCGATCATTCAACATGATATATCTTAGGCTGCTATACTTTTGTCTTGGTTTGGAGGTATGGTAGAAGGAACATTACATTTTTTCTTCACAGATAAAGTATACCAAGACATTCCTTGATAAATTTAGGATGATGGACTGAAAGACTATTGCAACACCTATGGAGACAAGACTTTATATGTCTTATATAGATCTATCACTAGAATTAAATATAAATATCTATCGAAATTTGATTGGGAGTCTCATTTAATTGACATATACTAGGCTAGATATTAGTTATGATGTCATCTATCTTTCTCAGTTCATGTAGGAACCAAAGGTGACACATTGGAAAGTAGCAAAGTAGGTATTGAGATACATCAGAGGTACAATTGAGTATGGCCTAGAGTACAATAAGAATGATAAATTATTCTTGACAAGAAACATGGATGTAGATCATGCAGCTTCTATTGATGACAAGAAATACACTTCAAAATTTATGTTCTTTCTAGGATCTGGTCCAATTTCATGGGGAAGTAAGAATCATAATTGTGTTTCTAGATATTCCACAGAGATAGAATATCATGCTATCGTATGAGCTATCTACGAAGTGATATTGATACATCATATTCTTTTAGGACTTGGAGTTCTATAGACTCATTATATAATTTTGAATTATGACAACTAGGGTGTTCTACATCTTGTTTGCAATCTAATGTTTCATGAAATAACCAAACATATAGAGGTTTAGATTCATTTCATGTATGAACATGTTCATAAACACAACATACATCTCCAGTATTGCCCCACTCAGGATCAATGTGCAGATGTCTTCATAAATTCACTTGCATGAGATAAGTTTGAGGCATTCAAAAATTCTCTCTCTTATTCTCTTCAAGATATGATCAATTAAGGGGGGAATGTTAGAATAATTAATTTTTCCTAGCTTATTTGTAATAAATGTCTCAAGGTAATTTAAACCTATGATTGACATGTAGCATAGATTAGGTATACGTAACATAATTAGGTATATTTGAATCCTTAATCGCTTATATATTAGGAGTTTAATCTCACTTCGTGATGTATAAATAAGCACCTCTTGGAGTGATTTTGTAATGCAATTTCATTCTGCTTCAACCTCCTGAGCCGCTACCTCTAAAATTCTCAACTCATTACTATTATCATACTTCATCTAATTTTTCAAGATTATCTCTCTAATGGAGAGAGATTCTTTCTCAATGAAATCACAAATTTTTATCACTGAAGCTAGAGAGATTACTTCAGTTGTGCCTAACTTTACCAACAAATCCTCTATTGCCTTGATTTTTTAAAAATGAGATTTCCAAGCATCCGTATCCTTCTTATTTTGATCTACCTGAGGTTCCAATCCCTTTTGATTATGCTTTATCCCTTTTGGATCCTTCTTTGGTCTCCATTGAAGCCTCATCTTGACTGTTTTGGTTTGAAGAGAGTTCCTTTTATTTTTACAAAACTTCTAGATATGCCCTAGTTAGTGACAATTATAACGTATGAAGGGAATATTTTTCACATCAATTTTTTGATGCCAAACCCTACCCCCTATCTTAATTATCACAAACTCTGAAATACCTTGATCCAAATCCAAATCAACCCTGACTCAAACATAAGTGGCTCTACCACCCTTAAGCAAGGCTTCATCAATTTCCACCACTATACCCACTAAACCTCCCAAAGATTCCAAACAATCTGCACTCCAATATTCTGGAGGAAGACCATAGAATCTTATCCAAACTGGATGACTGCCCTTTCAAGTTTTTAATAGATCAAAATTAGGGTTCTAATTTTGTATCCAAAAACCCAAACCATTCACAAACTAGGTTTTAAAACTCAAAACCTTTTCTTTCTCTTCTTTGGAAATAAAGATCACAATAAAGAAATATTTTGGCAAAAATTTCACCTCTATCTCCAAACCCCAATGATATTTAATCTAGAGTTCAATAACTCTCACTATTGGCCATTTGATGATACATTTACAAATTAGGGCATGATCAAATAAGAGTTGAATCATTGCATTAAAAGGATTAGAGGACCATTTCAAGATTTTGGCTTCTCTAATATTCACTCCATCCCCCAAGGGAGCCCATTTTTAAACCTCATGATTAGCCAATGACTGATCTCCTACCGCAATCTTATATGTTTATTCAAAAAACTCTAGCCTCACTTCTCCATCATCATTAATCAACTCCAAAGAGTGTTTGTTCCCCTCATGTTTGTCTAAGATCTGTTGTTGTGACCCTACAAACTTTCCTTTCCAATTGGCACCAATTCTTCTCACACTCACCTCTTCATCCCATCGTTCTCGATCCTCCTTAATCACTGCTTCCAAAACCTTCCTTTATATTTTTTTCCATGGTTCCCATCAAATTTACCTTTCACATTTGCCAAATTAAGCATCTGCAAAGGACTAATTCCTCATTGAAACATTATTTCCTTGCTTTTCTCGCAAAAACCTCTCTTCTTATGTTCCTTCTCCTTCGCAACCTCCTCCTTCACACCTTCCTTTGCCTGCTCCTTTGTGCATGCCATTTTCTTCTCTAGATCCTCCCTCTGCTAATAGTTATTGTTATTAGTAGTGACAACTCAAATTTATATTTATTATTATTTATTGAAATTTAAAAAAATTCTAGCCAAAAAATCTAAATTAACTAATGGAAATTCAAATTTCTAAAATAAACTAATTGATACACCACTTATTGTCATTACTAATAATAATTCAAATTTCTATTTTAAATTTGCTAACGTTAAAATAATTTCCATCTAAAAAAATTTAAGTTGACTATTATCAGTTCACTTTTTACTGATAAATCATCTTATTAAGCCTAAAAAGAGAACCCTATCGAAACCTTCTCCAACATTATATGATTTATTTGGCATGATTATTCCCAAGGGTTTTGATATGGGATCTAGGGATTATATTTCCTATGTCAAAGAGATACATGACACATATTTTCAGTATCAGGAACATAATAAAAGGTGGCTATGCAAGCTAAGTATCAGGAACATAATAAAAAATGAAATCTATATAGTTCTAATATAAGTAGAAGGTAACATAATATGCCCAAGTTTGGTGACCATAGACTTGTCCTACTTGACAATGACATAATGTAAGTAGAAGATGACATAGAATGGAGAGATCTAGAGATGAGAAGTTAGAATCAAAAATAGAAAATGTATCTGGATATTTCTATTATAGGCAAATGGTGGCATAGTACACCCTATTTTGTTGACCATAAACTTCTCCCAATCAAATCTGACACATAATTAATCCTCTCACTACTTGCACATGTATAAATTAAGTTTTGGCATCTGAAAAATTATAATATCATGAAAATTACATACAAAATGATCAAACCCAAGTCTCATTCACAAAAAAAATGGAATTAAATGGGGGAGTATCAATCCAAAGGGATTGAGTTAGACTAACCTTGATCAATCCATCTTTGAATACCAAGCACTACACTGCCAATATTTTGAAGAGGACTCAAACTCAAATGTAGTTCGCCCACTTACTTGTGTGTTTGTGGAATTATGAATTAAACTCTAGATGTTCTTTCCCTTATTTTTTCCTTGGCACAAGTATGTAGATGCAGATTTAGATTTGAATATTTCTTCAATATACCATAGATAAAACATGAACATATTTGAATAGATTTTGAGACTAGGGATAACTATCTTTAATGCCTTATAAAAGCCTCATATTTATTGATGATAATGTTTTTAATTTAGGACTTATTAATGTGGAAACGTTGACCCAAAATAAGACCCAACAGACAAAAATAAGAATAAAAGTAAACATTCCTTGAAATAAATTCTAAAAATTACACTTGGACAATTCCACCCTAAACAGAAAAAGCCACAAATTACCCTTATCCAGTTACTACAGAATTTTCCAAAAAAATAAAAGACCAAGACAAAGGATCCTCATGACAAAGTTTCAATATAAATGATCAATAGATAAACTTACAATAATATAGAAAGACCCACATAATATGTGCCTAGATGTCTCTTTCACTACTAATAGTCTATATATGCAAAGTTTCAATAAATGACATTAAGAATGGGCTTGTGTCAATTTTGGGTGTTTAAATTTTCCCCTTCTTAACTCTAGTAGTGAAATTTATAGATTAAAGGAAAGAAATAAAACTTGAGTGTGTATGACACTTTATCTTTTGTTTTGAAATTATGCTTTTTGTGTTAACTATGTTGCAACTAAATCTGCAGTAACACATGTAGTAGTCAATGTCCATTTATAAAAAAATTGAGAAATTTGATTTTTAATTTTCAAAGGTAAAGATCAAGGAGAGAGTAATCTTGTATGCATATTGTATTATGTTAATTACGGATAATGTCAATGTCATGCCAAGCAGAGAAATGATGCTTTTGGTCCTATTCATGTTTTGACCAAATAAAAGAGCAATCCCTCAAATAATAAAGGGAAGTTAAATGTGTTATCAAATGTTGAATCACCTGGAGAATGTAGTAGCTTATGTTTTAGTGTTTAAATAATTGAGAGTGATCAAGTCTCAACTTTTATATATGACTAATTGAGATCATGAGTTGTGTGTTGTTCCCAAAATCAACTACGCTTGTTTTTTAAACAACCCCTACAAAACTTGTCCGTTTTGTGTTTACTCTCTAAGTTCATTTTTTGATGCAAGTTTTTGTTGTTCTCATGTTTGCTCTACTGGCCTCATTTGAAGTTCATGACATTCCCTTAATTTCATTTTCCCAAAAATGTGAAAATCATTACAATCCCAATGCAACCATAGGAAAAAGTTTTCATTTCCCAGAGTCAGTGTTTCCTGGTGTTTCCATGCAAGGGTGGAATTTTTTACCGCCACTGCATTTAATTTACATCCTCCATGCAAAGGCAACATTTTTTTCCACCCTTGCATCTATCATGAAAGAGTAGCAATTTTTTCCACCCTTGCATCTTTTGGTCTCTTCCAAGCAGGAGCAACAAATTTGCTGCCCATGCATCCCCGTTTCCTCCGCTCCTTCAGGTGCAAGGGCAGCGATTTTTTTTGCCCTTACACGTTCTTCTTCTTCAACATGCATTGGCAACAATTTATGCCATTGACATACTTTCTTCTTGACGTGCACAGGCAACAATTTTTTCCACCTATGCACAAGAACTTCTCCAATATGCAAGGGCGGCAATTTTTGCCGCCCCTACATACCTTCTCCCCATTTTTCCTAACTCTGGGAAATTTTCATTTTTCCTATTTTCCACGCCTGCTCCCCTTTTCTTCCAATTTTTGACCTACTCACGCCTCATCCCTTTCAAGCATGTTTCCCTAGTCATGATCACTCAAATGTGCAGTTTTCCCAGATTGCTAATTTTTCTCCTAATTTCACAATCATGATTATTACTGCAATTTCTCTAAAGGATCCCTCTTCATCGATGTCTTTTCAACAAAATTTCTTCCAGATCACTGAAGTTTCTCTAAAGAAGTCGAAGACCATGAATAAGATTGGAAATAAAGATTGAAGCTTTTCTTCCATGCTTTATTCAAAATGCACTTTGTAATTGACTTGGGACATTTTCACATGTATTTTTGTAATATGTAATTACATGTGAAAAATCTAGAAAAAATCCCAAAGTCAACACTGACTCATCTTTGACTAAGATATTTTTATATTTTAATCTTTTTAATTTTTAAGGTTTCTCCCTATATATAGAGGGGACCTCTTTTGTAAATGGCTCTTTGATAATTGAGATCAAAAACTCTGCTGAAATTGAGACACTTCTTGAGACTTTGTGCTCAACTTGTAAATCATATTTCATCGAATGAATGAGAAACAGGTTTATTTCAGACTTTGTGTTGAAGTAATTTGTGTTATTTAGGAAATGGTTCTTATGTCCTCTTTCCTGATAATCTCTTATCTGTTTGATTTAATAAGCAAAGTGCGTGTGTTGATATTATCTGAGGACGTTTCTAAAAGATAGAAGAAAGACTTTGAGCTACTTTTATCTTAGTGATCCTTTTATCCTTTATAGTTTTAGGCGAAGACTTTGTACTTCATTTCACTCTATGGTTACGCATATTCCAGATCAGCAAAAGAGACAATGAAAGACTTTATGCTTACGTAGGTTTCTTTGTAGACATTGTTACCTACTTCAGGAGATTTTCTACTCTAGGCTGAATACCATTCCTGAAAGAAGAGGAATGTTCTTAGCCAATGACCAAGATTTCTCTCTCTTGTTCCTTGGACATCATCTCTAAAAAAAGAGAGGTGGATGCTGTTATACTACCCCAAGAATTATTTTCTGCTTACTTATATATATACATATAGCGTATAAATATTCATAGGGAACATCCCCTTGATGAGAGGAGAGATTCACCTTGTCCAGATGTGGTAAACCCACATTTTTTGTGGCATAAATCTCCTTGTGTTGTGGTTTATATACCCATTTTGTCATCAGTTAGTTGATGACAAAATATTCACCCAACAACTTTTTGGCGACTCTGCTGGGGATCGAACATGTAGTTTGAAACCTCAAGTTTTAGATTGAAGCAGTCCCTACCCTTATCCATTACATAGTCTGGCGACTCCATTTCATGTCTTACCCATTATCATTATAGCCTTACCATCTTCTTCCATCTCTGTTATATTATCTGGTATGCAAAACCAGAGCTGCAGGGAAGAGCACACAGTTTGAAGTCTCAAGCTTCAAACTGAATTAGATCATGCATTTTCTATATTTGTTCTGCAATCTGGCAACTCCATGTTATACAAGAAGCCAGAAATCTCAAGGTGTTGTTGACCCTACTTTTGAGTTGGTGCGACATAGTAATTTTGAGTTGTTTCCTCCACAACCTCACCTTCAACAAACTAGGAGTCTTCCTCCTAGCCCTACCAGGTCACCAGCACAAGGTAGAGCTTCTTTTTCTACTGCTAGCAGAGCTTTGCCTATCCATTCTACACCCAAACTTGTGATCCCACTTTTACATAATCAAATCATGGCTCAAGGCCCCTAGGGTAACTCTTTTGGTCAACTTAATTTGATTCCACCCCTGCATGAGCTTCCACACAGTTCAAGGAAAAATTTCCCCAAATTCTTTGGTGATAGAAAAGTTCATCCTGATGAACACATTGCAGCTTTCAACATAGCCTGTGGTGTAATAGGGGTGGAATTTGAAGACATAGTAGTTAGGTTGTTCATGGAGACACTACAAGGCACTGCTACAGACTGGTTTTACCACCTACAGGCTAGATCAGTGACTGATTGGGACACTCTAAAAAACAAATTTGAAGCCAGGTTTAAGCTTGAAAAAGATGCACATGCCTTGCTGGCCTAACTCACTCAGATGAAGAAAGAGCTTCATGAGCCCATGAGAGATTTTATTTCCAGGCTCGGCAAGCTAAGGTAAAGGATTCCCATGGTCACCCAACCAACACCTCAGAATCTTAAGTGTTTCTTCATCAACTCACAGCTGCCTGAAGTGAGTTTCTTGTTGAGATGGGCTAGACACATAGACCTTGATGCTATTTAGGACTTGGCTAATGAGGTATAAGATGACCTTATCTTGGTTGGAAAGATAAGAAGAGACCCAAATAGAGGTAAATCTTCTCCTTCTTCTGAATACTCCCCTTCAGCCACCACTGATCCAATGGTGCAGAAGTTAGCAAATGAATTACTAGTCCTCAGAAGACAAATGGCCTAGATTATGTCTGCTTCTCCTAATCAAGATATGCCAAAGAGGACATTTTAGAATCAAGCGTACCAAGGCAATGCTGCTAGGAATCAAGGGTAGCCAAATCACCTTCCTCTCTCGCAGAAGAACCTTGCCCTTAAAGTGCCTCCAACCAACTTAGAAGTTGGATATTTGGAAATAGAACATGATTTCTCTTTCCAACTTGATTTTGATCAAGAAAAATTAGCTGGCGACTCCCACATCAGTTTCCTAAACTATCAGGATGAACCCAGAAGTGAAGGCAATGTAGCTAAGGGGTCATATGTTGTATTCACCCAGTCTAAGAATCAATCAGCTCAACAAATTGATAAAAAAAAGTAGAGGAGTGACCTCAACCAGCAGTTTCAATTGCTAAGTGGGGATCCACTCTTCCTTTTCAGCCAAAGGACCTGGTGATTGCGAGAAAGGTAAGTACCCCAAATGCCCCTATGCCTTCTACTTCAAATTTGCAGTCTAGTCCTTCCCTTTCAAAAATCATAAAGACAAACTCCCATCCTCTGCTCCTAGCTCGTTCCAGGCATTTGATATCATTGACCATATAAAGAAAATCAAAATTTAAATGTCTGAATTTGAATTTTTGCAGTCTCATCTTGAGCAATTGGACAAGTTGGTTCAATGTGTCAAGAACCAAACCATCCCTACAAGACAAGAGGTTAAGAAATTAAATCATGGACCCCCAAGGAACATGCCCATCCCAAACAATCTTGTCATTACCCCTCCTACTGCCCCTAGAAAAATAGAGCCTTTATATGTTTCCTTGTTGATAAATGGTCACCAGTTCAACAATTACATCATTGATTCTAGGGCTTCAGACAATATCATGCTTGCTAAAGTGGCAAAATTTCTAGGTCTCACACTGACCAAGACATTTGGGAGATGTCTCTCCATGGAGGACAAAAAAGTGCCACTGTTGGGGCAAATTAAAAATGCCCAATTTGTATTTGTTGCCTTTCCAGACAAGTGAATCAAGATGACTATCCTAGTGGCCGACGTCCCAGCATCATATGGCATCCTTCTTGGGCAAAAATTTTGTAAGGATGTTGGAGGGGAATTAAGCATGGACTTGTCTCAGGAAAGAATTCTTGTGAAAGGTGTAATGTAGAGGTTGCTTCCTGAGAAGGAGGCAAAATACGTTGTCACTCAGACATCAAGGCATGAAGCTCAAATTCTGTTTGAGTCTTCAAGCAGGGGTAATTATTTTTTATCTACTGAAGACATTCATGTTTCAATAGATGAAAATCTTGTAGGTGACGATCTAGGAATTGGTTCAAATGGAACAACACTAAGTATGCCTGATAGTGCCAATGATTGGTAGGTGTTGAATAAGAACAATCAAATCATGTGTTGGACTGAACCAGAAGAACAACTAATTATGGTAATGGACCATGCTGTTGCACATCAAAATCAGGAAAATGAACTTTTTGCCATGAGAGCAAAGATTCATGGTTTTCAGATTAAAAGTCAAGTCTTGTTTTGGGGCAAGAGGAGAAAACCAAAGGGAGGACATAGAAAATTGGTTTCTTGGTGGAGAGTTCCATTCACCCATCACCGATTCTGGGGAGAAAATGGCTTCTTGTTGGTTTATTAGGACAGAGTGCCATTTTCACTACCTCACAGTGGGCAGCATCTGAAGCACTTCAATCCTTGAAGTATTAGATGAGTTCACTTGTACATTTATATAGTTTTTGTGTTGATTGTTTTCTTTTGGTTTCTCATGTTTTTTATTTTTTTGGCTTGACTCCGTAGCCCAATGGCTTGGATAAAGGCACTTAGAGACTGGTTTCTACTCCCGTTGATTGGTTCGATCAATGAAAGTTCCCCAACAGGAGCCAGCTGTTGTTCCCAAAATTAGTTACGCTTGTTTTTGAAACAACCCCTACGAAACTTGTCCATTTCATGTTTTCTCTCTAAGTTCATTTTTTGAGGCAAGTTTTTGTTGTTCTCATGTTTGCTCTACTAGCCTCATTCAAATTTCATGACATTCTCTTAATTGTGTTTTCCCAAAAATGTGAAAATCGTTACAATCTCGATGCAACCATAGGACAAAGTTTTCATTTCCCAGAGTCAGTGTTTCCTGGCATTTCCATGCAAGGGCAACATTTTTTGCTGCCACTACATTTGCTTTGCATCTTCCATGCAAAGGTAGCATTTTTTGCTGCCCTTGCATCCTTCATGCAAGAGCAGCAATTTTTACCACCCTTGCATCTTTTGGTCTCTTCCATGCAGGAGCGACAAATTTTGCCGCCCATGCATCCCCATTTCCTCCCCTCCTCCAGGTGCAAGGGCAGCAATTTTTGCCACCCTTATATGTTCTTCTTCTTCAACATGCATCGATGACAATTTTGACCGTCGATATACTTTCTCCCTGACGTGCACAGGCGGCAATTTTTATCGCCTATGCACAAGAAATTCTCCAATATGCAAGGGCGGCAATTTTTGTTGCCCCTACATACCTTCTCCCCATTTTTCTTAACTCTAGGAAATTTTCATTTTTCCTATTTTTCGCGCCCACTCCCCTTTTCTTCCATTTTTTGACCTACTCACGCCTCATCCCTTTCAAGCACGTTTCCCTAGTCATGATCACTCAAATGTGTAGTTTTCCCAAATTGCTAATTTTTCCCCTAATTGCACAATCATGATTATTACTGCAGTTTCTCTAAAGGATCCCTCTTCATCAACGTCTTTTTAACAAAAGTTCTTCTAGATCACTGAAGTTTCTCTAAAGAAGTCGAAGACCATGAAGAAGACTGGAAATAAAGATTGAAGCTTTTCTTCCATGCTTTATTGCACATGTACTTTTGTAATATGTAATTACATGTGAAAAATCTAGAAAAAATTCCAAAGTCAACGCTGACTCATCTTTGACTAAGATATTTTTATATTTTAATCTTTTTAATTTTGAAGGTTTCTCCCTATATATAGAGGGGACCTCTTTTGTAAATGGTTCTCTGATAATTGAGAGCAAAAACTCTACTGAAATTGAGACACTTCTTGAGACTTTGTGCTCAACTTGTAAATCATATTTCATCAAATGAATGAGAAACAAGTTTATTTCAGACTTTGTGTTGAAATAATTTGTGTTATTTAGGAAATGGTTCTTATATCCTCTTTCCTAATGATCTCTTATTTGTTTGATTTAATAAGCAAAGTGCATGTGTTGATATTATCTAAGGACATTTCTAAAAGATAGAATAAAGACTTTGAGATAATTTTATCTTGGTGATCCTTTTATCCTTTGTAGTTTTAGGTGAAGACTTTGTGCTTCATTTCACTCTACGGTTACGCGTATTCTAGATCAGTGAAGGAGACAACGAAAAACTTTGTGCTTACATAGGTTTCTTTGTAGACTTTATTACCTACTTCAGGAGATTTTCTACTCTAGGCTGAATACCATTCCTGAAAGAAGAGGAATGTTCTTAGCCAACGACCAAGATTTCTCTCTCTTGTTCCTTGGACATCATCTCTAAAAAAAAGAAGTGGATGCTGTTATACTACCCTGAGTATTATTTTCTACTTACTTATATATATACATATAGAGTATAAATATTCATAGGGAACCTCCCCTTGATGAGAGGAGAGCTTTACCTCGTCCAAATGTGGTAAACCCGCACTTTTTGTGGCGTAAATCTCCTTGTGCTATTTTGTCATCAGTTAGTTGACGACAAAATATTCACCCAACAAGTTGGAAATATGCATTATCCAAAATCTCATGAAAGGTAATAACACCCAACTCATTAATCTAAAATATATGGAACCATGTTAGGTTTGTTAGAAGTGATGCCAAGGTCATTGAGTGTCACTAGACTCAAACATACACCACCTACATAGATTTGAATCAAGCCACTGTATATAGATCTAGATTATATAATCGCATGATCAAAATGGAATGAATTATATTCACTCCCCCATCATGACCACATTTATCATAGAATTTGATTTCAAAATGAATATTTTGCCTTTGAATTTGCAATTTTTTCTCATTGAACTTTAAAATGCTGAATTTTGCATTTTTGCCACTTTGAATAAGAATGAATAATTATCATGCCCTCTTTGAATATTTAATAATTATATAAAATGATATGCATATATATGTTCAATTAAAAATATATTAAGTCTTTAAAATATATATGTTGTATGATTAAGTTTTTAAAATGTGATTGCATATGTATGTCACATGCCCTAAGAATATATGATAATATTTGTCATATATTTGGTTTATCAATCACTTTGAACCTTTGAAAACATGTATTATTATTATAAAATATGATTTTGAATCTTTGAAAACATATACTCTGTATTTTTTTAAACTTGTATTATAGATTTTTGTCAAGTGGGTGCATATGCATGTCATTTGAACTCAAAATTTTTATCAATGTGATAATATATATCATGTTTTTGCCTCTTTAATTAGTTTAAAAATTTGTATAATAGGTAATCTGTTATAGAATCTGATTTTGACCTTATTTACATCTATGTATTTTGTCTTTTGACTGCATCTATATGTCATGTGCCCCTAATATTAATGTGTGCAATTTTGAATCTTTCATAGTCCTATAGCATGTGACCTGATTTAAACCATTCTGAATCCTATATAGTTTTTTGAGATATATTATATAATAGGACTGTTGGATGCCCCCTTTTGGTGTGAGGCATGAGAGAATCAAATGCATTGTAACAAAAGAATAGATTGTATGTTTTACAATAGATTTTCTTTACACATAAAGTGATTTTTTTTTTAAATTGAGTGTTTTGATTAAATTATGATGATTTATAATATTTGGAAAAAAAAATTGAAGGCTCATAGATATGTGAAAGATAATGCATAGAAGCGAGTAAGCACAAAATTTGATATTTTTGAAAAGGTTGATTAGTGATTTAAATATTTAGGGTTACGAATTTAAAGCCCTAGGTCGTTAAAGGGTCTAAGTATAGTAAATCAAGGTAGAAATATGTAATAAATATAGCTATAATTTTGTAAAATAATTGACCCAGTTTTAACTTTCTAAAAATAGTAATAAATAATGTAAACAAGTACTTAGCTAGAAACAGACTGAAACGGATGATATAGAGGCTGGAAACTGGAATAAAAGATGGTCAAAGTGTTGTAAATAAGATCCAAGTGTTAGAATATTTCCTAGATAGTAGCACCATATGGAAATAGTGTCCTCCTTTGGCACTAATGTCCTCTTTATGAATGATTTTTGGGTTTTGTAGATCAGGTCCTATTCTAGCTCTAGTCTAATTTCATGTTTTTGCAATCAATACTTTTTATTATGGATTTATTCCTCAAAAAACCCTAGGTTTTCATGATTGTAAGGGTTTGAATAAACACCATAAGAAAAAAGGGTTAGTGGGTTTGATGTGTGATACACACCCCTGTGTGTGCATGCTTCCTACATACTAATACTCTGAGGAGGGATTAAGTCTAATGTATTTATCCCACCTAAGTGCTTTGTGTAAGTGCAAGTGAATGCTAGAATAACTGAGTGTGAATGTAAGAGAGGATGCCTTAGAGGCCACTTGAGATCTGAATACTTGCACTAGGTATGGATTATTAAATGTATGGGTTGAATCAATATAATATTAGAATAATTTGGAAATTTCACTCAATGTCGTGCATGATGCCCCCCATCTAAGAAAATTGTTATGAATCTGAGTTAGCCTGAGCAAAAATTGATAATATATAACTTAACCTATGCAAACTTGGACTATGCCTACTTTAATTTTCTGATGAATCTAGAATTTTTTGAAACTAAGACTATTGGATAGTAGCACCATATCTTGGATAGTAGCGCCATGTGGTGTTAGTGTCCCAATTTGGGTGTTAATGTCCAAATGTTCTGATTTTTGTGTAACTATAACTAATATCTATGTCACTATTTCCCACTATGTTTTCTTGAAATTGATTTATGTTTTATTCCTATGTGCCAAAAATTGTACTCAAAGTATATTTAGATAGCCTGATCTCTGTGATAAACCCCAGTGAATGCCCTCTATTTTGAGGGGACTAATTGAACCTGTGCAAGAATTATACATAAAATAAAAGGCTCTATAAAAAGTGTGTTAGTCATAGAATATATGATATTTATGTAATAAACTAATATGATTTTCATACATAACATCGAAAGGTAAGCTAATCTGAGCATAAGTTTGTAATTTGTGATGTATGTTATATCTAACATTCACAAGGTTGTTAAGATAGAATTAACAATGTATATGAATAATAAATCTACGTAAAAACTAAGTAACTACCTAGGGGAATGGTGCATGATGTCCATCATGGCACCCAATTAGGAAGGGCAAATGCATGAGGTCTCTCATGGCATCTAAAACTAGAGTGTGTAACAAGCAAGAGATAGGTTTCATGGCCATGATGCATATAATAAAGCATACATACAACACACATGAAGCATGAAAAGTGGGCCAAGGGGCCATAATACAAGGGACATGGGAACATGTCACTAAATTTGAGAAAGCAAGACATACAAAGACATGTTTAAATATCCATATATTCAAGTAGTAAGCAAGATATCCTAGAGACACATAGAATGACATGCTTAATAATCCACATACACAATCATGAAGGCACACACAAGGACATGTGTGCATGCCCAAAGCATATATATAATGAAAATAAGTGGCATAGAGCCATATATAAATGGCATATTCAAATTCTCTCAAATAGAAGAAGCACATAGACACAATCAAGTCCAAACTAGGAAAGATAGAAATGAAAATATGCATGAACATGTGGTAAAAATATGTATAAGAGCTAAGATGTACATAAGTTGAGTCTAAAGTAGTAGTATTCAGTAAAAAAATTAAGTAGGTATTGGATGATCAATATCAATATATGAAAATGCTAAATTTGTGATGTAGAGTTTATAAATATGTAACCTGGCAATTGAAACTATGTATAGGATGTCCCCAAATGGGTGAATGTATCAAATGAAGAACCTGTGTATCTGTGTATATGCCCCTAGTGGGTAGATAGTACCAAATCTAGATTTGTGTAATGTAACTGGGTCCTATAAGTATCTATAAACACTTGACAAGAACAAGTGAATTAATGTATGTATGTTAAAAATTGACTATACTTAGATAGCTAACATATCTAGTGTCTGACAAATACAAGAGATGTAAACATGGAAATGCATATAATCTATAATATAAGTTTTCTATGTAAATATTTGAATGTTTTTGTGTTTTGACATATTATATTATTTTTATATTTTTTGTATATATTCTATGTACAGTAAGCGAAGAACATATTCAGTTTCCCTTATATACATATTATAGTTGAGATAACTCTAAGCTAATTTCATAGAGGCTCAACTTGAGTCAACACATATTTTTTGTAATAATAATAAGGCAATACAATTGTCCAAGAATCGAGTTTTCCATGCTAGAAATAATAATATTGAACTCGAACATCATTTTGTCCGATACTTAGCCAATAATAAACACTTTTTCATTGAGTATGTGAGAAGTTAAGATCAAATTTATTTATTCTCACAAAGGGCTTGCATAAGCAAATTCAAGGATGACTTAAGGAGATGATAGACATTTCACCTCTTAACATCAAATGGAGAATGTGGTCAATAATAAACACTTTTTAATTGAGTATGTGAGAAATTAAGATCAATTTTTTTATTCTCACATAGGGCTTGCATAAGCATATTCGTGGAACACTTAAGGAGATGACAGGTATTTCAATATGATTCCAATGCCACCACTTGATAGTTGATGTTATATTTAGTTTATTTGGTGTTTTATTAATTTAGTAAGGTTATTTAATTTATTTATGTCCTAGCTTAATTATTTTGTAAATTTTAAATATTTTTTGGGAACTTCTTAAAAATAGCTAGAAGTGTCAATTAGAGTGTAGTTCACTAAATGTGTACTTAACTAAGATTGAATTCTTATCCATTCATCTCCAAGATGTTGGGTGTAATTTTTAGCGTTGAATTAACTAAAATTAATCTTATTTTAATGAATTTCATATTTTATAGGGATTTGAGTTACCTAGCTTGTCTAGTGTGCACCCGATGTTTACTTGCTAAGAAAGGCTTCATTCATATTGGCTTTATCTTATCAATTAGTCAAACTTGTTTTTATTAAGTCAAATTTCAGTTATATTAGAGTCTATTTTTAGGATTCTATTTTTAAATTACTTAGTGGTTAAGTAATGTCTTAATTTAAATTTTACTTTATGCTTTTTTTAACATAACTTGTCATGCAAGTTATTTTGTAATAGGTTTGTTTTAGCATTAATTATTAATAAAATATTATGCACAAGTGTGGTGCATTAGTTATTGGAAAATATTTTTGCATATTGGTATCTCTAAATTTTTACTGTAGGTATTCACAAAAATAAAACCAAGCTTAAGTATTCTAATTTGAAGTTATTTAGTGCATATTTAGTCATCAATCACACAAACAACACTACCAGATTAATAACTAGTAATCCTAGGACATATTAGATGATATATAGCTTCATTTTTTAATCAAATTAGTGTTTATTTTCACTCCCTCCATACATTAAAAACTTTTAGAACTCACTTGAGGCAAAACAAGAGATAATCGAGAACCCCATTGATATAAATAAAATTGTCAAGAAAAATGAGTGTGCAAAGAAGCATGCACACCCTAGAAAATAACATGCACATAATTCAAAATACATTTCATATGCCATTCATTACATTTAAAAATAATATTTACATATAATTCACATCCTTTGTGTATATGTACGCCATCACTATAATGTTTACAATTTTTATGTTCATTCGAGTTTATTATATAGGCTCCAACAAATAACATGGACACCCCATCTCATTTTAGGATATAAAAGATCAAATCAAAGGCATCAATTTTAGGTTGTGATAGTCAAAGTGAAATCCATGGTGGATTATTTTCATGTAACTTAAAACTATCAAGGGAGAAGGTTTTACCAATGTTCACAAAAATGACTCTAAAACAACACCTAAAACACAAAAAAAATTGATATTCACAATGATGTTATTTTACAATGATTGAATATGATAAAAAATCAAAAGGATCAAAGGGTAGGGCAAAAATTAAGATTCAAATTGCCACTTTTATCTCTTTTATAAATAAAACATTCAATGTGATCTATTGTTTGCAAAAACTAGTGTTCACTCAAATTTTAAAAAACACAATTCTAGAGTCTAAGGAATAACTTTATGAGTATATTTCTTAGGCATACTTGACAAGATAATTACTTGCATAAAATAGCATAATACATTCATCTACAAGAATTTAATTGAGGTCATAATTTTCAAATGAAATAATTAGAATAGCATACACTCAATCCAACCAACTCATAACACAACATATAGATCCATAAATGAAAAATTTTAAACTAAAGAAGTATAAAGCATTAATCTAAGTAAGAAAGGAAAGACACAAAATCATAGAACATTCATAGCGATTTATCAAGCTTATAAATAATCTTCCAGACTTTCTGATTAAATGGTCATAATGCAATGTATTTATAATGAAACTAAGTGGACCCAAAAATAGTTCTAATTATATCTCCATTACAAATAAACTAAAAAAGTAAATAAAAACAACTAATGCACACCAGAATGACTTTATTAAACATGTTCTTCTATCTTTGGATGAGTTTTTATAGCTTTAGATAAACTTATTTAGCTTTAAATAGAGTTATTTAGCTTTCTTAACCCTTTTCACTACATGTGTGTCAAAATCCACAATTCGTTGAATTGTCATTTTCTTGTATCAACCACTTCTTATTTGAATACAAATATGAAATTATCTAGGATTATTTTGAATTCATTTTTATTTATAAATTCTCCTTTTCCTATGTACATGTGGAAATTTTGGTACTTCTTAATAAAAATTTTGATCACCGCCTGTAGATTCTACATGTTTTGTTATTTTACTATGCGTTACATATAATTCACCCCTCAACTTAGTGAATTAAATTTTGGTGACTTGGAATATGTGTATTAATCATTCTCCAAAATTTGTGCATTGTAACTTTTTTGATTTGTAAACATGTGGCCTTGGGCACATCCAACAATCCTAACCATCCACATGCCTTCATATTGTAGTCTCGAGGTCATGAAGGTCATAGAGTGCCTCACTCAAGTTTGATATTGACTTTATTATCTATGGACATGTTAGATCTTAAAATTAGTTTTGATATTTTATCAGGTCTAAGTTTCTTTCATTCTCATCCCTACCAGGCCACATGAAAAAAATATTGTATAATGTGTCCTCACTGAGATTTAAGTCTTCCTTCCTCTTTGAATTTATAATGTGTCCACTCATAGTGAAGCACAAACAATATGTCATTGGTTCACATTAATAGAATCAATAAATCTCTCACGTTTTTTAAATGCCTTTGTTTAAAGTCCACAGATCCATTAGACTTCATATTTTGCTATATATTTTTGTTTGCATCCATAAATTTTCCTACACAATGAATAAATATACCGCAATTATATTCAAAACATATTAATAAAGTATACACGTAGAATTTAAAAATAATTTGTGATATAAATAAGGTACATGGTGGTTATAATGTAGTCTTAGGGTATCTCTTAGTTTTTAAATAGTTCACCTCAAAGGTTGTGGATGTGTTGATTATCTATTTCCACTTTATATCACTTCACATTTGCACCCCTTTTCCATACACACTAAATAATCATCTCAAAATCAAATTCAAATTTTTTAATGAATCTCACACATTAATGAAATATGCAACATCAAAATAGAACATGTGGCAATCATCATGAAGCCATGAGGTCATAACATCATGAAATGTTACTTTTATTACTAATGTGGTGTCAATGAGCTTCATGATCCATTAAATTTTTAAATCCTCTTTATATTTTCATTTGTCTACTTGTTCCTACACATAATGCACAAAAATTACCATGATCATAACCCAAAAGATAATAAAGCACACAAAATGGTTTCAAATAAGTCATGAAAACAAAGTGAATACATGTGGCGATCATAATGTAATTACAGGGTTAAACATCATGGAGGTCTCAAAACATAACTTTACTCATTGAAATGAAAAGAGGCCTCATCAAACTGTTCATTTATGAAATTTATTTTAAAATACATCTCATTCCACTCGATATAATATTCATAAGGGGCATAAAGTGTGAGATTTTAAACTTTAAATAAATGTGTATGGTATGGAGAATAAATTATGAACTAAGACTTCGTTATGTGAATTTGACCATAAAAAAACTTAATGTTTTTTAAGAATTATTTCATAGGTTTATTGTGTGGCCAATTAATTTGATCTAACCAAGACCAATATAGATAAAATGGGGGTATATATTTCTCAAAATAAATGGGGATGTGTTAGTCACAACAAATGGTGTCTTTGCAAGGAAAACACTATTCAATGTTTAGAATTTAGAATTTTCAGGTTTTATTTTGAATGAAAATTAGCTAATTATATAAGACAAATTTATATTTTCATCCAAGGTTTTAATGTTTGTTTCAAACTCATCACATAACATACTAGGTTTGTTACATTTTAAAAAGTCACAGTATGTGAAGTGATTCAATTACCTTACCTTTGAGATTTTAATATGGCACAAGATAAATTACCTAATCAGAGATTTTTGATGGGTATTGTTTTATTTTATTTTCATTGTTTAAGGGAATGGATTGGGGTAAAATGTTGGGTATTTCTCTATTTCCACATAATATTCCATGGCCTCAATAAATTGAACCTTGGATTCGCTCTAGGCTTTGGTCCATTGTCAATTGAGCATCTATAGCCTTGATAGAGGCTACCCAAATTACCTTTTTTTAGGATAAGACTTTGAATTCTATTTAATTAATTCATATTATCCTCATATTACTTCCTTTTTATTTTTTTATTTTTTCAACATTTTCACAATGATTTCATTTATAGTCAATTCAAATTGACTACAACAATTATGGATTTGGTTGGACAATGTGGATACAGTTAAATTTTAAAAGTGAATCCCTAAGGATGGATGTCAAAAATAATTCTCTCAATTTTTACATTTATACCTTAATCTAGGCTTATTAAACTATTATCAAATCAAAGAAAACTAATCTAGGAAAACATGAATGCAAAAACTAAATCTATGAAAGTAAAACAAAAAATAAACCAGTTAATATAAGGAACTTGAACCTAAACCTTTACTATAGATAACACAAAAAAGTAGAGGGAGAAGGTAACTATATAACTTCAATGATAATTATTATAGTACAAGAGATGGAACTAACAAATTGATCCTCGAGGAACTGCTAGTAGGAGTAACATAAAGAATATGAATAAAATGGGAGGAAAAAAACTTCCAATAGAATATAAGTATCCAGGTATCCAAAATTCACATGTCCATATATTTGATGCCAAAAATTCATAGAGTTTTAATCCTTAAAAATAGTTGTCTAATTGTACTTATGAACAAGGTCAAGTTAGAACTTTCTATAGGAAAATAAAGGAAATTTGTGGGAAGCGTTCGATACTTGACTCATACTCATCCCAATATTTAATTTTCTATGAACTTGGTATCATTTTATCAGGACCCACATTAAATTCATTAATAATATGTAAAACACATTCTAATGTATCTTCACAACTCTAATAACAACGGGATTGAGTACAAGTGAAGCTAAAAAGCCTCAATTTATAGTTACACTTTTGGTGGGAACACAATAGTTTTTAGCTACATGTAGAGTGACTAGGAAAGAAATCCATATGATTGAAATTCAACCACATGATACATTAATCAAATTGGGGCAAGTCCCATGATTTGGTCTTGTAAAAAGTAGACTATAATTAGTTTATCTACTATAGAAGTTAAGTATAGAGTATTTGTTATTGTCATCCATTAGTTAGTTTAGAGTTGATGCTTACTTTCTAAATTTGGATTTCTACAAACCCAACCTACACTAATTTAGTGTGATAATAAAAGTGGTATCCACATTTCTCATAACCTAGTGTAACACTAATTAAAAAATCACATTAATATCCACATGCATAATATTTAGTAATTCATACAAAACAAGGGCATTAATTTTAATTTTTCTGAATAAATGACTAGGTTTTAGACATCTTCAAGAAACCCTTGTTTGAGGCCCGATTTATTTAGATTATGTAAATTTTGGGAGTTGAGGAAATTTTTGTTAAGAGGGGAATGTTTAGTTACTCCTCCATACTTCCCTTTATCAAATTAAATATTTAGGGGTAATGTTAGTGTATTTAATTCATGGGTAGGCACTAATTGATGCATACTTATTCACAACTTATTATTATATAAGTGTTAGGACACTTCATCCTAACCATCATTTGTACTTTATTTCCTTAATAAAAGGCTATAGATGCATATGCTTTGTAAGACATCCCTTGAGCCCTTTCTAATAATCCCACATTCATATGGAGTAGTAGTTAGCAAGTGTTGAGTTAGTATAAAT
The DNA here is from genome assembly GCA_037957365.1 of Torreya grandis. NCBI lineage: Eukaryota > Viridiplantae > Streptophyta > Pinopsida > Cupressales > Taxaceae > Torreya > Torreya grandis. Next base: position 3,100,228 of record JARHVA010001693.1, on the reverse strand, counting down.
AAGAGTCTAAACTTTTTCAAAATCACCCATGAATTAAATAAATTTAGCTTGTTCAAATAAGGATGCCCCATTTAAGAGGCCGGTAATACTTTTAATGTGATTATGCTTTATTTTCAATATAATCAATCAATTTCTATTATTTTGTGATTAAATTTCACATGTTTGTTGTCTAGTTCTAATTTATTTCGAGAAGGATTATATCATCTCGTATCAGAGTACTTTTTAGGGCCAATTTTTCGTTTCAATAGATTTAGTAAGTTAGGGATATTCATTTCTATGCACTGTATGCTCTCACCTTGCCATTATAGGATCTTAGTGGTCATAAAGTGGCAACAGAGAGGTGGCACTAATATTTCACCCTCAAATGTCAAAGCTAGGAGATAATTTTTATAATTAATAATTGTTACTAGGTGAGTTTTAAAATTTATACCTATGTTGAGATCTACATTTTTTTGCCAAGAGGTTTTCATCACTATGAGCTGAGTTTTAAAATATGCCTATCTGTATTGACATTTTTTTTTGTGAAAGCTCCCCAAAACACCATATATATGTCATTTGATCCTATTACAATGTTTGGAATAATAATTTATTTCATCAATGGTGTACTATGTCATAAACATCAAGATATGATAAGGAATTTAATTGTTAATTTGAATGATCAAAGTTTTATTTTTATAAATTATAAATTTTGATCTAGTTTGGCCATACTGCCACTGATCTCACTATAATTATTTATTATATTTTGATCTGGTTTTGTCCATACTGCCAATCAATCACACTATAATTGTTTATTATACTCTGATCTAGTTAGGGCCATATTACAAACCAATCACACTATAATTATTTATTATATTCTAATTTCATTTTTCCATACTGATAAGCAATCACACTATAATTGTTTATTATATTTCAATTCAGTTTTGGCCATATTGCAAACTAATCACATTGTAATTATAATTGTTGTTGTAAAAAAGTATATAAAACTTCTTAAACACCCATAAGATGAATACACCATTCTTATTTTTTGGCCACACTGCTCATTTCAAGGGCTATTTTAAAATTTTCAAAAAAAAATCCAAAATTTCCCATACAAAAATATTTATGCTTGTAGTCTGAAAGAATATGTTTTCAAAAAAATTCACCTATGTGGAAATTACACTATTTTGATCATATTTTCAAGCCCATAAATTTAACCTAAAACTTCACTCAAGATTTTCTATAACCTCTAGATCCTTTTTTATATGGTTGTTACTTGTGCTAAGATCCACACAATGGCACATGACATTACTGAACTCTAGACTGAATTTGAATCTCAACTTTCTAAATGCATGATATTATCCTTGGTATCAATGCTAAAAATTTATCAACCAAAACTAATAGGGATCATCAATCTAATGGTATTTCTTCCTCGAGATCACCACCATGTAGCCCTCAATTAGATTTTACAAAATTTGATGGTATTGAGCCCACTAACTAGATTTACAATGTCGAGCAGTATTTTATTTTGCATCCCACTGTGGGGGAAGAAAAGGTGCCAATTAATTTATTCCACTTAGAGAAAAAATATTTCTAGTGGTTTTAATGGTACCACAATTCCAATCCATAACCAGATTGGGTTCATTTTTCAAGCTTTTGCTAGTACATTTCGGGCCTAGTGCCTATGATGATTCACAGGTACCTTGACTTTTTTTTTCAAACTAACATCATTTAGGAATATCAAACAAAATTTTCAAAACTTTCCAATCATATTGAAGGCCTCTCTAATTATTTTTTCAAAATTTACTTCATTATTAGACTCAAGGATATGCTTCGAGTCAAGTTTAAAATGTTCCAACCTCACACCATGATGGAAGCCTTGGGCTTAGCCCAACTCTTAAAATAAAAAATCACATGCAACATCATAATTCCATTTGGGTACCCTCCAAACCATATTTATTCCAACATCCCAACACACAAACCCCTCTCAAGGCAATACCCATTAAACGTCCCACCGAGGTAGAAATGTGCACTCATGTGACAAGAGGTTATGCTACAATTACGATGAAAATGGGTTAGGGGCCAAAATGCATAAAATATGTTTCAAAGGAAAAATTGGTGGCCAATGTTCTCTCTTACCAATTTGAAGAACATGCAAGCCTGTATATTGTATCTATTCTTATTTTCACATGGATATATGATATTCAATAGGAGTGGCATCATGACAACCCCATTGAATATATCATTCTCCAACTATATATTGATTCTACTACTAAACTTCACTATACTTATGATGGCCAAACATTATGATATAAAGTTAGTATTGTGTTTGTCTTGTGCTCTAATTTTAAATAGACTATTTTTAATAGTTTAATGCCTAACCTTAAATAAGTCATTCAAGTTTTTTGAAAACTTATTAACGTGTCCACCATAATTTATTTTAGCCTGAAATTAAGAAGGATATCAATAATTTTGTTGTAGAATGTGATATATCCAAATGTCATTAAGGGGAAAAATTGCATCCCTTGGTTTACTCGAACCACTACCCATTTCATAACATATTTGGAATGACATTTCAATGGATTTGTTCGAGGACCTTCCCAAATCAGGAGACAAATCTATCATTATTGTGATGGTGGATCACCTTTCTAAATATGCCAATTTTTATGCTTTATCCCACCCATACACTACTTCAACCAAAGCCTATATATTTCTTGATCAAATATGTTAGGGTGTGGAGCTAAAAGCTTCACCTAAGGCAAACAGGGAGGTTTTCAGAGCTTGACAGTCGCCGGCATCGGCAGGCCAAAATCGACGTCGGTCAGGTGATAGTGCAAGGGAAACCGGCATCGGCAGGAGATCATCCGACGTCGGTCACCTCCAAGAAGGCAGGGACCGACGTCGGTTGCCTGTGGCGGTCAGAACTACTATTGACAAATAGTCAGTTAAGTGAACGCGGAGTTTGCATGATAAAGACTAGTTCGAGTCTTTGAGCCGCTTGTCTAAATTAGTGTATGCATGAGATCTATATAATAGACTCATGGGCTGTATTGTTAAGTGGAGAACTTGTAAAAGAGATATGTAGAACTTGGAGAGTTCTTCTCATGGTGGAATCAAGTAGGATTCCCCATGTATGTAAGATCAGGTTTGATATGCAGGGTGTTGCAGGGTCATGGTGGAGATCTACATGTGATAAGTAAGATCAGGTTGGTCTGCAGGGATGTGTGTATGCGAGGGTCAGAAGAGGATTGGTGGGGGAGCAAGATCAGGGTGATAACAATACATCAGGAGCAGGATCATGGTGAGATCTACTTGGAGTACCGATTCGTACTCGATTGTACAGGAGTACAATGAGGTCAACAACAGCTTGTGTTAGCTGTGTGTTGTGACCTATGAGAGAAGATTACTCAGGTGGGAAGATTACTTGGAGCCCTTGAGGAGGAAGCCTCACAGAGGTGGAAGAAGAGTGTGATCTCTTTATTGTAATTTCCTTTGTAATGAGTTGAATACAATTGTGTGTTGCCTCTCATATTCTGTGTGTTTTCTCATTGATAGTTATTTGTTCTTCTGGTTATTTCCGCATATTAAGTTGCTTATACAATGGTAATCATGTGTGCTCTTAATTCTGACAAGTTGTGTTAGAGCTTTGGGGAACTTCGGTCCTATCAATATATTTTGGCTTCATGGCATTTCCACCTCTATTGTATTAGATATGGGTCAACTTTCACTAGTCATTTTCAGTAGGAAATTTTCAAACTCCTTGATACACATATGAAAATGAGTTTGGGATACTGTCCACAGTCTAATGAAAAAACATAAATTATAAATAAATTACTCCACATATATCCTTTGTTTTTCCATAGACAAACAACATAAATGTGTAAAATGGTTACCATTTGCTGAATGGTGGTATAATACCTCCTACCACAAGGCCACCAAGATAACCCTATATAAAAATATCTATGATAAAAATCCACCATCTCTTCTCTCATATATACTATGTAGCTCTCAGGTGTAGGCTCTAGATACTAATCTCAAAGCATGTGAAAATATGCTTCACCTCCTTAAGGATAATCTCCACTTGGAATAAAATCACATGAAGTAGTAGGCATAATAGCACTGCTTTGAATGATCCTTTTAACTTTTATATATGGCTTTCCTTCACCTAAAACCTTATAAATAGTCCTCCCTAAATTGGAAATACCACAAAAAACTGGCTCTTGAATTTTATGGGACATATAAAATTTTCCAATAGATTGGCCCCATCGCCTACAAGTTGGAACTTCTACCTTCATCATGTGTGCATCCCTTTTTTCATGTCTTTTGATTAAATAAGGTTATTATCCATAATTTCATCACCTAGATAGTGCTTACATATCTTGATGCACAAGGGTCTATCCTTTTAGAACCTTTAGCTCTACTTGATAGGTGCTCTCGTAAGATCCGCAATTGGGTCATCAATGAAGTTCTAGTATAATGGCAAGGGACACAACTAGAAGATACTACCTAGCAACCTCTTCTTCAAATCCAATAGTAGTTTCCTCGTATTTATCTTTGAGGGCAAAGATTTTAAGTGCGAGGCCATGTTAGGATCCTTTATCCTAGCTATTGTTTGTACTTTATTTCCTTAATAAAAGGCTACAGACACATATGCTTTGTAAGATGTCCCTTGAGCCCATTATTATAATCCCACATGCATGTGGATTAGTAGTTAGCTAGTGTTGAGTTAGTATAAATAAGAGTATAGACTTGCTATAAAACACCGATGAATTATATTAAATTGAGCTTGCTTAAAGGATTATTAAATTAAGTAAATGCATAATTGAATTTTGCTAATAATAGTTTTATCTTATTTATTTTATAACTACTCTCCAAAATCCAAACACTAACCCTAGCCTCCTCTCTTATCCATATAAGTACATACAAGGCTAGTGAGTGAGGCATGTTATGGATGAAAGTTACTGTTACAGTGGCATATTTAGTTTAGTGTTCTTAATCAAATGAGGTAGCTATGTTACTTAGATGAATTTGTGTTTCTTTATTTCTAAGCTTTCAGAGATTTATTATGCAGGTATTTTGAATATTTGTTTTATGATAACTAACATGATTCTAGAGAGTATCTAGATAACTTAAAACTTTCCACCTCTCTTGGACACTTTAGATATTTTTGAAAAAATTCGGGTCACAAACTTAAATCTTAAGTATTTGATGGCATTCCCTATTTATCAAGTCATAATTTTTATGGTAAAAATTTACACGAATCAATAAATTGTCCTATATCAAGTGGACAAGGTAGGGAATTTGGTCACCAAGGAAAGTGGCTCCCTATGAACTAGATTTAGTAAAAAAAATCACATTTGGTTTGAGACATTTATGATATGGATCTCATTGCTTCTTAAGGGAGATCAATCATCTAAATAGTGACTTGTTCACACTGCATATAGTTCCCAGTTAATTTTAGAAAATTTTGATATTTGGTAAATTTTTAGAAACTATAAATGGTAGTTTTGGAGGCATTTAGAGTGTTTTTGGAGCTTGTAAAGACCTTGTCCAAAAGCTAAAGTAATAATATGATTTTATATCATGATTAAATTTTTTTTAAATGCAAACACTTTTGAAATTGGAGCACACTAAGAGAGGTTATGACCCTGATAAGATGGTCGGTCCATGTGATTATTATTATAAATTTCTATCCTAGTAGATGTATTATTATTATTTTATATTCTCACACCTATTTATATTGAATGACTATTATTAACTTTGTTTATATTTAAACCATTTTACTATTCTTAATTTTGTTTAGCTATAAAATAAGGTGTTTACCTCTTTATAATTTAAAGTGGATATCATGTATGTATTATAAAAAAATTGTTTTCTCTTTATATATTTCTATCCTAGTAGATGTATTATTATGAGGAGTTTTTCTATTCTCACACCTATTTATGTTGAATGACTATTACTAACTTTATTTATCTTTAAACCAGTTTACTATTCTTAATTGTGTTTAGCTATAAAATAAGGTGCTTACCTCTTTATAATTTAAAGTGGATAGCATGCATGTATTATACAAAAATTGTTTTCTCTTTATAAACTCTTAATATTTTAATATAAAACTTTATTATTTATTTTTATAATTTATTCCAATTCAATAGAGAATAGTTTACTTAGTATGACCCGTAAATTCTTCACAATTAATATATTTTCCTCTACTTTTAATCCTATTCTTTACCTAGATTATGTAACACTTTACATAGATGACTTTAAAAAAAATTTACCAATTTTAATATAGATAGGCACAACATAATAAACTAGAAGCCATTCCATGCATATTCAAAGTAAGATTTATATATATTTATAAAATGCCTTCACATGTTCTTATGCACTTTAGCCTTAGCGGATAGTTTGTACCTCTTTCTTAGAGTGTTGGAAATGAAGATAGACTTGTGAATATAAAAAATAGTAAGGGAACAAAATGATGAAGGGGAATGAAAAAGGATAAATGTATTCAAATGGGAATGAAAATTTGAAAAAGGAGAAATGTATTTAAAAAGATATTTTTATGTGAGATATTTTTTAAATGATTTTTTTTAGTTTTTTTTTGTTTTTGAGACAGATTAAAGGTGAGTATTTTTTATTTTAAAAAGTAAGTTACAAGACTGAATCTTCAAGAGGTTGGGTATGTAGTGATCATATATACTATAAATTATTTTGCACATAAATAGAGAGCTTAACATTGTGGACCTTAAAAGGGATATTTATTTCCTTTTTTCCAATCCCATTCACCAAACTTACACATATCATTTGAATTCAACCCCTAATTTATTAAACATTTAAATAAAGTATTTTTTAATTAAAAATACAGATCATCATATCTATTTATAAAAAAGGTAAAGAAGTAAAAAGTAGCAGATTGATATTTACTAACCAGAAGGAACAACAAAGATTCATTTGAATTTTTTAATTATGTTCACCTACAAGTTGTAACTTCCACCTTTATCATGTGTGCACCCCATTTTTCATGTCTTTTTTTATAATAAGGTCCTTGGCCATAATGTCACGACCTAGACAATGCTTCCAATATTTGATGCAGAGGGGTCTATCTACTCAACATGCACTCTTGTAAGCTTCTTAATTAGGTCATCACTAAAGTTATAGTACAATGGAAAGGGATGCAACTATAAGATACTACCTAGGAACCTCTTCTTCAAATCTAATGGTAGTTTCCTCATCTTCAGCTTTGAGAGCAAGGATTTATGTGAGATGGCATATTAGGATCCTTTATCCTGACCATTGTTTGTATTTTAATTCCTTAGTAAGATGTTCTTTGATCTTATTTTAATAATCCCACATTCATGTGGATTAATAGTTATCTAGTGTTGAGTTAGTATAAATAAGAGTCTAGACTTGTATAAAACACCCATGAATTATATTAGATTGTGTTTGCTCAAAAGATTATCAAATTAGAAGTAAATGCTTAATTGACTTCTGCTAATAATAGTTGTCTTATTTTTTTTGTAGTTCTACTCTCTATAACCCAAACTCTAATCCTAGCCTCCTTTCTTAACCATATAAGAACATAGAGGACTAGTGGTTGAGGCATGTTATGCATACGAGTTACTATTATAATGGTATATTTAGGCCAGTGCTCTTAATCAAATGAGGTTGCTTTAGAAAATAATTTTATGTTTCTTTATTTCTTAGCTTTCATAGATTTTTTATGCGGGTATTTGAATTTTTATCTTAAGGCAGCCAATGTGATTTTAGAGTGTATCTAGACAATTTAATACTTTCCATCTCTCTTGGACACTTCAGATATTGTTAAAAAAATTTAGATCACAAATTTAAATTTTAAGTATATGACAACATTCACTATTTATAAAGTCATAAATTTTGTGGTAAAAATTTACATGAAATCAATAAATTATCCTATATTGAGTGTACAAGGTAGGGAATTTGGTCATCACGGAAAGTGGTTCCCTATGAGCTATATTTAATTTTAAAAAAACACATTTGGTTTGATATATTTATGATATGGATCTCATTGCTTCCTAAAGGAGATGAATGATATAAATAGTGACTTGTTCCCACTGTATATAGCTCCCATTTAATTTTAGAAAATTGTAATTTTTTGGAAAATTGTAATTTTTTGGAAAATTGTAGCAACGATAAATGGTAGTTTTACAAGGCTTTAGAGTGTTTTTGGAGCTTGTAAAGACCTTGTCTAAAATCTAAAGCAATATAATATTGATTTATATCACGATTCAATTTTTTAAAATGCAAACAATTTTGAAATTGGAGCACACTAATAAAAGTTATGAGCCTTACAAGATAGTCACTTCATATGGTTATTATTATCAATTTTTATCTTAGTGGATGTATTATTATTAAAATGTTTTCTATTGGTATACCTATTTATGTTGAAAGACTATTATTAAATTTATTTATTTTTAAATTAGTTTATTATTCTTAATTTTATTTAGTTATAAAACAAAAGGTTTACCCATTATAATTTAGAGTAAATAACGTGTATGTATTATACATAGATTATTTTATCTTTAAAAATTCTTAATATCTTACAACAAAACTTTATTATTTATTTTTATAACTTATTTCAATTTAATGGAGAATATATTTTTTTATTACGACCCATAAATTTGTAACGATTAGTGTATTTCCTCTGCATTGAATCTTATCCTTTGCCTATTGCATTTTGCACAGTTTATCTAAAATATAGATCGACATAAATTAATAAATTATAAGGCATTCCAGGCATATTCAAATTAAGATTTATATATATTTAGAAAATGCCTTCAAATGGTCTTATGCACTGTAGTTTCGATTGATCCTTTGCAACTCTTTGTTAGAGCGTGAGAGATGAAGGTAGAATTGTGAATATAAAAAATAATAAGTGGACAAAATGATGAAGGGGAATGAAAAGTTGAAAAAAAAGGAGAAATGCATTTGAAAAGATATTTTTATATCATATTATTTAAGTGATTTTTGTACTTTATTTTTTTCAAAATAGATTAATAGTGAATATTTATTATTTAAAAAAGTAGGTTATAAGTTTGAATCTTCAAGAATTAGAATTTGTAGTGATTTTATATATTATGTTATTTTAAAAAGCAAGTTACAAATTTGAATCTTCAAAAGGTAGGGTATGTGGTGATCCTATATATTATAAATTACTTTGTATGGAAATAAAGAGTAATATTGTGGATGTTAAAAAGATATTTTTTTACTTCTTTGTAATCCCACTTACCAGGACTTCCAATTTATTAAAGATTTTTTTTTTCGATGAATCGGTAGTTTTTAGCTAAGAGCTGAGTACTGAGGGGTATCCATTCTGCCAAAGTCGCTCAGGACACGATCCCGACCTCATCCCTTTTCATATGTCAAGTTTTGCTAGCAACAAGAATTAATCCCTAATGAACTCTTTGTAAACCAAACAACTTCACCAGTGAAACCAACAACCATTCACATTTATTAAAAATTTAAATAAACTATTTTTTATTAAAAACACATATCATCATATTTATTAATAAAAAAGTAAATAAATAAAAAGTGACGAGTTGATATTACTAGCCAGAAAGAACGACATAGATTCAATACAAAATAGATTCATTTGAATTTTTTTATAACGTTCTCCCATGAACATGCAGGACAAATATGAAACATCTATAATGGATACCATGCAAAAAGCTTTAAAGCTTTCTCTTGAAGATTAGACATATGATGGTGTTTATATTAGTGATGGAGTTGTAGTGGATGGTTCACACTTGAGAGGAAATGGAACATTAACATACATACAGTGCTGCTACAGGAAATGGCATAGCAAAAGGATACATATTTAGATGAAAGGCTGGTGGCAAGACAGTTTGAATGCATAGCAAAAGGATAGATTACCTAGATGAAAGGCTAGTGGCAATAGTTGAGCTTTAAAAAGATCAAAACTCTAAATAATAAAAAATAAAATTTTAATATATAAATGGTGTAGGCATCATAAGGAGGATGTAAAATGGTATAGGTATCATAAGGAGGATGTAAAAAGTTTTTTTTGGAGTTTCAACACTTACAAGATTTACTTAATTATTGGGGTAGTGTTTGGAAAGAATTTAAATAGTTGATATATTATATTTTCGATTTTAATCAAAATAAAATAGTCGACTATCGATTTGTCATATATGTATATATTTAAGCATTTTGGTAACACTAACAACTACAAAACAGATAGTCATAGGTTCAAGTTGACAATAAACATTTTGAAACAAAATTTATGTGAAAGTGAGTGTTCATTACACTATGAGCAAAACCCTGCCAAACATCCCACCCTTAGATTCTCCTCCACTAATACCATAGTGGTGGGAGAGTCATTCTCATAACTAATTCTCTACCATTCCTCCTCAACATAGAAAATGAAATCTACTTACTCGTGATAAGACTGATATTAGACCTTTAAGATGAGAATCTCCAAAATATAATGCTGTGGATGAGGGTGTAATAGTTTTTCCTCTAAATAGGAACTGCTTATACCTTTAACTGAATATGATGGTTTGGATAAATAAATGACACTCTATCAAAAGAACCCTCCACTTAAAACAATCCCTTTTTCAAAGTGATCCACCTCCTCCTCCAAATAATACAGCTTCTACGTAATTAAACTTTGTAATATTTTGAACCTTTTTAAATTTATAAATATATTCTAAGAATCGAAGGCCATAGAAACTTTTTGAAAGCAACTCCTCCAAAGGACTAGTTTTAGGGCCATAGCTCCCAAGTTGTTGGGAAGAAAATACGCAGACACCAATCCGCATCTTTTTCTTGGGGTAAATCGTATGCAAGCTTGATGTTTGTGGCGCTGACGAAAGAAAGAACAATACCCTGGACGAGGGCCTTCCCTGGGAGCCAATTCGCCCGTTTTTTGAATGCGGTCTTTAAATCCAGTACAACCAGAACAATACCCGCGCATAGGCATAGTAATGTTATTATACAAGCCAATAGATTAGGCCTGAATTCCTTCAATGGAGATGATAGTGAAATCATTGCCATTGATGGTGGTGAACAATATTAAGCTGGAGCTCGTCTGATACCGTAGGTCTGTACTAACCCTTTGTAAGCATGGGCCTCTGCCATTTCAAGCTTACACTCCATACATTCCATCCAAAGAAATTGCGTGGAATCTTTGCCTTTGCGTACACTGCACGAATCGTCATTTTGAACTTAACATAGCCAAGTACTGCCACCTTAAACCGTGGTTCGTGTCTTAGGAGATGTACAGAATGTCCATAATAGATACGAGTCAGGAGCTCGTGGGGTTTCAAATTTCTAGTGTGTATAACTCTGCCAAATATTTTTTTCTAATATTTTTTAAGGAACCATCATAAGTGTAAGCTTTTCTTTTTAGGTAAAATAAGGTTGATCAACCAATCAAAATCATGCACAAAAATGGCAATATTGTTCATGTTCATCATCTACACCCATAATTATGTTACACCCATTAGCAACATGTACTCATCTCTCAACATCCATTTCTTATAGCTAATTATCCATATTTAACAATCATCCTCATGACCTAAGTATGCAGACATCAGTTTACCACATCTCCTATCTAATCCAATCTTATTTCATCCAATCCTCATATAATCTCATCCAATCCAATCCAATCTCAACTAATCCATGTCTGATCAATTCAATACAATCCCATTTGATTATAGTAGGAATATCAATTCTTTATCTCTAGGGGCATCCTCATGAACCCATGTTTTTTTTGTCTTCTTCACTCTATGACAAGCCATTAAACATCCATGTTGTTCATCAACGTGATCATCTCATCCTCAATCCATGCAATTGATTACATCCTTGATTTATGCTTACCAATCTATCAATCAATCAATAATCCATCCAATCCAAGCTTGCAACTTCTGCTCCTTGCATATATAATGACTTATGAAAAATCAAGTGTGCATCTTTTCAACATGATCAAATCATTCACAATCCAAGCCCACAACATTTTTCAGATATATCATTCCCAAATCCACCCTATTACATTTATCATTGTTTGGGGTAAATCAAAGCATGCAATTTATCATTGAGATATATCATTCCCAATCCACCTCCTTACATATATCATTTTTTATGTAGACTCCATCAAATCAAATCAAAACGTGCAAGCATCAACTCAAGTGGGTTAATCTCATCCATGAGTTACTCTCATCCTCCAATCTCTATCCATAACATCCTTATTTGTATATGTATTCATCATCATGTTATCTACTCATCACATCCTATGGTATCCCAACTCCTCTTTTTTCCTCACCCACCCCTTCATTTTGACCCCCAATTCATCTATCTTTATAACATCCCTCTTCTCAATTTGAGAGTTAATTTGTGTTTTTTCATCCCTACATGCCCTCTCGAGGGGGCATCATCTCTAACTAATTCATCATCATTATCATCTAGCCTTCATTCTCCCAAATTTTTTTTCAACTTCTTATTTCTTTGAAAAGTTTTTGTTCCATCCATCATGTCTTGCAATGCCCTTTCAAAGTGGGGGGAAATGTAGAGACCTAAAATCAACAACTTTGTGTCGATTTTGAATATTCATCCCAAATCCATTCATCATGTTAACAAAACCCTAATCCTACCTGCCATAACATTGTAATCATGTCATCAACTAACATTTCTATCTTAAAAACTATTCATCCCCCCTCTCCCCCTAATCAATCCATCATTTTCTATTTTGAACCTTTCCAATCCCAAATAAATCACCTCAATCATTTTAATTAATTAACCATTGTTAATTAGCTAAATCATCCATAATATTAAAATCCATGGAATTTGGAAGATCCATATTTTTCATAAATAAATAAATCCAAATATTACCTCATCACCTTTTCACCTCATACCCATGACATTATCCTCTAAATGCCCATGCAATCACACCAAATATAATGCAAGGGGCAAAGTATGACGTGCCCATAACTAACCCATCCTCCATCTAACCACCTTCAATTATTCTCCAACTCCCACATTTTGACTCATCCTCCACCATTGATATTGAATCAAGATCAATGGCTCACAATCATCATGTTATCCTATAAATTGAGAGTTCCCCCTCTCATTTGAACAAGTTTGAGGATCATAACGAATTTATACCATTATGGAGAACAAATCATTACTTCAAGCCATCATCCAATCAAACCATCGAGCCATTCAACAAGGGGAAATGGTACTCGTAAGTTTGTGTGCGGTCTATTGAGCACCCACATTCATCCAAATCAATGAGAAAATTGACATCAAGAGGATCACCTTTTCTTTTCAATAAGTTAAAGTATTTTTTTTTAATCCCCTCTTCGCCCAGTCAAAGGTATTTCAATTGTGTATATGTTTATCATTTTTTGGCTTTGTTTAATTTGAATTCTAACCTTGATTGCTAACCAATTTTTTTAATGTATACACATGGGTCTATAACCCCCACTTGCTTGGTGGAAGGAAGATTGAAGATGGAATCATAATACTACCTTCCAAAATTACTTTCTAGGACTCTTCTATTAGATCACGAACTAATTTTCTTTGGATTTGAGAAAACGTAATAAGCAATGGAATTTGAATTCTTCACCTAAAACATAGTTAACCAAACTTAACAAAATTTGGAATTCCAAGCTTAAGCCCATAGTATCTCATTTCCCCTAGTGTCTAGTTTATCAAGGTCATCCTTTCAGGAAACATCTCGAGCACATTGGGATTCCTAACCCTTAATGCCCAGCCTGCTCCCAACATGAAACCTTCAAGAACCTTTTTTGGATGTGTTCAATAGCCCATATTACATGGTAGTGGATTCATAGCCTATTTTAACCTTATCACCCAGAGCTGTTCAATTAGCAAATCACTATTTTTAGGGAAAATGCTTAGTCGCTTCCATACATTACCTTTACATGGAATTTTCCAAAGCTATCATTCTACTTCAACTATGAAAGTTTATAAATTTAGGTATTTTTAACAATGAAGAGCTTTCTATGTAATTCTTCATTAACGATAAAGTGTTTGTTATTTATTCAACTATTATACAAATTCAAGCACAGACACAAAGTTGGCCCCAGAGTTTCAATATTTTTAGGAGCTCCTTAAATACTAGGGGATTGCTCCTTGCATCATGAGATATGTTCCTCTCGAATAGCCCTTGCATGACACTCTTCCACTAACACCTAGGTGTTGACGAAGTTATTCCTACAGCTACTTCTCCTCCCCTCCTTGATAGGAGGGATGGAGTCCATTACCACAAGGAAAATCCTTTGTTGGCTTATCTTGGTATTATGTCTCATTGCCTCCTAGTTGGTGAACTATAGTGTCGTTGGCACCTTCTAAGACCACTTAGGATGGGTGGGTGGCACCCTATTCTCCTTTGATTGAACCCTCTTCTTAGGATGTCCAAACCCCTAAGGAGGATCCACCCCCACCACCTTTTGATGCACTTTATGCTTAGTTTTGTCATTTGTTGATACTTTGATATTTCTTCTTAGTTGTTATGATTTTACGACAATTTTGATGTTTTGAAGCATTTTTATTTACCAAAATGGAGATTAGATTGTGAATACTAATTGGCCACCTTTTTGTTGTAACCATCTATGTATTATATTTTTCTATGATTAATGTATATATTGATGAGTTCTAAAAATATTTGTATGTCAGTATCAACGTATCTAAATTGAAGTTGAAGACTAATTATTAGCAATTCTAAGTACTCGAGAGAGGTAAAAAATGTGGATAGGATTTCCCAATTTTTAAAAACCTTGTAAAATAAAGCTGGGGTTTCATTGAAGTAAGGATAAGGGTTCATGATCCACCCATTTGAAATGACAAGATTCACAATACAAAATTTTTGTACGTCATTAGTGACACATCTAAATGTAAATTGAAGAATTTAATTATTAATACCCATTCTAAATACATAAGCATCACTCTCACAACTTTTATTCATAAAGGTATTGTCATTTGTCAATAATAATGCCTTGTCCAATTTCTTGGGGGTCAATAATAGCTAAAACCAAATGTAGGTGACACATCTAAATCCAAGTTGAATAATCTAATTATGATACACTAGCATTCCTCACAATTTTTTCTCCCTATAAAATATAATAAATTTTTTCTTCTTGTAAAATAAAGGTAATATTTCATTTAATTAGGGTTAAGAGTCGAGAGTCCACCCATTTGAAATGATAAGATTCACCACACATAATAATATTTGTATGTCATCATGGATGCATCAAAATACAAGTTGAAAAGTATTATTAATATCCTTATATTACTCTCACAATTTTTATTTATAAAGGTCTTGGCATTTGTCAATAGTGATGCCTTGTCCACTCAAGGAACACAAACATAGTCCAAGAGTCAATAACACTAGTGTGGGTCATTAATCCTTCAATGGTGAACCTTGTCCCACTGCAGGCTTTTTTTCCACCTTGCATGGAAAAACATGGAATTTTATAAAGAAACGTGTGTAGGGTGGGACAATGTCTTTTCCCTTGGAATTTTATACGGTAAGACCGTGTCTTTGTCTTTATTATATAGTGTAATCAAGTGAAATTGTTGTTCCTACAAGACTACATTCTCCAAAATCTATTTTTTTAAAAAGGTTTGTATATAAAAAGGTTAAATTGTGAAGTTAAAAAAAGAAACCATCAAAATTGAGTGTTCTCGAGTATTTTTCATATGAGAGTTTTTTTAATCATATTGTTATTAATTTTTTTGATTTTATAATTTATTAATTTATATGTGTCTTCTCCCTATGGACCTAAGATTTGTCGTTTCAAACAAAACCAAACTAAAGGTCCCTCCCTGGATAAAATTCTTAGGTTTACCTATGCCTTTTTGGCCTTTTCTGGAATAACTACTAAAACCCTTAGGACAATTTGTTTGTTGTGATTACAACTGTTTATTTGTTACTCATCCTCAATAAGGGGTTTGTGTAGAGGTTGACCTCTTTCAAGACCTCTGTGAGACCATTGAGATTCAAATAAGTGGTCAATGTATCACCTAGAGGGTTTTATACATCAAATTTCTAAATACATGTTTTTGATGTCATGCTTCAAACCACATGATTAAAGACAACCCTCTTATGGATACCTCAAACTATCCACCCAAAGTGGCTTCAATACCTCTAAATCTCCTATTGGAAGCAATAATCTTACTTCTGCTAATACAGTCACAGTGTCACCTTTGACTCAATCCCAACCTACACAAACTCCTCTACACAACCCTAGTCTAGCTATGACAAGTGCTCCCCAGGTTGTCAATGCAATTATAAAACCACAAGAATCCATGACTTCTAGGTTTTATTTATTCCATACACAAGACACACAGACGTAGATAGTTATTATCCTAGTTGCAAATCCATAGGAAAACCCTCCCTTTCCACATTGACATGAAATTTGTTCAATGAGTCCCTATTTGAATAGTGAAGAAAATGATTTTATTTAGCCTAAGAGATAACCTGTTGTGGTTGTGTATTTTCTCACAAATAGCCATCAACATACTTTCTTGGAAATCATTTTATAGGTTAGAAGGCCATGAGGGTGAAGCCATGAACCTTGATTTCTAATTATTTTTTTTCGTGGAATGTTCATGGTTTAATTAATCCAACATGCAAGTACTTGGTGCATGATAGTTGTCATAAGTTTTCAAATATGCATATTTTATGTATGCAAGAAATTATAATAAATATTTTTGCCCTTGAGATGGAAACTAAAGTCATCTGGTGTAATGCTACTTATCATATGTCTAGACATGAGGTAGGACACAGTGGTGTAATCATTATGACTATAACACTTTATGCTTCTTTTATCATAGATTGGGGAGTGGACCCTTCTAATCATGCTCTTTAGAATGTTTTTAATTTTTATACATGTATTCTTGGTTTTGTAAATATTTATGCTTACATGAATGATGATGTTGAATAGACATCTCTTTTGAGGTGGCTAGAAGATTCTCTTCCATTGGCCCACTAGATTGCCTATGGTGACTTTAATATGATTGAATCAATAGAAGAAAAAGAAAGGATTCTTTCAATGTGGTGGTGTGTGGGTGAAAGATAAGTTTGGTTTTATATGTGCAACAAACTAGGCATGTTTGATCTAAATCACCACCGTAGGCGTTCCTCCTCTACAACTTGGTTCACTTCATCAAAAAATTTCAAAAGAAATGAAAGATTTATCAAGAGAATATATAGGGTCCTTATCTTGGAATAAAATATCTTCTCTTTTGTTCAAATGTTTGATTGTCCTATGAGTGTAATCTCAGATATCCTTCTCTATGATCATTAGCCCATCAAATTTTATGTGGAATGGTCTGCCCCTCCCACCAAATTTATAATAACCAATTTTATATCAATACTTCCCATATGCAACATCCTCAAACCCTTATCCACATCAAGAGATTTTGGAATATTGTTCCCCATCCTTCTGGGGGAACTAGGTGGATTCGTTGGTGGGAATTGACCATTTCCTGCACCACCACCTTTCTTTGTTTTTTGGCAAACAATTGGCATTCATCAAAATTCAAATGAATTTAGCCTCTATGAAATAATACAACAATATTTATCAGGTGTTAGAATAAATCCCCCTAAATGAGTCTATATAAAACCAAGTGGCCACTTTAAGACATCATATTAAGCTTGTTGAACTTCACCAAGCCTGTGGATCTCAAATATGAGATCACATTCATTGGCTCAAAATTGGTGGTAGAGTCTCCAAGTATTTTTTTAACAAATTGAGGGTTCATGATGTTTCTACACAAATAAAAACTATTAAGGATGTCAGTGAGCATTTAACTAGTCTTCCAAAAATCCTTCAAGCTTTTGTGAAGCACTATAAATAGGTATTTCAATCTCACCCATATTTAAAGGCTCAAAGAGTGGATTTGAGAAAATGCCTTGATGTTATTCCTTTCAAGTTCTCCCCAATTCAAAGGGTAGCTTGAGATAAACCATTATCCATAGGGTAGCTTCATCAAGTTGTGATGGATATGGCTCAAGACAAGGCTGTAGGAATTTATGGTTTTCCTTGTGATTTCTACCATTCTCTTTTGGATTGTGTAGGACTTGATTTGCACAAAGTATATTTGGAAGGATTTTTTAAAAGGCTCTCTAGGTAAGCTAATCAATAGGGGCAATATTAAATTCATTCCCAATACTAGAAGTCCTGATATTATCTCCAACTAGAGGCCTATTACTCTTTTAAATACCTCATACAATATGATAGCTAAGGATCTGGCTCTCAGGATTAAAAAATGCTTCCCTTAATTATTCAATTTGAGTAAATTGGTTTCATTCAAGGTTGTTACATCTTGGACAACATATTTATGATTTAGGAAGGCATGGAATGGACATGCATTTCAAAGCAAAAGACTTTATTCATCAAAATTCACTTTGAGAAGGCCTATGATAGGATAAGATGACCCTTTGTCTTAGCCATGCTTCAAACTTTAGGGATTTGTTCCAAGTTCATTCTCTCCATTTAGGGTATATGCATGATAGTGGGGGATAAAATGGGCGAGTGTTGGGAGGGGGGTGGGGGTGGGGGCGGGGAGCGGGAGAGAGGGGAGGAGAGTGGGGAACGGGTTGGGGTATAAAGCAACACAGTTTTTCCTTAAAATAACAATAGTTGAACTTGAAGAGAATGGTAGAGACACTTAGAAAAATAATTTGACAATGACATAAGAACATGAATTGTGGAATTTTGAATGTAGTTTCTAAATGTATAATTTTTTTCAATACTCGGATAATAAAAGGGTGTGAAATAAATGCATTTATGACAATAGATTGGTCATTTTTTTTGTGAAAAGATAAGGATATTGCATGTGTATGAACATGTTTTTTTAGTAAATGAATGAATTTTTGTATGAAACTTCATATATGGATAGGTGAAATGTTGAATATTGTTGAGAATATTTTTTATTATATATATAAATTTAAAATAATTTTAAAAGTTAAGACAGATGAAAAATTGAAACTGCAAGTGTACGAACACAACTTTCGACATTAACTTCATGATCTTTTTTTAAAGCATAGTGACAATGTGTATATTGTTGAGATATAAGTTTTATAAACATTCAATTAATATTCAAAAAGTTATAAGAGAATTTGTGACAATATGTATATAGTCCATAATGAGGTATGTTATGTAGAAATTAAGTAATAATTATAAATAATATTCTAACATTAAAAAAATTATATATTCTAAAAATACACTTTCCCCTTTACAAACCCAAATATTATTTATTTTAAATAATAAAATATGCCTAATCAGATGTGTTGACAAAGATGAAAAAGACTCCTAAATTTTTTAGAAACCAAGTGGGTTTCTCCATGGTTGGTTTCAAGGTAGGTTCGGACCTCCCCAAGCTTATACCCAAGGCAAATTTAGAGGTAAAACACAAAATTAAAATATTAAAATGTTAAAAGGGAATATGCCCTGTGCAAAGAGACATGTAATTTTTTTGGTGAAGACGTGTATTTTTTTGTTTTATGCAGTTTTTGCTAGTTGTTTTTGCATTTAATGACATGTATGTATTTTTTTTGTTGTGTTTTTATTTTTTGTTTGTGTGTGCAAATATAAACTTACATTTAATTTATATTATATTTTATATTATTTTACTTTAAATTTATTTTACTAAATATAATAAATTAGGGCCACTCTGCATCTTATGAAATCAATTCCAAATTTGTAGGAGTTACCATTTAGATGTTAGTTTTTCAAAATCCAATTTAGTCAATACTTAGTTTTTAGAATTTTAGGATTAGAAGATAGAATGAGAAATGAGGTTCAAATCATGTTATGTATGTAATAGATCTATATTATTTCTTATGACCCCTATTTTACCTAATTGATTATACCCTACCTACTCTACCTGCTTGAGTATGCCCTATTCAATTGAATACCCGAGCTTGAAGGTGGATTTTAAATAATTTATGGTATTTTTAATCAATGGATATATAAATATGCATAAATAAATAACTTATATCTTGTATCTTGTAGCATACCTATAGTCATGATACAGACACTCATACATGACATCTACCATATATCTATTACAACATTCATGTATGAAATCACTCATACATGACATCTACATGTAGTCATGATAGGATAAATTATACCAAACATGAAAGTAGCTAGTCACCCTAATAGACCCCATTATGAATAGAATGAATCAAACACCATTCAAAATTCATTCTAAAAAGATGCCATTAACTCTAAAACAAATGTCAGGCAGATGGTCAATCCATGCATTCTTTAATTCCAATCTCATGCATTATTCTAAATTCACATAGAATAAATTTATATTCTAGCACTCAAAATTCACATAGGACACTCCCTCATTGACCCTTATCATCCCTAATCACTCCCTCATTAACCATCATATTTAATTATCATCCCTAGTCACTCCCTCATTGATTCTCATTGTCCTTCATTATCCATAATTATTAGAAATATATAACACAGAGAAATATTAATGAAATAAAGATGGAAATAAAATGTAGAAAACACAATACAAGAGAGACACAGATTTAATGTGGTTCACCCAATATGGACTACATCCACACAGAAACAACCAGTTCTTCTCTTATTTAGTCTAAAAAATGAAGGGATAAACCTATCATACATCCACTACAATCTCCTCTTTACTCACACACAGTGTGTCATTATGATGACAATGCCCTCAGATCAAAATAAGGTTACATATTAGCACCAACATAATTTATACCATTAGATCTATGACCTAATAGTAAACAATCTAGATTTACTATGAAATTATAATATTTTACAATGTATTTTTCACAAAATTTTTGATTTGGGGGCATTGCCCCCAAACCCTTGCCAGATCAAGTATCATCCCTAGTCACTCCCTCATCAGTTCTCATTGTCCCTCATTATCACTAATAATTCCTTCATTGGCTATCATCATCCCTCATTATTGCTAATCACTCTTTCGTCAACCCTCATCATCCCTAATCATCACTCATTTTTATTGATCATCCCTAAACACTCCCTCATCAACTTACATCATCCCTAGTCATACCTAATCACTCTCTCATCATCCCTCATCATTTCTTATCATCCCTAGTCAATCCTTCATTATCTTACATTATCCCTCATCATTCCTAATCACTCCCTCATCAAACTTCATCATCCCTTATCACTCCCTCCTCATGAATCCTCATCCCTCATTATCCCTAACCATTACATCATTGGCCCTCCTCGTACTAATCACTCCCTCATCATCCCTAGTCACTCCCTCATCTATTAGAGTGTGTTACAATTTAATAGTTAGTATAAATTTGTTTTAAACTTAACATTATATGTTTAAAATAAATATTGAGTGGTGTTTAAATTGCTTTTTTTTTTATTGAAGTTTAATAGGTTTATTATTATCATTCATTTTTGATGTATTATTCTCATTCATGATGAGGAGGTGAAATCCTTCTTCTAGACACAGTTATTTATTTTCTATCTGGGTAACAAACATTGAGAAAAAGGGTTGGAGAATTTTGGATCTTTTCATGTTTGTAATTTGTTCTCAAATAATGATGTGATTCATGAGTATAAATTACTAGAATTTATACCAATAACATATCTATGGCATGTTTTCTCCTTGCATTGAAATTTTTGCACTTGTGTAGGAATAATGATAAGAAAGTGGAGAGGGGTTGATCAAAACTATCAGTGCTTGCATCATTCCTCTGTGGTGTGGTCTCCAAAATATATGTTTAGTGTTTATAATTTAGGTTTATTTTTTGTCATTTATGTTTAATTTTTAGGGTTTCAGGTTTAAAGTTCATAGTGCAATTTTTGGGTTCTAGCATTTAGGTTTTAAGGTTTAGGGTTTATCTAGTTTTAGGATTTAAGGTCTATGGTTTTGATTTTGAGGTTTTATGGTTATAGGTTTGTGGTTTAGGGTTAAAATTTCAAGGTTTAGGGTTTAGTGCTTAGGTTTTAAGGATTAAGTTTTATTTTTAAGAGTTTAAGGGTTAATGTTTAGGCTTTAGGCTTTAGGGTTTGGTGTTTAGGGTTTAAGGTTCATGATTTTGAACTTTGTGTTTAGGTTTTAGTGTTTAATATTGAGGGTATATGGTTAATGTTTTATGGTATAGTGTTTAGGATTTAGGATTTTAGGCTTATGGTTTGGGATTTAGGTTTGAGGCCTTAAAGTTTAAATTTTAGGGCTTTAGGTCTAGGGTATAAATTCTAGGGTTTAAGATTTTAAGTTTCTATGTTTAAGGTCTAGGTTTTAGGTTTTATGTATTATTTTTTTAGGTTTATAGATAATTTATTAGGGTTAATAATTCAATATTTAAGGCATTTAGAGTTTAGGTATATGATTTAGTGTTCATGGTTTAGATTTATGGCTTAGGGTTTAAGGTTTAAGGTTAAATGTTTAGGGTTTAAGGTTTAGTGTTTAGGGTTTTGGATTTAGTATTAATGGTTTACATGTAAATGGAGTGTATTATGGTGATTAGTGCCATTTGTGTTTGGTCTGAGTGACTATATCATGATTATAGGAATATTTCATGTATGAGTGACAACATACCTACATGTATCACTAGGTATTGGGTAGATGTAATGTATGAATGATTGTATCATTACTATATGTATGTTATAGGTTACATGATACATGATAGTCATTTATGCATATTGATATACCCATTAATTAAAACCCCATATATTACTTAGGAATTCATCATGAATCCAACATCAAGCCTTTTACACGAATGTCCGTAGTCACTCCTTTCTCTATATAGATGACAATTCCCTCTATCCTTTAAATATATGGCTTAGCCAATGCCCCCTCTCCTTTATGTATATAGGTGATAAATCAAGATTATAATTTATGGTTATAGGTTTAGGATTTATAAATTTAGAGTTTAAGATATATAGTAATGGTTCAAGATTCACAGTTTAGAGTTTAGGTTATAGGGATTAGCATTTAGGGTTCAAGTTTTAGTGTTATGTCTTAGGGATTATAATTATAATTTATGCTTAAAGGTTTAATATTTATGGTTTGTGGCTCAAGGGATTAAGGGTTTAAATTTTAGGGTTTGGGGTTAGGGTTTTAGATTTCTGGTTTCACACTTAAGGTTTAGGGTTTAGGGTGTAAGGTTCAGGGTTTTAATGTTGGGGGTTTGGTTGAGGCTTTAGGTTTGGAACTTAGTATTTAGTATTTAAGATTTTGGTCTTGGGGGTTTGGTTGAAGGTTTAGGGTTTGATTCCATACATTCACAAGTCAATAATAATTCACTTAATAATTTTCCAATTGCCTAAAAACTTCTATGTATGAGTTTCCAAATGGAATATGATTAGATCAACATCCATTAATAGTGAGTGGTAGTGAATGATAATAACCTCACTTCAAATCTGATCCAAAAATCAATATATACAAATGAATAGATATAATATCATCCTAATAATGAGATTTCACCATAACATAATGCACTATGACAAAATACATTTCCACCATATGCTAAAATATCTGGGCATAAACAACATATATGTATATATAAATTCAAACCTCTACACTTGATTACTTAAGAAATAAGCATACACAAGATTAAGATCATTAATATATATAAAATAATATCTCATGCACCTCACAGCTAAACCAAAAGGAAAGAGAACAACATAGTTACCTCTCACAACATGATTTAATAGCCTAATGGATAGTTGAATATCATTAACACATATATACCTTCAGTGATGGATAATATAGTCTTATTTTCCAACCCACCTAGGTATCCCTCCATTAAAAAAAGAAGATTTCAATAAAACTAAATTTAGCCATGCTCATATGCGGGATCACTCTAGTGTACAATTGTAGTGTAACAAAATAATCCTTAATACAAGGATGTCAATTATAAGCATAAAATGAGACATTGTATAAATGTAAAATATGGTTACATACAATAGGCCACATCACTGAGTCTTAATATCAAATGAATAAGGTCAATACAAGTAGTTCAAACAATCCTCAATGGTTGATAGTTTTATCATATATATAAGCCCAGAGGTCATACACACAAGGAAAAATTTATACTACCGTATAGGTAATGAATTTAGAAATAGGGCAACCTCTAAGAATTCTATCAAACTACAATAATTAATTGCAATACAATTAAAATCAATAATTTCAATTCAACGTTCCAAATTCCGTCCCATTTAGTATTGGTGAACATAACTCTTTAAGCAAATGACAAAGATGAACATATAATCAACTTCACAAGGAAAAGCCAACTATATTAAAATCACCTACACTGAAAAAGGGTACATCAAATGTGTTAGCATAAATCTAGAAATTTGAATTTACTTCTAGTCCATATTCTGAAAGTTAAATTATATTTTAATAATTCAAGTTCAAAAAAATCAAACCAATTTAAACGGACTTAATTCCATATCAAATAATTCTAGATAGCCTCAAAATTCTTGCAGCTATAACTTTCCTTTTTCAAAATGGAAAAACATCAACAAAACTATTGTATAAACCCATTAAAAAATAAGGGTAAAGTATGATCATTATATTTCCTAAAAAATAACACCGATAATGCACCTAATAAGCATAAGGTGGTCTACAACAGCTAAGAATAATCCAACTCTCATCTAATCATAACTATTTTATTATTTTCAATAAATTTGATTTATCTCTAATGATTTAAAACATCCAAGGAAAAATAACCATATCTAAATGCATATATAAAGTAAATAACCCTTGCAATAAATGCATTGTAAAGCATATAAAAATCTGTTCTGCTCATACTAATACCTCGTAGCAGCAAGTTCACAATATGTCAAAGCTAGTTTACTCTCTCTCTCTCTTGGAAAGTTAGGTGTATGAATAGAAAGGTAATAATAATTTTTTCAATAAAAATGATCCAATTGTATATATAACAACTCATTATTTTATACAAACATTTATTAACTTATAAACAATCAATGTCATATGCAAATAGACAACTAGCAAAGTAAAATTCATCTTCCATAACAAGATGATAAAAAATCATTTGTTTTAGATCTTGTTTCAAAACAATTTTGAGAATGTATTCATATCTCAAACTCTAATATAACAATCCGACACTCTTCCCAATAGTAAACATGGGGTTTTACTTGAATTTTAAGATTCAAATAAATAAATCTAAATCAATGCATAATAACAACTCTATCCTTCTCTTGTAGAGATCAATCACCATCATAATTACATAAACAAC